>CM029015.1:78853556-79198555 GCA_016801055.1 Panax notoginseng | reverse complement strand
TATCATACCTGTTATGTTATCCTGTCATACAAACAACTGATCTTTATTTTGCAGGAAAACATTACAAAACCTTGAAAACTATCACATTGCATAATGTCGACGCCTGGAATTTTCCTATCGCGTTCTCTACCCTTTATATGTTTGCTATGTGATTTAAATTATCTTTCTTATAAGGTGAGATTTTTGGAAAGACCGACATACAATGTCAACGATTTGAAAAGTTTGATTTTAATGATTGGGTCGAATTAGACAGAGCTGCCAGTTAGTATGAGTTCTAATGGTTGTACTAACTCAACCAAATTTTGAAAGGTTTTCGCAATATGGCCCAATATGTGACTATGTTTAATTGGTCTGGAAACCGAGATTCATAGAGTTTGGGGGACTTGCTTAAGCGAGGAGAAGGTGTTAGGCACCCCCCGACTTTCGTGAAACACGGTTATCGCTACTTTTCATCCCCTAAACATGTGAAGTGTGTATGTGTGTGTATGTGTGATGCAGATAAATGTGCTCGAAGTGCTTTATTTGAAAGTAGTGTTATGCCTTTTTGAACCTATATACGAAGGGGTTTAACTTATTGAAAAGTTCATTTTTTTAACAGGCATATGAAAGTGAAGTTTTGAAAAGCTGTTTTCAAACCCTTTCGCTTGCATAGGAATTGAGGCCTTTGATACTTCCTTTTATTCCATATTTGGCTTGATTTAATTTTATTTAAGATGCGGAGCATCTTTAACAATATATATAAATATATATATAAGTGTCAGACTTCTTATGGGTATGAGAGCCATCAAAGTAAGCCCGAGCACTATAAACCATGATTTCACTATATTAGGACCTTAAATTTGTATCCCCATTTTAAGTCCCCACGATTACATATACAATGGGTTGCAAGCTAGCTGTACAACTTAAATAAGTCCATCACGGGAACCAAGATTTAGATTCATTAATTGAATCTTCAACTGGATAGTTCTTAGGCTAACATAACATTATTTAAAAGCTTGCATGACATAGATATCGCAACAAACTTATATTTAAACATAATATATACATATAACTGAAAACTTCTCTAAACAAAGGATTTATTGATCAAATCCTTGTACGCGAGAAAATAAGCTTCCCGTTTCCTCTAGATATAGATCTAGGGTCACGTGGTTGCTATTATTTACAAAAAATAGAAAGTATACTAGACCTATCTAGATCTTAGCCATTCTTGCTCAACGGTTCAAGTTTTATAACTTTTGAACCGGTTAAAAGCTAGATCTGGATAAATCTAGTATAGATCTAGTTAATACACTTAAAATATTGACTATATACACAAAATGAACGGTTAAAATTGAGATCTATGCACCACCAAGTAATATATATATATATATATATATATATATATATATATATATTAAAACAGTAAAACAACACAAATCTGAGAAGATCTTACAGTTTAGTAGGAGATTGGCTAACGAACGGCTTTAGACACCCTTAAACTCGATTTTCACCTGTTAAAACTTGATATATTGAAGTTTATATGTATATAAGTATTTACAATTGAGATTTATAGAGTTTGAGATGAAGAATCGCTCCCTTTCCCTTAGAAGCTCAAATTTTCTCTCTTAAAAGCTCAAATTTTCTCTCTCTTGAGCTTCCTCTCTCTTTGAAAATCTGCTAAAATTGAATTGATGGAGCTGATATATATAGACCTGGGCTTCCACAGGTAGACCTGTGAAAATGCTAGTGGGTCTTGCCTCAAAGTATGTACTATTTGCTGAAACGTCCGTAACTTACAATCCGTGAATCCTATGAAGATGTGCCATACCATTTCGAAAAGCTCTTTCTGAGAGCTACACAATGGCATAGGGATTTCCCTTTTTCAAATCTAGGAAGATGGGTCTATGATCAAGCTGGTATCTTTGGGTCATCGCAAGAAGTCTGTTGAGCTGTTTTTACATAGTTTGCGTTCGAAAGTGCTGCAATGGCTCTTTGTGACCCTATCTATAGGGGTACTGTGGTTTTTGATGTTGTCTTATAAAAACAACCTTTTTGCCCTCCTGGGGCTGTCTCCAGGGTTGATGGGCTTTTGACTGTCCCCCGAGGTTGTCTTTGGAGTTTGATTGAAGCCTATTCTATTTTTCCTCAGGGTTGTCTCCAAGGTTGTTTTGATGTTCCACGTGGATGTGTACATGATTTGATTTAATTTTATAGTCCTCCAAGGTTATCTCTAGAGTTTGAAAAAGACGCTTTTGCCCTCCTACATAGTTAGTAATAGGAAAATGAAATTTTGAGTGTCTACAGATGCCCCTCTTTGTCATGTTTATGCAATGCAATGAAATGAACATGACAAATATTACTAGACAATTGAAATATGACAAGGTATATTTAATGATGCAAATCGCAATGCAATGAATGTTAAAATTCTTTTACAAATCGCACTTCGCACATCGCACTTCACAAATCGCACATTGCATCGCAAATCGCATTACCATTATCGATTATTGCTGATGCCTATGTTGGGGCTGATTCCAACGGTTGACTTTCATCAGTGTTGCTGATGTTTATGTTGGTGTTGACTCCAACGGTTTGATTTTCGTCAGTGCTGCCAATACTTGTTTGATGAAGATAAACTGAGACGTTTTCTACATATTTGCTGGGGATGATGTTCTTAAATCATCGGACCTTCCTGATGTCTACGCTAGTAGTTTACAATAGTGCCTACCCTATTTGTAGTTGACAACGGTGCCTACCCTGCTTGTAGTTGACAACAGTGCCTACCCTGCTGGTAGTTGACAATAGTTTACCTCATCGGGTTGATGCTGATGCCTACCTTGCCAGTAGTTTACAATGACGAAATTTTTCTCGAATATGGGCATTTAATGTGCATACATATTTAACTCTACTGGGGATACATGCTAAACTTTTTTTAATAGAAATGTGTGCTGATATAGCGCGGTTGCACATGTGCAGACCATGCTTGATGTGATGATCTAAATTTATCCTTAGGAGTCTATTGTCTTAGGTTGATACACATGCTTAATTGTATTGACTAGATGTAGAAACATACCTCACCCTTTCTAAGGTAATTTGGAGTTTCTTTTAGCTGTTGGGCGCTTGTGCCCTATTTCCTTGTGCTTTTTATTCGCGACCCGGCTAGATTGATGACCTGGGTGCCGCTAACATCCTTGGAGGGTGTGGCCCATTCTTTCACTACCCAGATTTGAACTTTAGTGTAGAGGCATCGACTTGTGAGGACTTGGCACAGGTTAACATGTTTGATGGTCTAGATTTCATTCGCTAGACCTTTTGTTTGTCGTTGGACGTCTGTTTTTGAGTCAAGGACTCTCTTGAGAATTTTTCCCTTCTTTTGTAGGGGTAAGCTTATGTTGTCGTGATTTCTTTCAGGAGTTCTCTCCTTTCCTTTAATGAGGGTCTTGATCCCGCCTTAGACTCCTTCCATTTCCTGGAATCTAAAAATTCCCCAACCCTTTTGTACATTGTTACTAGGGATTCATATAAGAAACTCCCTTTATTAACCAAGTCGAGAGCGAGCAATATCCTGCACATCAAACAAATAACAGAATGCGCAAAAGCTTGACTACTTGGGCCATCGGGATTAGTATAATCTTGTGAATAAGGCATTTGAAGTTAAAGTTTATGAAATTGAATGAGTTATGAAATCACAAGGAAATTTTAAGCATCCATGGTCATTGTTCATGGCTAGGATTAGATTCAAAAGACGTATCTCCCTTTATCAGAGATACTTCATCTTCGCTCAAGACGTTATTCTTCGCAGAATTGATTTCATATGACACGTGCACTATGAGTGACGTAACTCTTAGTAGGGGTTTCATTTTCATAACTTTTAAGATTCTAAATTTTATTTTTTTTCCCTCGCTTAACTTGTCTCGTTTTCTTAGGCTATTCAGAGTTACCCATTTAACTAGTTTTGGACCAATGACTCCCAAACTGAACGACTTTAGGGCACTAGGTGTAAAGACATCCCTTCGGGTTTACTTGCTTGAGTAACAAAGGCCACGCTTCGATACAAGTCAAGCGGTCTACTCTATTTGCTCTTCGCCTGAGCTTGTGCAAGGTCCATTTTCTTAGGCTTAAATTACCTATGTAGTAAGTGTTGGACCGGTGACTCCCAAACCAGACGACTTTAGGGCACCAGGTGTAAAGACACCCCTCGGGCTTAATTACTCAAGTAACCTAGTCCACGATTCGGATATGCTTAGGTCTCACCTTCTTCTTCCATGTAATGCTCATTTTCTTAGGCACTAAGTTAGCCATGTGAGCATTGGGCCGATGACTCCCAAACTAGATGGTTTTAGGGCACCATGTGTAAAGACACCCCTCAGGCTTAATAACTTGAGTAACCCAGGCCATGATTCGAGACATTAGGCTGACTACCTATCTTTTATCTTCTCATTAATGGTCATTATTTTTGCCATAGCTTTATACCCCATAACTAAGAGTCAGGCAATTACAAAGTCCAGACATGCATATGAGGTCAAGTCTATTCCAAAAAGCGCTTTGAACTAGGATATCGTGCCTAATCAAAAGGCTTAAATAGTCTTAATTCTCTAATCGTTCCCATGATTTTTGTTCCACAGACGTTTTTAAGAATTCTTTCGATTCATAACAAGTTAAACATTTAAAAAAAAACTTTTTCTAAGATTCTAACGCAAGATTTATCTACTTAACATGTATATTATCACTAATTCATGTAAATAAAGACCGAAAGAGCATAAAGAAATGAAAGAGTCGTACCTCACATGTGGATTAAACAAATTTTAATTGGAAAAGACCAAATGATCGTACCAGATCACCAGTGAAATGATATGAGGGAAGCTCTGATTATGACGGACCATGTTGATGGTGCCAACTGGTGTATTTTCCTTTTTAGGATGGTCGATGAATGCACCAGTGTTGAGTTGTCGCTGTTTCTAACATTGCCTCAGTCTTATTTGTTGTAAGGGTCCCAATATCGGGTTGTTGTCGATTCTGAAATTACCCCAGTCTTACTTGTCATTTGGGGTAGTCATTTTTTTGTATATTTAACAGATGGGTTGATAAGATACCGAGATTGTAAGAGTCTTTTACCTTCCAACTCATATGGTGAACATGTATTGGACATGGCCATTTATGCTTGGATGCCCCAATAATTGTTTCTGACTTATGGGTGCATTTGGCTTTGATGAATTTCTTTTTCTAATTTGATGAAGGCTTCATATTGAGGATGTCAGCTCTTTGAAGGTCCTTGCTGATGATCATGCTTGATATATCGTTGTGTCATTGTTTCAACTTTGATGATTGATGTCGAGAGGCCTTCGGACTCCACTGAATTAGACCTAATAGCTCAGCTTGGTTTGTGATGTGATGTGATAGCTTCAATCGGGGTTGGTTTGATCTATATGGTTTAATCTGTGGTCTTTTTCTCATGGAACAGATCGTTGGGTATAAGATAGACTTTTCCATGACGGTCGCCCCTATACTTCTGTAGGTCAAAGGAGATCAATTCTTCTTGCACTTCAGGAGTGATAAGTTGCTAAAGGGTTGCATCTTATGAAGATTGCCATTTCATCCCTGTGATTGGCTGTCTTTAATATATCACTGTCTCTTCCTTTTTGGGACTTATGCTGGATTTGATGAAATGTCATTGAGGTACTGTTGGTTCTTCTCAACTTGGGTTGTTGACCTTGAGGGTTTTTCTTGGGTGTAGGCTTTTCAGGTTTGATTTGGTGTCTTGAGACTGGTATTTGGATTTTGGGTTTAGATGTTTCTTTTGAGGGTTAGATCGCACCATAGATAGTTGCCTATGTACTCCCGTGGCTAGAGGGAGATCAAGTCTTTCGTAGTTCAGGTTTGATGAGCTGTTGAAGAGTTGTATGTTGTGATCGCTGAATCATTGAAGGGGTTTTGTGATTTTTTGTAGGGGTTAGACCGCACCATAGATGGCTGGCTACGTACTCTTATGCAAGGAGATCAGGTCTACGTAGTTCACGCTTTACTGTAAAGACTTAATTGTTTTGATGATTTGATCAGGATGTGCCTTAGGAGGGGACTTAGACATAGTATCTCTTGACAGAGTTTGAATTGATAAGTTGGGGAAATTCTTTATCGTCCATTTCTTGCAATCTGAGGGCTCCTCCAGATAACACCTCCTTGACAATGAAAGGGCCTTCCTAGTTTGGGGCGAATTTTTCTTTAGCTGCATCCGGATTGGACATGACCTTTTTTTTAGCACAAGGTCATTTTCTTTGAACTGTCGAGACCGGACCTTCTTGTTGTAGGACCGAGCAATCCTTTGTTGATATGGCTGACCATGGAATACGGCTGCAACCCTTTTCTCATCTATCAGAGATAACTGGCTGTACCACTCTTGCAACCATTGGTCTTCGTCCATCTTAGCATCTATCAACACTCTTAATGATGCTATTTCCACTTCTATGGGGAGGACAACTTTCATGCCATAGACCAGTGAATAGGGGGTTACACTAATAGAAATGCATATTAATGTTCTGTAAGCTAACATAGTCAAAGGCAATAGGTCAGACCATCCTTTGTGATTAGTAGCCATCTTTTGCATGATTTTCTTGATGTTTTTGTTAGTCGCTTCCACAACGTCGTTCATCTTGGGTCTGTAGAGGACTGAATTGAGATGTTTGCTGTGGAATTTGCTGCATAATTCCTTCATCATCTAATTATTCATATTCTTGGCATTGTTTGATACGATCACCTCTGGTTGTCTATATCGATATATCACATTCTTTTTGATGAAACTGATGATGACCTCTTTTATGACTTTAGAAAAGAGGCAGTTCTCACCCATTTGGTGAAGTAATTGATCATAGTGGAGATAAATCTTTGACCATTGCTGGCTTTGGGCTCTATCGGCCCTATCACGTCCGTTACCCACATAGAAAAGGGCCATGGCAAACTCATACAGTGTAGTTCACTTGGAGGAGCGTGGATGACATTTCCATGGATCTGACATTGATAACATCTCTTGACATGATCATCGCAATATACCTTAATGGAGAGCCAATAATGGCATATTCTTAGAATCTTCTTGACAGGTAAGTTATTGCTCTTGTGTGGCCCACATACTCCATCGTGTACTTCATCCAAAAGTCTTTGGGCTTAGTTTTTGTTTAGGCATCTTAGCAGTCCTATTCCAACATCTCTTTTGTAAAGATCCTCTCCACTTAGATAGAATTTTATTGCTATTTTATGGATCTACTTTCTTTCAGCTTGACTTGGCCCAGTGGGTGAAGACCCATCCCGTATATATTCTTTGATATCCTGGTGCCAGGGCCGTTCGATGCGAGGTAGTTCATCATATACTTCTCCAATGTAATTTCCATAGGCTAGTGCCATCTGGCTTGTGAACTTAATATTCAGGATTCCTCTCTTTGCAGGCATGCTGATTAAGGAAGCCAATGTTGCTAGTGCATCTGCGAAATCATTTCGATTATGAGGAATGTGATTGAAGGCTATATCCTTAAATTTCATAGCCATCTTGATAACTTGCCTATGATATGGCAGCAAGTGTAACTCTTTGGTGTGATAAGCTCGGTGGTTTAGCTGATGACCAACTCGAAATCTCCAAAGATAACTAATCTTTTGAAACCAATTGAACGAGCTAATCTTAATCTCATTATACATCCTTCATACTCAGCTGTATTGTTGGTATTGAAAAACTACAGTTTGGTGGCTATCCAGTAATGGAAACAAGAACTACCCTTACTCTTGCACCTTCCATGTTCACAACACTGTCAAAGTACAGTTTCCAAAATTGGTCCGTATCTTCTCGATGGTTTTGATTAACTGTCATTACTTCGTCAACAGGGAAATAAGTTTCCAAGGGTTTGAAGTCCCCTGTTGGTGCTTCGACCAATTGATTGGCAATTCCTTGACCCTTGATGGCTTTTTGCGTTACGTAGATGATGTCAAATTGTTAGAGGATTAGTTGCCACCTTGACAAACGATAATTTAGTATGGGCTTACTGAAGATGTATTTCAGAGGATCCATGCGGGATATGAGATAAGTTGTGTGCCCATGGAGGTAATGCTGTAACCTCATGGCGGCCCATGCTAAAGCGTAGCAGGTCTTTTCAATCAAAGTGTACCTCTATTCACTATTGCTAAACCTTTTGCTGAGGTAATAGATGGTTCTTTCCTTGCCTCTATCGCCTTTTTGCCTCAGCATACAACCCATGGCATTGACATTGACTGATATGTATACGAATAGGGGAGCTTTGTCCTTTAGAGGCACTAGAATAGGAGCTTCGATCAATTGTTTCTTGATGGTAAGGAAAGCCTTTTGACATTTCTCATTCTACTTTCTTGAGGGATTTTTCCTCACTAGCTTGAAGATGGGCTCATAAGTGGTGGTGAGTTGGGAGATAAATCGAGTGATAAAATTGATTCTCTCTAAAAATCCCCATATCTTCTGCTTTGTCTGGGGTACAGGTATCCCAATGATGGCTTTAATCTTTGTTGGATCTAGCTCAATGTCACTGTTGTTCACTATAAAGTCCAATAATTTGCTAGATTTAACACCAAAAGCAACCTTAGCTGTGTTCAACTTCTTCCATTTGGATTTGCAAAGGGAAGGAGCTGAGTAGTCTTCTTCTGTGTTGCCAGAAGCTTCAATATGTTTTCTAGTGAATCCCTAGGGGTGTAAATGTTCTCCTGCATCTGAATTCTCCGGCTTTACAGATGGTTGGAATGGGGAGTAATTGTTTTACTTTTTTAACTTTGGTCACTTGATCTCTATCCGGTGCCATTTGTGACAGGAAGCTGTATTGATTTAAAAGGGCATGGGCTAAATCTTCCCAACTATAGGATTTGGAGTTGTCAAGTCTGGCGTACCATGCCCTGGCTTCTTCAGGCAAAATTTTCTGAAATAGCTGCATTCTCAGCTTCTCGTTCTCTGCATAGGATCCGAGTTTTTCGATATACACTTTCAGATGGGTATACGGATCTCCTAACCCGTTGTACTTTTTAAAATTCGGGACTTGGAATTTATCCAGATATCGGGCTCTTGGGAATATGTAGAGATATGAGTAGTGGACACTCCTATATGTTCTAGTTCCTTTGATTGACCGGATGGTTTCTTCCATTCACTGGACTTTCTTTCTTATATTCCCATTTTCTCGGTCTTCCCTGAGATTTATGATTTCAGGGGTTTTGTTGGTTCTTTTATTGGATCAAGGTTCAGGTATATGTACTTCCCCCTTTTTGTTAGCACTTTGATTGCTACCCTGTGAGGAGGACTCTGGTTGAGCGGGCGTTGTTTGGCCCTAAGTGCTTTTACTTTATATTTTCAGGAGGATAACCAACTTTGCTATTTGATTCTTAAGTCCCTCAAACTCCTTTCGAGATACTGAACCTGATTCGTGTTGGGCACTTTCAGCCATGTTGGTGGATAGGCTTTGTGCCTTCTTATATTTCGATCTGGTAATGGGAAGTATCTTACCTACAAGAAGAGTAGGTAGTTTAGTCTTGATAAATATTAACAACATGCTCTTAGTTTTTTTATGGTTTTTTAATATTTTCTTGCAAAACAAATGTCAGTTGTTTTGATGACAGGATAGCATGACCGAATTTGATATCTGTACAATAATGGAATTGACAGAGAATGGAATGGATATTTACATTTAATTGACATTTACATGGAATTAAAATTTACATTGAATTGAAAGGGAAAGACATGAAGAGACTTTCCTTTGCGTTTGGTTTATCAGAGGTTGACCTATCTTAGGGTTACTCTCACGGGCTTTTCGGCATGAAGGTTCCCAAATCATCGCAATCTACTAGATGGGAAGTTAATTCGATCTTTCAATTGGAGCGGATCTAAGTGGTGCTTTTCTTGAGACTCACGGGATTAAACTCCTCTCGAGTCCAATAATCAGCCACTGACGGGTTCGCCTCCTAGTGGAGGAATCACACTACATACATTCATCGCGTCTCAGCGCATGCAATATGATGACATTGTGCGAAGCACTAATATAAAGCTTTGTAAAGAGACATTCATTCACATCCATTCAATGTAAAGACAACATTCAAACACATGCAAAAAAAAAAGAATTGAAAAGATTGAAATGAGGCTTAAGCCCTCTACGGTCCCCAACGGAGTCGCCACCTATCGACACCAGGAATTTTCCTATCACGTTCTCTACCCTTTATATGTTCGCTATGTGATTTAAATTATCTTTCTTATATGGTGAGATTTTTGGAAAGACTGACATATAATATTGATGATTTAAAAAGTTTGATTTTAATGATTGGGCCAAATTAGACAGAGCTGCCAGTTGGTATGAGTTCCAATGGTTGTACCAGCTCAACCAAATTTTGAAAAGTTTTTTCAATATGGCCCAATATGTGACTATGTTTTATTGGTCTGAAAATCGAGATTTATAGAGTTCGGGGGTTTGCTTAAGCGAGGGGAATGTGTTAGGCACCCCCCCGACTTCTGTGAAACACGGTTACAGTGACGCCCCCAAATTCTGACATTAATGTCTCGAATTCGGTGCTTCACGATCTATCACTAATAACATACTAATATCTCAAACAACGGAATAATAGAATAAATTACATTGACTCACTACAAAAAAATAGGGCTTCAGCAACAACCAATTTTCGTTGCTAAATGTGTTAAATTTCGTTGCAAAAAGGTTTTGGCAACGACTTTAATGTCATTGCGTCTTTCATTGCGCAATGAGCGTTGCTAATTGTTCCGCAACGAACTTTTTTTTTTCGTTGCCAAAAGTAATACATTTTGCAACAAAATTTGACTTTCGTACAGAGACATCGATCCTTTAGCAACAAAATGTATTGTTGCAGAATAATTAAAATTTCGTTGCTAAAATCCCCATTTCGTTGCAAAAGCCTGCTAATTGGCAACGAAATGAACTCTTTTTTTTTTGCAACGATCATGCATTTTCGTTGCAATTGACACCATTTTGCAACGACATTTTTCGTTGCAGTAAATTATGAAAATTGTTGCCTAAGCTTGCTTTCGTTGCGGAATGTAAACTTTTTAGCAATGATTTTTGTTGCTGATTACATTATTTGGTAACGACATTATGCTGAACTAGCAACGAAAATATTTGTTGCTGGTTATTTTTCAATAGCAACGAAAGTCGTCGATTAGCAACGACATTATATGTTGCCGTTTCTTTATATGTGCAACGAAAGTTGATATGATTTGCAACGATAAAAAATGTTGCCTTTTATGTTAGCATTAGCAACAATATCCTCTCCGTTGTTATTAGGTTAATTTTTTGTTGCCAAATATTATATTTTTAATGCCATTAGTAACAAAAATTTGTTGCTAAATGTATAAAAAAATTGTTGCTATATTAAAACTTGTTCAATGCTTTGGTAACGAATTATATTGTTGCCAAATCAAAATTTGACATTCTTTTTGTGTACTTGACTGGCCTCAATATCCCCATAACAAATAATGGCAAAAATACAAAAAACTAAAATATTATTAACTTAATAAAATCATCCACTACATAATCAATAGTCATGC
This sequence comes from Panax notoginseng, assembly GCA_016801055.1. Lineage (NCBI taxonomy): Eukaryota > Viridiplantae > Streptophyta > Magnoliopsida > Apiales > Araliaceae > Panax > Panax notoginseng. Next base: position 79,187,022 of record CM029015.1, on the reverse strand, counting down.
ACATAGAGATGTGGAAGAAACAAAACTTTAATCTATCTCCTCAGCAGATTAATCTAGTCCCTACGTTGTATGCTCACTAGAATTTAGAAGATCTATAATGAATGTAATACAATTTTAAGCCATAGGAAAACCATACAAAACATGTAAAATGTAATTATCTCCTTACAGAGCATTCCGGGAGATATATGAACACAGAATGACTGCAGGATTAAGATCTCACTGATTGTTGATTTCATCAATATTGGCATCTTCTGGAGTGTTGCAACCCAATGCAACAGTATTAGAAGAATCTGGAGTTTGGTTAGAGGATGGTTCACTCTTCTTAGCCTATAATCCAGTATACCGCACAAGATCGATCCATTGTTGTACCAAATAATTAACATCAAGTTGGATTAATATTATTTTATCCCAAAAAGAGAAAAGTTTAAAGGCTACAACTAATCAATGCCCATCCTATCAATCTAGCACAACATGAAAAAAACATTGGTCATAAACACTTTATATACCTCTTTCTCCCCTTCAACAAGTACACAAACTACAATCACCTCAGTTCATAATTTAGGACACAGTAATTGTGCTATAGATGGAATAATATATACATATATATGTATATATATAAGCTTTTATGTGTGTGTGTATTTATATATGTATCTCATAGTTAGTAATAATATGTGTGCCATTGAATTCTTCACGCCATCATCTTTACCAGAAATCGTATTAATGAAACAAGAAAGGAAAAAAATAGAAAAAGTTATTTAGGAAGTAGAAGCATCTAACCTGGGTTCCCCAATAGGAATTTGACTGTTCGAACGATAAAAGATAGCATATTTACAAAAAATGTTTGATCTGAAAATTGGTCTGAAATTCGATGTTCCACTATTCCGGGAATAACCTGCATTGCAAGTGATATTATTGTTAAAGTCAAGTACATTGATAAAAGCACCAAAAATGTTAATTTTAAAATGCATCCAATAGTTAACTACAAGAACAGTTCAAGATTGTAGCTTTGACCATTGACATATAATTTTAGCATCAATAAACTATGCCGCATTTCTCTCTAGAAAAGTAACCTCAGACAGGTATAACAGATGGCAAGATAAACCTCTGGCTTATCTTGGAACTTGAAAGGGGATCCAAAAAGAAGAAGACTGAAAAAGGTGGACTATATTACTGCAAGCACTTTATGGAATAGACTAAATGAAGTAGTTGCTGTCAGTTAGCAACACTTGGTCACAGCTCATGCACAAAACTACAAATCAATAAAGTAGCTATCAAGGTGCTTAATCATTTCAAAAGTAAACTGGGTAGTGCTTTATATCAACATCTCATCAATAGTTGATCAAGCTCATCTTTGTAGTATTTCCCTTAAAAATGTTCTTATTAGTTGACCTTGGTTCAGTGAACCACCTTCCCATAAACCTCACAAATATGGAAGCTGTGCCACAAGTTGTTGATGCATGTCGGTTAATTTCCTATGATTACAATGTATTATTTCATCTTTACAGGAATGACAAGAGAAGGTATTGTCATGAGTTATCAATGATTGATCTGGTTCAAAACCAAGGTAACCATATTACATGGAAATAGAAGCTTACGTTGAGCATAAAGTACTAGCTCTCTACCTGATACCGGAGATTGGCTGATGTTCCAAGAAAGGCTCCATAGACTGCTGTTGTTTTGAAGATGGGTGATCATTTATTCACTTGACTATTGACAAGGGTCGGATTAAGTATTTTGCGCATTGCATACTAGATATTGGAGGCAACCACAGCTCCAATGCTGGAAATAACACCCACACTACCAAGCTTCAAGCCACCAATGAGCACTGAAGTAACTTTATGACTCAAATTCCAATCCTTCCCAACTAGATTCTTCTGAAATGCATTATCAGGAATGGAGCCAAGAAGACCCTTTAGTGCTTCCATGCTATCAGGTACGTTAGCCTCACCAGCGATTGAAAGAAATGACAATGTCGGAGCAGGAAGCCATACGGTAAAGAAATCAACAACAATTTCCCTAGTAGTGTCTGTAATAACATAATCAATCTCTTCAAAGAAATTTTCTTTACGCTTACCATACTGTGCTAAGAGCGTTGATGTTATCGATATAGCTTCTTCTATGGCTAATCTATGTAGAAACTTGGAATAGCTACGGTCAACATATAGTAGCTATTAAAATAATCCCTATTACCAAATAATATACATATTCCATCTCAAACACAAAATAACGGAGGGAAAGATGGATAATTTACAAATTCCATCTTTGAAGTACTTCTGGAGATACCAAACAAAGATCAAGTCCTCTCTGAATGTCCTGAAAAGTAAGTTATAATGTTGATGTCAAGATTAATTCGATTGAAGTAAAAGCATTCCATCTTGTATAATCGTTTTTAATTCAAACCTTATTCCAATAACATATTAATTTTTTAAAATAAATCACAAAATAATGATAAAGCGTACAATAACAAAATCAGGATGTATTAAGCTTGATTATGTAATAATAACTAGTAGCTCTAGGGAAAAGGTTGATTAGGTATTAAGCTTTTGACAAGGAAACGGTACCATGGAAACAAACCTGACCACATCTACAATAATTGCAATACGAAGTAGAGGGCTTTTCATAAAGATGCAGTTGTAGGGGATATGTGTATTAAAAATAAATTCAGCTTTTCTAAGAAGAAAGCATAAAGTTTATATACATTTAAAAGTAATCCAATTTGTAGAGAATTTCACTGTTACTGATGATAACAATCACATCAATAATCCAAAAATATCAAACCCACAAAAAATCACCTAAGTCAATAAATTTTTTAAAAGGTATCACTTTGGGACGCCATATCAGCCATAAAGTCCTTAAATCAAATTTGTTACTAGTTAGCAAATAAGACCCTTATAAATCACTTATCTTATTCCCACATACTAGATGTTGGACAGGGGCATCACAAAGTTTCTCGATCCTTTAGTGCATGTCAGTCGCTAGATTATTAAATGAGGATGGTAAAATGTCACTGAATGACCAGATATAACAGCTCATAAGCATTTCATCAACAAAATGGGTAAAAGTAAACTCCAGGAAAGCAAAACTATGATGATACCAAGATACAACAGCATATAAGAAATTTTCAAACACCAACAAACACTCCAGGAAAGAAAGATTACACTAAATAAAAAAAGAAGATAGCTGACAAGAAATATGACAAAACTAGATATTGAAAGGACAAATGCTTCACTAAATACTTGGATTTTACAAAAAAGAAACTTGTCATTCTGACAAAAAGAGGCCATAAATTAGTTATTCCAGATGAAACATGTTCAGTGGCTTCCAACTTCTTGTTATTTGAGGAACCATTGGGTGCATATGACTTGGTCCGTGAGTAACTTCTTTCAGATGGTTTTAAAAGGTCAAAATGCACCTCACTAGAAAGTTAATGCAATGGATAATACCTGTTTTGCAATATTCCAGGAAACAAATCAAACAATGAAGAACTACTGAGACCCAAGAGAAACACTTGGAAGAAAAGAGTTATCTAGGAATAAAATTACCATTAGCGTGACTTTTCAAAGAGTAACTTTAGGTTATCCCAAGCATCGGGAAAAGGTTCTTTAATAGCCAGACTTCTAACACACTGATACAAGGCAAGGAAATCATCGCCAACGTATGTTGCCAATAACGCCAACTGCAAATGGACTTAGATAGTTACATGACTTCTAAAACAGTATAGCATTATTATACATTTCCAAACTTCATAAGTTATTTCCTCCAGGCAACTAGTAGAGTGAAAGATGATTATGTTATGATAAGACAGAAAATACCTGATTTTTGGGATTTCCGCTATCTGGACAAATGATTACTGCTTCGAAGTAATAGCTGGCTACAACAGGCCACTTACAGTTTTGATTATCAGATTTTTGACAAAGTTCCCTGTATCTAGCAAGATCCCCAAGACAAACTAACAAACGATGGCAGGTATATTGGCATTTAAGAAATTTTATTGGTTTAACCATAAAGGAGCTGTCATCCTTGTTATCCAGCAGCAGTTCTTCGTGATCCCATAACTTTTCATAAAAGATTGATCCATCCAAACAGTAACCCTTTTAAGACTGATCTTTCTTGAAAGAGGGAATAATAAGTTCGATGACCTTTCCATGGTCTGCCAAATCAAGGGCCTTCATATAGACAAAGAAACGGCTGTATGGATTCTCCAATAAGTTGTACAGATTGAACATGCTGGAAGAAAAGGGGAAAAGAAAGAAAATTAAATGAGATAAGGCCGCAAAAATCTACGAGCTCAAATGATCACTATCAAACCAATTACATTTTCAAATGCAGTGCAGGCTTATCATGTGGCTGCTGGGTGATTTTAGTGGATATTAGCTTAGCCATCTCCAGTGCTTCATCCGGACTGTCAGACTTCTTAACAAGATTGCAAATGACAGTGAAGACACATTCAAGATCTGGATAAAAATCAACAAACAGCTTAGCTCGTATCTCTAATTTTTAAAAAGGTATCGGAGAAAGCAACAACCTGTAAAGAACAACATATTAGGCTTTAGGAATTGCTAAGTCCTATAGGCTATGACATGATTAACATAAAAGTAATTGTACACAAAAACAAAGAACATATTCCAAAATGATTAATAATGTGATACATTTATGATTAAGTAGTGTAAAGTTAACCTTTTTCAGAGGCTTTGGAAAATATTAAATCAGCAGAAGTAAGCATTAGGGATGCCAAATCCAACCATCTGCCAGTTATCATGCATTCCTGGGCCTCCAAGAACAACCTACTTACTTGAGCCTCAGCTACCTGGCAATCAATTCTAAAATTTCATCACAATGAACGGATACATCTCCAATTTGCCAAGAAAGTTAATTGGGAAATATCCATTATAATCCACAAACTAAAAGTATAGGGGTGAATTCGCAATTGCATTATCCTGAACTTCACAGAGACAAATCTAACAGAAAGAACAAAATACAAATATCAAAACTATATTCAATCCCAAGGATTATCTACAAGTGATTGATGCAGAGAAAGAATAAACCTTCAGAGGTCGAGGGTGGAGAGGTAGGTACTGTGACTTATGACTCAACAGAAGAGCTCTGTATCTTTGTCTTCCATTGTTGTAGTATTACAGATTGTCGAATTAATAGGTCCCCATTAACAGGTCGCCATTGAATCTACCACCATTAACAGGTCATCGAATTGCTTGCCTCGACCAATCTCACCAACGAACGCCTCTCCCCTGCGCCGCCCAGCTCCCGGACTCCGTCGCACTCTACCACGCCCACCCCGTCGGTCCAAACCAGTGTTGCTCCGCCGTGATCCAACAAATTGCTGCCCCGCTCTCCACCGTCTGGTCTCTTCGACAACCCCCAAGCCTACAAACACTTCGCCAAGTCCACGTCATCTCCGGCCTACACACCGTGAACAGTACTAAACGCCTCTCCTCTTCCTCGACACCGCCGATTCCAAGCTCGACTAATGTTTAGATCGAGATCTGATATATCCAAGCTCGGCTATTCGATAGATCTGAGTTTGGTTTTTATTTTTGTTTAAATTTAGTTTAAATTAATATAAAATATTATATTACTCTTTTACCCTTTCAAGTCCATAAAATAATCTAACAATTAGTCTTCTTTTAACACATAAGCATTGTATTGCCACGTGGTAATGCCATGTCATTAATTTATGACATGGCAGGTTCAATTAGACTGGAATGAAAAAAAATTGATAGTTTAATGATCTGATTGAAAAAATTGAAAGGTGAATCACCGAAGTGGAATATGACCTATAGTTTAGGATACTAATTCATATTTAAGCCTAATAATAATAATAATAACAATAATAATAATAATAATAATAATAATAATAATAATATAATAATAATAATAATAATAATAATAATAATAATAATAATAACAATAACAACAACAATAATAATAATACTAATATAAAAACTACTGAACGCCATTTGAAATGGCGTTGAATTTTTGGATATTTTTTGGCTAAAAATCAGAAAGGCAACCAACGCCACTTTAACCTTTTTTTAAAAAAAAACGAATCTAAAAAAAAATTATCTTAATTTTTTTTAAACTATTTTATTTTTTAAAGAAATTTTAAAAAAATAAAAATTTGATCCAATGCCAAACTAACTGACATTGTAACTTTTTTTAAATTTTTTTATGAAGCAAATTTGTAAAAAAGAAGAGTAAGATGTAACATCACTTTAATTGACATTGGTATCTCTTCTTTTTTTATTTCTTTGATCTCTTGTACTTGTTTATAAACATCAATATTTTTTTATGTTTATTCTCTGTCATCAGCGTTGGAAATGAAGGAGTATATAAGACTTCAGCTATAAAAAAATAAAAATAAAAATTCTAACGCCAATTAAAGTGACGTTGCATCTTACTCTTCTTTTTTACAAATTCATTTTTTGTAAATTTTTTTTTAAATAAAATAGGTATAAAATTGATATTACATTAATATGAGTCAAACTAACTTATTAAGAATGACTTATAAGTCGTTTTTAAATAACTTTATTCTGTTTTAGTTCATAAAACATAATAATTTTTTTTTCATCTTTTATGTTGTCTCTTAGAACTGATAATATTATAATTTAATTTTATAATATATTTGAAAAACGGTAAAAGAAGAACTAGGAATAGCTAGAGGTATATCATTACTATTCTTCTTTTTATATTTTATTTTTGGACTTAAAAATATGTTCATGATTTAAGTTACTCCCTCCGTCTAAGAATAAAATTTCTTATTATTTTATATAATCTCAAGTTAAATATTTACTTATATTCAATCATCTATTTTTTTACAATAATTTGTGTGTAATATTCTTAGTATTAAATGTCATATTTTTATTATTTATAAATATTTATACAATATCACTAGTCATGTATAGAAAAATATCACTAGTTCCAGGCCTCCGACCCAAATAAACCCAACCTCATAATCTATACCGTTGATCGCAACATTGGATGATACGGATTGAAATGGATTTCCCCCTGCAGCTACAGGATGTAACGACATGAGAAATTACTCATTTGCCCCTCATTTGCTCATGTGCTACATTGTCTACCACTCAATTCCACAAAAAAACGTCACTATCTTATTATTTTTTTCCCTTTTTTTGTCATGATCAACGTATGATATTTAAAAGTTTTAACGTAGTGTAAAGTTATTTACTTTATAATTTATTAAAAGAAATAGTCGATATTGTAAGTTACTTAAAAAGTGTTATTAAAAATAAATTTTTTACTATAAAAAATTTAATGTATTTATATTACAATTTATATTTACCACAATTAATTCTAAAAAAATTATTTAGAATAAAACAGTGACCAATTTTATCTCTCGCAAAAAAAGTCAGAACAATAATATATAGTGAGTAATAATTCCTTCATTAATAGATTTTTTTCCTCTACCGTCTCAAAAAATATGTTGATGCACAAATTCGAACCCTGACCTGCAGTTTGGAATGTTATTCCAATGACCACCCGAACACTTGGGCCTAGTTGCTATTATTTTGCAAGAATTATTATTATTAGTACTACTATTATTGTTATTACTGTTATTGTTATTATTATTATTATTATTATTATTATTATTATATTATTTATTATTATTATTAGTACTATTATTATTATGACTGCTATTAATATTATTATTATTATTATTATTATTATTATTATTATTATTATTATTATTATTATTATTATTATTATTACTGTTAGTAATTTTTGAATTTTAGTATTTTTGAATTTGATTTTTTTTAGTATTTTAGTTTTTTTTAATTAGTATTTGTTAATTAGTATTTTTAGTATTTGATATAAATATGTAATTAGTATTTTAGTATCGGGTAAGTGACTTTTAGTATTTTGATATGTTATACAACTATGGTAAAATTTTAATATTTTGATATGTTATACAACTAAGGTAAAACTAAAATTTTAGAATTTGAGTAAAATTTTAGAATTTTAATATTTTGATTAAATGATGTAAATATGTTATGATGTAAATGTGATGTAAATGTGATGTAAATATGTAAATATGATAATATGTTATGTTATGATGTAAATGATCTAAATATGTTATGATTTTAGTATTTTAATGATGTAATTTGAATTTTTGTTCTTTTGATTAATTAACAAAATAATTTGAATTTTAGTATTTTAGTATTTTTTGAATTTTATTATTTTTGAATTTGATTTTTTTAGTATTTTAGTTTTTTTTTAAAATAGTATTTTTATTATTTAATGTAAATATGTAATTAGTATTTTTAGTATTTTAATGTCGGGTAACTGACTTTATAATAAAAAATCCTTATAGCTTAGTTGGTTTGAGCATTTGTTTAAGGAGAGTGGGAAGTCTAGAGTTTAATTCTCAAGGAGAGCATTATTTTATTTTATTTTTAAAAAAGCCCACAGGTTGGGTCAGACTTATTTATTATTAGTACTATTATAATTATTGTAATAATTATAATAATAATAATAATTAATAATAATAATAGTAATAGGAATAATAATAGTAATTATAATAATGATTAATAATAACAACAATAATAATAGTAGTAGTTGTAATAATAGTAATAGTAATAGTAATAATAATTATAATTAATACTAACAATTATTATAATAATAATAATAATAATAATAATAATAATAATAATAATAATTATAATTATAATTATTATTATAGTAATAATAATAACAACAATAATAATAGTAACAATAATAATAAAAATAATAACAACAACAACAACAACAACAACAACAACAACAACAACAACAACAACAATAATAATAATAATAATAATAATAATAATAATAATAATAATAATAATAATAATAATAATAATAATAATAATAATAATAATAATAAAAATTATAATAATAGTAATAATTATATTTATTATAATAATAAAAATAATAATTATAAGATTAGTAATAATAATAATAAAAATTAATAATAATAGTAATAATAATAATAATAGTAATAATAATAATAGTAAATATAATAATAATTATAATAATAGTAATAATTATAAAAAATATAGCACATGAAGCATGAAAAAAAATTTAATAATGACTTATAAGTAAAAAAAAGTTAAAATTTAAGTTATTGTCAAACACTAAATAATAACAAATGACTTATAACTTAGTTTAACCAACTTATAAGTCATTGCCAAACACCCTCTAATATAAGATATAAAGAGAAATTAATATTTGATTATAAAAAAAATTACAAGTCAAGAAAAAGAAGAATTTGAAAAATGGGAGTTAAAAAAAACTTATACACCATTGGTGCAACTTTATTATTATTGTTATTGTTGTTATTATTATTTTTATTATTATTGTTATTAGTACTATTATTATTATTATTGTTATTATTGTTATTATTATTATTATTATTATTATTATTATTATTATTATTATTATTATTATTATTATTATTATTATTATTATTATTGTAGTATATAATTTCTTGAGATTATATTAATGATATATAGTGAAGGAGAAGAAAGGAATATATGAGGAAAATCTCATGTTTTGATATAAATATTAATCCTTGTAAGATATTAACAGATACCTTGTGTTGCTTCAGCGGTCAAATGACCAAAGTAACAAATGATAGGTCTCAGGTTCGAATATGTTTCGCATTTGGATATAATTTTTAAATACTAAATATGAATATTTTTTGACAATTCTCCGAATAACGAATATTGTCTTACAAAAATATGTTTATTGGGATTATCTTAATTTAAGGCAATATTTTAATAGTCGTTGCAAAAAGTTGTATAAGATATGCAACGAAAATAAAAATTGTTGCCAATGAATGTGGTCCATATTAGGTAACGAAATATAGCAACAAAATTTTTTTCGTTGCCCACGATAAGGAGAAATCAAGTGGTTAGAAATTTTGCAACGAATTTCTAACGAATTTTGTTTTCAAATTTTGCAACGACTTATGAATTTCGTTGCAAAAAGTGAAAGTCTGACACAATCTGCAACGAAGGACAAGTTTCGTTGCTAAACATATACTTTTAGCAACGACTTATAAAGCTGTTGCTTAAAAAATCGTTGCTAAAGCCTCATTTTTAGCAATAAAAAAACTTCCGTTGCCCACGATGACGGGAAATCAAGTGGCTGAAAATTTTGCAACGAATTTCTAACGAAATTTTTTCCCGCCAATGAATTAGCAACGAAATTTTGCAACGACTTATGAATTTCGTTGCAAAAAGTGAAAGCCTGACACAATCTGCAACGAAGGAAAAATTTCGTTGCTAAACATATACTTTTAGCAACGACTTATAAAGTCGTTGCCCGAAAAATCGTTGCTAAAGGCCCATTTTTTTGTAGTGACTTAATATAATTATCCTTGTCCCAAGGTCTCGCAACCATTATTGAACATATTACATAACTTAAGTTTAATCATAACTTAATACATAATATTAAATAGGTCTTATCACAACATAGTAATAACGTCTAACATAAAGGACTAAAGCTATTCCATAGCCTTGCCCTTGCCTTTATCCTTACTTGAGGTACTGCCTTGCTCTGCCTTAAACTGAAATGTTTTAGGGAAGCAAAAATGAGCAACATATTTGCCCAACAATTAATATAGCAATAAGCGTAAACATGTATATAAAGTTCATGATCTCAAGGATATAACATTAAATGATAGTTCAAGAATTTAAAAGAATAGTGTTGGCAACAAGAATGATCAATTGTTCCAAATCTGACCTTTGAATTTAAATAAGATTCTCTATGGACTGAAGGATATTCATCAAAATTCAAAGGTTTCAATACTTTATGTTTTATTTAAAATTTAAACACTAAATAGTCACTAAGGACTAAGAACTTCTGCTAGAATTAACAATATTTAACTGACAATTCAATATAAACAAGTACAATAGGTGATCAGCCTATAGTACCTTACGTTATGCATAATATTTAAACATACTGTTTGTGCGCATGTCGATTCCCCGACAATATAAAATTTCTCCTTCTAAAAGGGTTGTTCATCTCAGTAGATTATAAGAGTCCGCACAAAGGCAATTAGTTTGGATAGCTTTCTAAATCATAAACATTGGCCTAGCCAAACAAATGGCATAAACACCTTTCTCAATGCATTTAAGAACCATTTATAAGTCCAATATTTATAACACGTTTCAAGAATATAATTGGGATCAAGTTTCAGAGTATGAATAATAATTTTCATGAATTTATACTACAAAAATTATTCTAGCAATTATTGACTCGTACGATCAATAAGAGTACAAGTTTGGGTACTTGCTTAATAAAGAGTAAGGTTCGAATACTTTCCTGAGTCGTTGACTATTACCAACCTTGACTTCTTATCCTTTGAATAACCTATTGTTATCGTAACGGTTAATCTCTATCAACCCATAGATATAAATCTTAATCGATCCAACAAATATCTTTAAGTAGCTAAGATTTCATAAAACAATTTGTTTTATTAATTGTTTTTCTAATTATCATCTCCTTCATTCTATTGCATTCATTTTATAAGATATTCTTTTATTGTTCGTTTAAGGTTTTACACCTCCTTACAATGTGAGGTATTTTCACTGTAGACACTCGAAATTTTGCATTCCTGTTACTAACCTTGCAGGAGGGCAAAATCATCTTCTAGAGATACCCTTGGATTCAATGTAGAATCGTCACGGAGACAACCCCGGGATACTCAGTTTGCCATCTCGGAGACAACCCTGAGTTATTCAGTCCAGTCCCGGAGACAACCCCAGGAGTTTCAGTTTCAACCTCGGAGACAACCCCGAGGAATACAATTCCAGTTCCGGAGATAACCCTGAAATTCTCAATTCCATATCGGAGACAATCCCGATATCTTCAGTTCCAATCCCGGAGACAACCCCAGGAGATACAGTTCAAACCTCAAAGACAACCCTGAGGCATGCAGTTGCAGTTCCGGAGATAACCCCGGAAATGCTTGTTTTGAATCTCTGCGATCAGCTTCAAACACTCGGTGATAGCCCCAAGGCACTAAGTTCCAAACCCGGAGATAACCCCGGGAGGATAGGCACACCTCAGAGATAACCCTGAGGACATTCAGCACTTACAGCAGTCCAATCTCAGAGATAACCCTGAACAACGACTGCTAAATCAGCCCAAATCGGAGATAACCCCAGTAAGGGGCAAAATCATCATTTTGCCACCTCGATCCCATATGGCGTCGTCTCAACAACATTTCAACGTACATTCAGGAATGTCCTACAAAAATCAAATAGCTCCAATCCCGAGTGACTACTACACAAGACAGCACACCAGATAGAATTTGAAGACTTGAAGACTTAAGGAATGGTCCCATCTTCCTGTCTTTGTACAATCTCTACTCCTATGTCATTGTGTAGCTCTCGACAACATCATGCCGAAAAAGGTCTTATACACCTCGATCAGATGCCCGGATTGAAGTTCTGAAAGTTAGAGCGGACATCACATATCACGCGTTCACGTACTTTGAGATGGCAGGGCTCGCGGAGCCCGGGGCACCCCGGACAGCCGCAGATACATATGCCAAAGCCGCACCTGCGACTCCCCCTCTATAAATAGAGGGCTTGGGGTGGCCATTTTTCATAAAAAAAATGGTGAGGAAGCCCTGTCCAATTTGCTCTATACACACTATAAATTGAGTACTTTCTCATTTTAAACACTTGTGAGCTTATATTTGGCTACTTTTTACCGGTGGAAACTGGGTGTTTATCCATTTAAAGCTATTGACGTCTTCTTTGACAATCAACTGTAAGCCTTCTTGCTTTATTTAAAGCCTTTTCTTCACTTCTTGCACACACTATTATTCACGTTGAGAGTCGCGTGTGTGTATTCCCGGACCGTCGGTCCGTGGTTTATTGCTTTTATATATATATGTAAATAATTATATATATATATATATATATATATATATATATATATATATATATATATAAATAAATAAAAGTAATAAACGCTCCGAATATTATATTCAGGCTCAATCGAGATAATTATAAATAATTATATATCGAGTTATCTCGATTGAGCCTGAATATAATATTCAGAGCGTTTATTACTTTTATTTATATATATAAATACTTATATATATATATATATATATATATATATATATATATATATATTTCTGTCAGGCCTAGAGTTTACTTCGTGGCCTTTTACTGCTTTATTTACATTTCTGCCAGGCCTGGAGTTTACTTCGTGGCCTTTTACAACTTTATTTACATTTTCGTCCCGCCTGGAGTTTACTTCAAGGCGATTGATCGTTCATATATATATATATATATATATATATATTTTTACAGCTTTTATATATGTATATATAACTGTTTACAGCTTTCATACAAATTGCTATATCATGTGAGCCTAGGAATCATGTGATCACAGATTCAGTCTACTGAATCTAGATTCAGTTCCCGCGATGGATATTTTTAGCTGTACATGGCTTGTAAATTATTCACGGTGTTTGAATGTCCTTAGACGGCTCTCATGCCCACAAGAAATTTGGTACTACTTTTTATCTTATTTTCTCGAAGATGCTTCGCATCTCGAAAATAAAAGCAACTAAGCCGAACACATAATAAAATGAAAGTATCAAATGTCTCAATTACTATTGAGCACGAGTGATAAGTAGGTTTTATACCTACTTATCCAGTATCTATTACTTGAATTAGTTGCTTATACTCTTATTTCTTAGTTACTTTTCATGCATTTTGTGTTCATTTGGTAGATCTTATGCTTGGGAACGGTGTGAGCGACTATTGGTATGAAAATGAAAGGAAAAACAATTCAGACATTGTTTGGGTTTTCATGTTCAATTCATGTTCTTGGCTTGGAACTTGGATTATGTTATATAGCTTCTTCTTAGATTTTCGACATCTTGAATCATTCCAATCGGAGTTCGGATGCAAGAGTTATGAGCTTTGTACCAACGGACGTTAAACTTTAATGTTTTGGTTGGCCATTTGCATAGCTTTCACTTCCAACCCAATTTAAGCCTTCATCCGTCCATTATTTCTCAATTATTGAAGAATGAAAGTTGTAGAGCTCGTCGAGAGCTTCGATTTGATAGGTGGCAGGCCCTGTAACTCTTTACGGATCAAAAGTTATGACTGTTTTACCAGAGGACACTGCAGTAGAAAACCAATGGCGCGGGCGCACGATTTTGAAGTGCATTTCTTGCGTGGCCGCGCAAGACCCTGGACCAAAAAGACAAGTTCTGCTACTTTAGCGCAGGCGCGCCTAACTCCAGGCCATTTCCAGCGTGGCCGCGCCACTTCAGAAGTTAACTAGAGCTGACTTTTCACTAAACAAGCGATTGGAGCGTAACTTAAAGGGGGGGGGGGGTTCAATTAGGGCTTAAAGGGGAGACGTATTTTCATTATGTAAAGGGGGATTCCACCCTTGGGGGGGATCAATCGACATTACATATGCTCTTTTCTTTTCTTTAATTTCATTGTTCGATTAGATTAGATTAGAACCCTAGATTAGCTAAGATTTGGGGATTGAAGCAATTGAAGAACATTAGAAGTTCAGAAGTGAAAGAAGAGAAGAAACTCAGATTTGCTATTCTTAATCCCTAACTCTCTTTACTTCTATTTGTATCTTTCAATGTATATTCAATTGTGGATCATGGATTCTAATTCAACTATGAGTTAAATTCTATTTTGGGATTGTAATGGAATCTATTGCCTAGTTTATTTTGACATACTTCATTGTTAGTCTTATTATTTGTTATGAGATTGTCTTTTAAGATTCATGCTTATTTGCTTAGTTGATTGGCCATCAATTACTGTGATAATCCATATGAACTTGAAAGACGGAGTATGGGTTTAGATTTGATCTTGATAGCTTGTGTTTGTATGTTCTACATGGTGATGGAATGTATGATTCGTACTTAGGATAGACATATACCGAGGCATCACTTGTAGTCATTTGAGAACTTGGGCTTAAACCCTAATTATTTGTAAATCACATAGACATATAGTGGTTTAGGTAAGGTGGGTGTTCGTGTGTATTCTATCAATTGTGGATTATATGTGATATGAGTATGGTACATTGAGATATGGCTGTACTTTACTTTTGTGTTCTCGACTAGCAATCCAGTGCAAGTAATTTGGCTTAACATGAAGTGTGTGGATTGGAATGAATCAATAGATGAAATTGTGATCTAAGGTCTTCATTATCTAGTCTTACTCTAGGAATAGTTAGGTTTATTTAATTTCCCAGTTTAAATATAAAATATTAAAGCACTCGTTTAAATAAGACTAAAATGGTTATGGACTAATGCTTGGTGAAATTTATTAGTTAATTCTCCGTGGGAACGATACTTTACTTACTCTTTATTACTTGTTGACCGTGTATACTTGCACGCATATATTTATCGGTAAAATGACCAACAAGTTTTTGGCGCCGTTGTCGGGGAATTATTTTAATAATTTTTGCCAACATTAATTTTAATCAAATTAGTCTTAATTTAAACATTTTTTTATTGTAATTATTTTTATTTATTTCTCTCTTTTCAGGTACTATGGATGACTTTGCTTATCAATGGCCTTATGCAAATATGCCTCAACCAAGGGACACAAGAACTGAAGGACTCAATGTATTTTCTACATTGTCAGCACAAATTGCAACACTTTCAGAGAGGTTGGATGTTCTTGCAGCCCAACATACTTGAGAGATAGCATTTACATGTGAATATTGTGCTGGCGAGCATCCTAGTTATCAGTGCAACATCAGGGTTAGACAAGTACAGTTTTGGGGTGATTACCTCAACAATTATGTTTATCCCAATTATCATCAAGGTTGGGGGTATCACCCGAATTTTGAATTGAGTTATAACTATCGAGACCAGTACTGTGTCCCAAGTCCAACACATCCATCGGATTTCTCATATTCACCTCCAATGCAACAAGAAGAAAATTCAAAGTTGAAGGAATTCATGTCAAAAAGCATAGCAGACCATGAAGAGATGATGATGTGTCAGGAGTTATCAAGCCAAAATCTTAACAGATAGATGTAACAACTCATTAACTCCTCAATGAATGGTCCTCAATACATGGATTTCGAAACTGAACAAGATAATTCAAGATTGGAGGATTTGTGGTTCAAATTTGTAGCATCAACTGAGGAGAAGATGATTGAGCAAGAGAGGTCAATTCAAAATCTTCAGAATCAGATGGATCAAATGTTCGAATCATTGAACAATCGCCCTCAAAACGATTGGTGCTATGTCATGGATGATGAAACTGATGGAGAACCAGAAGTGTACATGCCACTGGATGACCTCAAAGAAGTTTTTATTGAGGAGACAACTGGGGAAGTGGATGATGTAGAACATGAACTGACTTGTATAATACCCCAAGTGCCTTTTCAGTCAGAGTTGAATAATTCAATGAACTTTGCACACCCATATCCCCTTGGTAGCCACATTCAAAGTAAAGATCAGTATGATAAAGGGGCCTCTTATACACTGTGACATCCCAGATTTTTAGAAATTATAAATGAGAATTTCATAAACAAAAGTATTATTTATGAGATATGTTGGGTGTGAGTATGTGTATGTCATATATTATAGAATATGTGAATTGATGTGAAGAGAATGATATCTATTAATTTTAATATATATAAATATTTAATTGAATTATTTATTGAGTTAAATAAATAAATTTTGTTTTGATTATAGAGTAATGTAATTAAGTGTAGCAGATTAATTAAATGAATATTTAGTATTTAATTTAATTAATATAATAATTTTATGTTATAGTTTTAATTTAATTGAGATAATTAAATTAGATGAGTTATGTGATGATTGTTACACAAAATTATAATTAACAAGTAAATATAATTATGAGACAATTTGATGAGATTGATTGATGTTAAGCTATTGATTAATTAAAATAATGAGTATTTGCCAAACATGGTCTTAGGCTTTTCAAGTTCAAATTGGTGTAACCTATGTATTAACTAGTAATTAGTATATCTAATAATTACTATGAGTTACATATATTATATATTATTAGTATTGTATATTATATGTATATACTACAAGTTAGTATGTTAGTTTTAGAAAACAAACTAAAGAAAGAAGAAGAGAGTTAGAGAGAGTTGTAGGAAAAGAAGAAGAGGAAGAAAAGGAAGAAGAAGGGAAAGTTTTGAGAAGACAAAACAAGCCCCATCATCATCATCTTCATCTCTCTCTTAAATTCATACTAATAAGACTATAATCTAAATACCTTGTTTTAATTATATTTTATGTTCTTCAAAATGTAGGATAATGGTTCTATAGAAGTTGTATTGAGAAATCTAGAGAGATAGAGGAATTGAGATGAGCTAGAAGAAGAAGAAGAAAAAGTTAGAAGAAGGTAACTTCTAAACTCTTATTTAATCCTTGATTTTTTTGGGTAGATTTATGTTCTAGGATAGTAGATCATGCTTAATCTGTTTGTATTGGTTTAATCTTGGACTATCAAGAATCAAACAAGAGGATTCAAGAAAGAAAATGAAATGGAAAGAAAATTTGAAGAACAAAATTCGTAGGTTTTGAGTAATTGTGGACATATCTTGTGAAATTCATATCTCTTTGGGTATAATGAGTTAGAAAATGAGCCTTATATCAAATCGAAGATATGGAAGTAAGCTATATTCTGAAAGTGGAATCACATGAAAACTCCTTGTAGATTTCTCGCAATCTCTGTTTTAGTAAGGCTGGTCCGAAGGGAAAATAATCTGTTTAGAAAATCAAAACTGTTACGGTTTCTAACTTTGAAAAATTCATATAAATTTGTTTGTTTTGAATCTGAAGAAACTTAAAACTGCAAAGTTGTAGATATGGATGTTTACTAGCTAGACTCGCGAGATTGAGCCATTTTATGGACCGGATCATGTCCAAAATAAATTGTTTAGCAAGGATGTCCAGAAAATGAAATTTTTCTACACTAGTTGATGAATTATAGAATCTGGTTTAGATGGATAAGGGTCTAACTTTAAGGCCTAGATGAGGTTTTAGTACACTGAGTAAGGGTTAATTTTATATTAAAAGGAACAAAAACGGACATGTAACGAAGGAGATACGTTAAAAACGAAAACAACGTTTTGTTAAAGAAATTGTGAAGATGAGTTTTATAATTATGTTTGAATTAAGATTTTGGGTGATGGTATATTTTGATGATTAAAAATATGTTTTGACATATGTAATGAATATAGATATGTGTTATCATATTCTATGCATAATTAACCATTTAAGATCAAGAGTTGAGATAAGTTAATGTGTGCACATAACGTGCTCGATAAAATGCCTAAAAGTAATAATGTTTCTAAACTTTGGTATACAAAGTGCCTAACTAATGGCTAATATTGGATATCTAAGTATGAAAAGATGATAATACAAGAATAATAATGGAAAGAAATCGAAAAAGGGAAATTTTTGATTTATGAAGGAAAATTAAACATGTAAACAAATGTGTTGAATATGCATTTTTGAAACTAAATTGGTAAAATAAAATGGTGTGGTATATGCACATTAAACTACAAGTGAGATAGTCTAGCATGTGTGGTGATGAAAATGAAAATAAAACCGAGTTGCATATAAAATACAATTAGATGTCTATAAAGATACTATAAAGGATAATAAGATAAAGTAATGTCTTAGAATAAATTTGACCATGAGATTGAGTATTGATTTTATTTATTATCAATCTCGCATACAGTGTAGGTTGTGCAAGGACGCGAAGTATTAGCGTGTTGGTAAAATGCCGGTTAAGGCAAGTCTTTCAGTTCCTTTTTGCTATGTGAACTTGATGATGAACTACTTTAAAATTTTAGTGTATGATGTATTGTATATGTCAAAAGTATGAAATGTGAAAGTCAATCTATGACTATGATGATTGAACTATGAATGTTGATTGAGTAAGGAACTCAATCTTTATAGTTGTTATGTGAACTAAACATGTATGCTATATTTGTTTATGATTATTCTTGTATGTTGAGCATGTTATTATGTGCTACGTGATGCATGAAAATTGTTAGATTTTGCTGAGCTGTCGAGCTCATTCTTGCAAATAACCATTTTTGCAGATTCAAGAATTGAAGGTAACGCTATGTGCTACTTGATTGTTATGGATCAAAAGTGATATATGAAGATTTAATATCCTAGCTAAGTTGTTATTCTTGTAAACCATGTCTAATGTTTCGAATAATGTATTAATGTTGAATTTTAATATTGTTTTGCGAATGTAAACTATTGTAGTATTAAAATGATTCTGAGATATTTTAGATGTAAAGGTTGAAGGTTTTGGGAACGAGGATAGTTTGTAATAGAAAATTTTAATTATTCCGCAAATTTCAATGGTTGTATTATTTTTTAATGATGTAAAATTAGAGGTTGAATGTATTATTAACGACCGAAGTCGAGAATTAAATTGTATGAATTTTGGGGTCGTTACATACACCATGATGGGCTGAGGAAGAGAAAATAGAAGAGGAAAAGTCCGTTGTATTTTTCATGCCTTAATGCAATAATTTATTCACAAATACAATGGATGAAGCACCTAGCTATGCAATAGAACTGTGGACATCATGTACAGGAAATATGCTAGGTGGCTTCAACCCGAAGACTCTTATGATGGGGAACCTACTAAAGCACATAGCGGTTATAATGGATGGAGGGTTCTTAGCTTATTGTAGAGGAATCGAATAGCGGTGTCAAGAAAAGAGTCCAACTAACAGACTATAAACCGAGCGCTCGATGGGAGGTACCTCATCCAATCTTTCTCCCTCCTTGTTTAATTCTTATTTACATTTCCATTTACTTCTTCTGTTATATTTAATTCTTCATACTTTCCTTATTTTGTAGATGTTTGATAGTTGTAAGTCTTAATAATAGTTTGATTGTTTCTCCTCTCAGGTTCAATCCAATTGCTTTAAGCATTCAAGGTCAAACAAAAGTCAAAAAAATTGAAGCTGCCAAGGAACAGGGTAGCGCGGCCGCGCCCAACTACAAGCCAAACACAGCGAGGCCACGCCATATCTCAGTCATAGAAAATAAACACTGCTCAATTGTTTGAATTTTTGACTCAAGCATTCGGACAGTTAGAAGCCCACACTCAGTTTCCAACTTTAGATTATCTCAAACTTATCCATCGCCTAATATACCATCGGATCATGAGGAGGCGAACGAAGATGACATTGCCACTTAGGGGAGTATTCTTTCACTTTTAATTACAATGATGGCATTGTTAATTTTAAGTTTGGGGGTATTTGATTGTAGTGAGTAGTTATTGCATATAGTTAATTGCATGTTAGTAGTTATTAGTTTAATTTTGTAGTAAATTTTTTCTTTTTGTTTGCTTAATATCTGTTTAGTTGCATAACATTGCATAATCCCAGGTTTTTAGTTAGTTGAATTCTAATTTGGCCATTAATAATATAAAAATTTGATAGATTTCTGAACATGGTTGATAACTTAAGTTTAGTTATAATGTTATACATGATTTGATCCATGGTTGTTGTTTAGATGCTACCGGTTAGCACATAAGTGTTCATCTTTGCTTGTTGGTAAAAGATTAACTTATTTGGTTGTTGAGAAGAAAATGTTATTCTTAATGATAGAATTATGTAGGAAGTGAACATTGACTATGAAAATACTGATATTCAAACTTTGGGAACACATTAGTATGCTTGCTATAAACAAAAAAAGAGAAAAAAAAGAGAAAAATATGAAAAATTATCGTGACTAGTCTTGTTTCGGGGCCTTTGTTACTTGAGTAAGTACGCCCAAGGGGATTGTCTCTACACCTAGCACCCTAAGGTCTTAATGGTCTGGGAGTCATTGGTCAAAAGCTCGCTAATGGGTAGCACTGTTAGCCTAGTGGAATAAGACATTGCACAGTTGTGACGCCCCCAAATTCGGGTCCCTTCGAACCACGAATCCGGTCTTTCACGATACTACTATCGTCAAACTATTTATATTTTTCATTCATAACTTAATGAATATAACTTTACTTATTACAATTTATAATATAAATTCATTCCATTTTCAGGATCTGCACAATGACCCCCACACTTTTATAAGTTTCTAATCTTGGTCATTTACTATTCCTGTATTACATCACATTCGATGTTATATAAATATGCGGAATAATTAAAACTTTTTCAATCTCCTTTGAAAATAAATCTTTTATTGTTATCTTAACTTGAATCAATTACATATCCTTGAATCAAATTATGTTATGATTCAGTCTATACGAATTACTGTATAAATATTTACATCTCAATTCGAATTTTCTCTATGTATAACATAGTACAACTTAACATGTATTATACATCATAACTACTATCTTTTACATCTCCTAGAACCTAAACATGGTTCAAGAGTATATATGTAAATAAATGAATCAATCTCCTTTGATACTATTGAACTATATCAATTATGTAGCACGAAATCTTTACCGTGAGTCCTTAACCTGCAAAAGTGGTTATTTACAAGGGTGAGCTCGACAGCCTAGCAATTGTAACAGTTTTCATGCAACACATAGCATATAATAGCATATTCAGTTCATGCATTCATAATCAATTAATATTAACTACGCATGTTACTTCACACATAACATGTATAGAAATTTACTTCACAAGCATATCATCAAAGATCAACTTTCAAATTTCATACATAGCTAATATGCATTTCATATATATAAATCAACATTCTCATAGCATAATATAACTCAACTAACAGCTATAGAATTCATATATCAAATAGAAACTGAAAGACTTGCCTGATTCGTAGTTTATCAACTACGACTTAACTGCTTAAAGCTTATCTGCACTGCGTGTATTCCTACACAGTTATATAATTATGGATTCATATCCATTAGTCATACATTTCATACGTTCTTAATATAACAATAAATATTGCATCGTTTCCTAACTAGGTTCGTAAAACCTTCATTTTGCTTTCTCATCATACTCTTAGAATAGCTAGGCATGTATAAGTATACCTTAACCATCCATACTTGACATCAAATAGGTTGTGATCTATTTTCAAGTTCACATTCATACTACTTAGCTCCATAATGATTTATTTCAATCAATAAGGCTTAACAACTTTCTTGAACAAGATTCGATGTTATAAGCTTTTAAACCATATATTGGTACTAGTAAGCCTCTAATAGCATGCTCACATGTATCTATCTCATTTACATAGACATAGCATAGTTCATACTTTTAAAACATTCTTAAATAACTTATGTCATGCTTGACTAGTTGAGTGCACATATCATTCATGTTTTAATACTTAGTTTACAAAAGATAATGAAGTTTGTCTTTGAAATCATTTTATAATGAATGATGTAATATAGCACATATAAGACAACGTTTAAAACTCTTATCATAAGTAATTAAGTCATGATAACATCTTCTCAAGTTCAGAACCTACCTCATGTAACATTCATGCACCTTAGTTCTATTATATCAAGTTTCTCTTGAAAACTTCTCTAACACAAGGTCTAACAAGTTTGATCATAAATAAGACACTATAAACACCATATCATGCTCATTTATATTTGAACGCAATCATGTATATAAACCACTAAGTTCAGAACTTATAGAACATAAGTTTCCATAAGGCTTGTTTTTCAAAATCTTTAAGTTTCTTTTCAAAACACATACTAAGTCATGCCAATTCTTTCTATTATGAGCAAGGAAATTTTATATGTCATGTATAATATCATGCATTTTCATGTTACATCACTTAGAATAACATATTCCATCGTCGGGAGCACAATACTTGCGTATGTGCTCATTCGACGCCTTCCGATCGCCTCCGAATATGTAACAGTCACAAAGATGACTATTTTGACCCTTCCTAAAGACCTCAAATTGAAAATCGTAAAGAACAAAAGTTGTAGGTCTATTTGTCCTCGTTTCGGATCATCTTGAATCACCTCAATCGGAGTTCGTATGAAAGAGTTATGGCCATTTTAGTAAAACATGTCATGTCAGATTTTTCTCAACATCTGCACATTAGACCACCCCCCCCGTTGAGGCGAGGGTCTTGCCCTAAAAATAGCCTGCCAGGGAGGGCCTATAGTTGCTGAAAGTGGAAAATTTCTTTTCCCCTGCTACGAGCTATCATGCCAAACTACTTTCTAACCTTCATAATTTGAGTTATACATATCCAAATTAGTCCGTTTTCGATTCTATGGATTCGTAATTCATAGAACTATAGCATACTAGGATTATAACAATTTACAGAAACCCTAACTAACCTAATTCTTAATCCAAAACTCATGTTCATACTAATTTTCATGTTTTGAAAAGTTTAGCGAATTCATTCACTACGAATTCGTTTCTCAACCAAATTAGTTCGTTTAACTTCTGTTGATTTCGTATTCAACCATATAAATGATGTCTAGCATCAATTGATACATTCTATCATGCTTCCACCATAAACTTTTAGACTCAAAACATGTATTTTAGCACTTTTCTAAGAACTTGCAAAGAACTTGAATTTAAGAATATAGTTTAAGAATTATACCTCTTGAAGCTAAATTGCCAAGCTTGCTTCTAATTTCAGATTGCTCACTCTAATTTCCACTTACTCTTTATACAAAACTCATCAAGAACCCAAGCAACTCAATTAGAGAAGAGAAGGCTCCAATTTATAGTGGATTTCTTACATAGACCATGGCTTTACCTCAAAGATTAAATCCAATGGGAGATGGAAGAAGATGTTGGTTAAGGAGAAGTTGTTGGAAAGTTGATACCAACTCCCTCCCCTCCATTCTTCTAGCCATCATTAGTCTCCTTGTTTATACGAAATAGAGGGGGATAGGCCAATGGCCTATTCACGTGTATGAGAGAAATGAGACTCTCTATTTTGGACAAAAGCTTATAACTCAACATTGTAAAACTACTACTAGCATACTTAGGTTTATTTGATATTTTCCCCCAAATTTGCATACATATACACCCACTCACATAGAATTATATAATCCATGTACATTGGTTTATTTCCAATTAATATTTTAATTGGGCTAATTATAAAATAGTTGGATATTCTCAATCCAGCATTTTTCATAAAATTTATCATCTCAAATATACCCAATTATTATAATGATAATTAATGTAAATTATTTATTAACTCCTCATTTATTTTCCCATTAAATCCCTCTTTAATTTAACTTCCCTAGTTATGCTACACAAGACATAATTATGTGAACTTAGTAATTAATAACTCACAAGCTTATAATATTATAATCTCACAAAATAATATTATTCTTAACTTTACATCTTATAATATAGTCATGAAAGTGGTCCATTGCACCATGTTGCATTTTATTATCTCACTTGTACATAGTGCTAACATACTAGTCTTTATACATAAGTATTCAAATACTCCATATATTATATAGTTACTATTGAAGTGGCACACTTCATTTCATATCATATAGATGTAGTTACTATATAATATAAAATCATTGCACATACAAATTAATTCCTTCAATTATTCATTCATTAAATTATTTAATGAATGCTTATTCCATCACTTTGTCATACTAGGCATATCACACAAGCTTACATTAAGCTTATTACTTATTCATTTCCCACCACATTACTTTTTATAACATGTTCAATTTACATCAAACTATTATATCACAAGGTTCACATATATAAATATATCGTGAATGGAGATATTTAAATAATCTTTATAACATTCACGATAATATAATAACTCAAGTTATTTAGTAAATTAAAATAACTTAGTTTTCTTTTAACTTTAACCCTCTTGGAAATACATTACTATAATCAAAATTATGTATTTCGCCATAACATAACATAAAATGTTTTTATCATATATATTTTCTCTAAATATAGGAACTAATCATAATAAAACGATTTACTCATTTTCTAAAGATATTACTCTTAATATAATATCTATGTATTATTAAAATATTTACATGCACGACACACGTTCACACTATATATAGAAAATAAGTTTATTTCCTATTATGATAAATTGTTTCCATCAACTTATATAACAAACGTGTTTTAATACATTTACCATATTACTTACTCACACACATTACCTCGTACAAAGCTATATAAGGTAATATCAAAATAATATTCCCCCTTTTATTAAAATAATCAAATGCTAGAATTTATTTTAATATCCTTTAGTAGAAATATACTATAATTATTTCTCTTCCACCAAATCGCATAATTCAAGGTATATATATAACACATACATACATTCCTTTAATCTTCACTTCTCGCCGTGTATCAAATTATTCAATAATTCTCTAGCCACTTTAAAGGTATATCAATTTTCTTCTCTCATCAACAATGTACATATATACAAGTCTAAACCTAGCACATATCGAGTCTTTAATAGTATTCAATATAGTACACTGAGTGATTTTCTACAAATAATCAACAAATTAGTTTTCGTCTCGTCTACACTGTTTTCACAGTGAGTTAGATTGGTTACTAATTCGTATATACCTCCGCTCTCTGAAGAAATTATTTAGCCCATCTCCTATACATCCACCATTAAAGGGTACGGTTGCACTGCCTTAGACTTGATACTTACTCGTTCATACTCAAGAAATTGGTGATTATCAAAGATATTTAACGTCACCAACTTACTATGATAAAATAATTTCAAATAAATTATTTAATATCGATAAATAGATTTCTATACATCTTCTTTACTTCAAATAACTCCCCTCTTCAATAAACAACAAATATATAATAATAATATATTTATTAAATACAAAAATCACTTATTGCATAGTTTATATTACCTCATGCAACACTATTCCACATACCTTTCAACACATATATATTCTTATTCGAACCCTTCTTATGCCTTAAGAATGTTATTTATTAAATTCTTATTTTAATATTTTCTAAAAATTCGGGTTCTTACAACAGTCATGGAAAATAAAAAAATATCAATAAACACCGCGGGAAAGTGCAAAAATCGTCCTCGTGTGTAAAAATAAAGCAGGATAAAACCATTGTTGAACCTTAGTTTGTATTGATGTGTTGGAGTAGTTGTGGTTTCATTTGTATGCATAGTTTTTGATTTGAACCTCAGTTTTCTTTCTTAAGCAGTATAGCATGTGGTATCTTTACCTTTGTCAAGCCTATCTATGAATACAACACACGCATACCATCTTTATAGCAGGTTGAGATTGTCTAATTGTATGTCATTATGCCTTTAGCTTAGTTTGATACTTTGTTCTTGAATTCGGATATTTCTTTGAGGCATATCTTATTGGAATTCATATTTGGCTGGAAATCTGGGGATTCATTATCATAGTAGCGTAGCTTGCATAGCATGTAGATTGCATTATGTTGTGTTGCTTGGGGACAATCAATGGTTTAAGTTTGGGGGTATTTGATAAGTAAGTTTTATACCTTTTTATCCAGTATCTATTACTTGAATTATTTGCTTATACTCTTGTTTCTTAGTTACTTTTCATGCATTTTGTGTTCATTTTGTAGATCTTATGCTTGGGAACGGTGTGAGCGACTAATAGTATGAAAACGCAAGGAAAAGCAATCCAGACATTGTTTGGGCTTTCATGTTCATTTCATGTTCTTGGCTTGGAACTTCGATTATGTTATAGAGCTTCTTCTTATCTTTTTGGAACATCTTGAATTATTCCAATCGAAGTTCGGATGCAAGAGTTATGAGCTTTGTACCAACGGACGTTAAACTTCAATGTTTTGGTTGGCCATTTGCGTAGCTGTCACTTCCAACCCAATTTCAGCCTTCATCCATCCATTATTTCTCAATTATCAAAGAAGGAAAGTTGTAGAGCTCGTCGAGACCTTCGATTTGATAGGTGGCAGGCCCCGTAACTCTTCATGAATCAAAAGTTATGGCCGTTTTACCAGAGGACACTGCAGCAGAAAACCAATGACGCGGGCGCGCAATTTTGTAGTGCATTTCCTGCGCGGCCGCGCAAGACCCTGTACCAAAAAGACGAGTTCTGCTACTTTAGCGCGGGTGTGCCTAACTCCAGGCCATTTCTAGCATGGCCGTGCCACTTCAGAAGTTGACTAGAGTTGACTTTTCACTAAATAAGCGATTGGAGAGTAACTTAAAGGGGGGGTTCAATTAGGGCTTAAAGGGGAGACGTATTTTCATTATGTAAAGGGGGATTCCACCCTTGGGGGGGGGATCAATCAACATTACATATGCTCTTTTCTTTTCTTTAATTTCATTATTCGATTATATTAGATTAGAACCCTAGATTAGCTAAGATTTGGGGATTGAAGCAATTGAAGAACATTGGAAGTTCAGAAGTGAAAGAAGAGAAGAAACTCAGATTTGCTATTCTTAATCCCTAACTCTCTTTACTTCTATTTGTATCTTTCAATGTATATTCAATTGTGGATCATGGATTCTAATTCAACTATGAGTTAAATTCTATTTTGGGATTGCAATGGAATCTATTGCCTAGTTTATTTTGACATACTTCATTGTTAGTCTTATTGTTTGCTATGAGATTGTCTATTAAGATTCATGCTTATTTGCTTAGTTGATTGGCCATCAATTACTGTGATAATCCATATGAACTTGAAAGACGGAGTATGGGTTTAGATTTGATCTTGATAGCTTGTGTTTGTATGTTCTACATGGTGATGGAATGTATGATTCGTGCTTAGAATAGACATATAACGAGGCATCACTCGTAGTCATTTGAGAACTTGGGCTTAAACCCTAATTATTTGTAAAGCACATAGACATATAGTAGTTTAGGTAATGCGGGTGTTCATGTGTATTCTATCAATTGTGGATTATATGTGATATGAGTATGGTACATTGAGATATGGTTGTACTTTACTTTCGTGTTCTCGACTAGCAATCCAGTGCAAGTAATTTGGCTTAACATGAAGTATGTGGATTTGAATGAATCAATAGATGAAATTGTGATCTCAGGCCTTCATTATCTAGTCTTACTCTAGGAATAGTTAGGTTTATTTAATTTCCCCGTTTAAATATAAAATATTAAAGCATTTGTTTAAATAAGACTAAAATGGTTATGGACTAGTGCTTGGTGAAATTTATTAGTTAATTCTCCGTGGGAACGATACTTTACTTACTATTTATTACTTGTTGACCGTGTATAATTGCACGCATATATTGATCGGTAAAACAACCAACAACAAGGGTTTGAAAAACCTCTTTTACAAAACATCACTGCTATATCTTGTTAAAACTGAATATTTATACAAAATTCAAACCCTCTGTATATAGGTGCGAATGAGGCATAACACTACTTCCAGATAATTGCATATTGACCCACACACACACACATTTAGATAACAGTTTAATTGGAAAGTGGCGGTCACCGTAGTAACACGTATGTCAGAGAGTGCCTAACACCTTTCGTCCGCATAATCAATACCCCGGACCCTAACGAATCTCGGTTTCACAGACCAGTTAAATAATGTCACATCACTAGGTCAATATGCAAACCTTTTCTCGGTTGAGTTGGTGCAACCATTTAAAAATACCAACTGTCGACTCTTATAGTCCAATCGTCGGCATATACATGTCGGACCTTTTCACAACTTATTTTTTTAAACAAATCTCACCTAACATGAGAACACTAAAAGGCAAGAACAGAAAAGGGATAAATAAAATCTCGACGTTGACAGGTGGCGACTCTGCTGGGGACATCCAGTAAGAGGGCTTAAGCCACTACTACAAACTTTTCAAAATTGTTATCTGCCTGTGTGTGGATATTGCATTTACATTTTGAATGAATGTGTACGAATGCATTTACTTATAGCACTTAGTACTTTGCACCATATCTGCTTGTGATATTAGTGCTTTGCACATGTCATCATTTCCATACGGTGAGACACGTTGTATGTGAATGTATGTTGTGTGGTTCCTCCACCAGGAGGCTATCCTGTCGGTGTTTGATTACTGGACTCGTAGGAAGACTAATTCCAACGAGGCTCAGGAAAGGCACCACCCAAATTCACTCTAGTTGAAAGACCGGATTAACTTCCCGTCGAGTAAATTACGATGATCTGGGAACCTTCATGCCAAAAAGCCGCGAGAGTAGCCTAAGATAGGCCAGCCTCTAATCAACCAAACGAAGAGGAAAGTCTTTTCATGCTTTCACATTTCAATTACTTGTAAATTCAATTACTTGTAATTTCATTTCCATGTCAATCTCAATGTAATGGAAAATATGAGGAAAATGTGTACATGCATTCCCTTTATATCAAAACTTGACATACTATCTTCTCAAAATGACATCCGTTTCGTAGGACAATACTCCTAAACAGACACATCATATAATATTTCTACATTCAATAAGACTAAACTACATAAGTCTTTTTGTAGGGATATAATTGGTCCAGTAACAAGTTCCAAATTCAAAAAGGCAACAAGCCTACAACCAAGCATGGCTTCATCTGGTCAGTCTAGTCCTACTCCTGTGTCTCGTGAGGAGTTCGAAGGACTAAGCAACCAAATTACAGAGTTGGCTATTTTGCTTAAAGAACTACACAAGTCCACTCAGGGTCCACGAATGCCTGTACATACAGAATCCTCTACACATGGAGGAAATCATGGTTCGGATAAAGAAACTCCCGCACCTGAGTTGGATACAACCAACAAAATTCCTGAAAACACCCATCTCAAAGAAGATCCAGATACTGGTGATATCAAGAAAAAGGTCCTACAAATGGAAGAGACCATTCGGTCTATTAAAGGAATTAGAACACATGAGAGTGTTTCATATGCAGACCATTGTATATTCCCTGGTGTACATTATCCAGAGAAATTCAAAACTCCTGACTTTGAAAAGTATGATGGGTTGGGAGAACCTTACACACATTTAAAAGTCTTCATTGGGGAACTCGGATCTTATGCCGAGGATGAAAAGCTCAGAATGCAGCTATTTCAAAAGAGTTTGACTTGTGAAGCTAGATCATGGTATACCAGATTGGACAATTCAAAAATTCATAGCTGGGAGGAGCTAGCTCATGCGTTCCTCAGTCAGTATAGTTTCCAAACTCAAATGGCTCCTGACCGGTACAAAATTACCAAGGTCAAGAAACAAGCTAGTGAGTTTTTTAGAGAGTATGCTCAAAGGTGGAGGCGCCTTGCTGCTCAAGTTATTCCCTCTATGACTGAGTCTGAAATGGTGATGACCTTCGTAGACATTCAAGAGGCTCCCTTCTATGAGAAAGTTTTAGCTGGCATTGGCAAACCATTCTCCAAAATGATCAAACATGGAGAAATGGTTGAGATGGGATTGAAGTCCGAAAAGATTCAAGACCTTACCGCACTTAAAGCTGTAGTTGATCACATCCAGTCTGGAAGTTATGGAAATAACCCTCGGAGGGTCCATAAGAAGAAAGAGGAAGATGTTTCCTTGATACTACAAGGGCACAAAGGCAGTCAAAGCCTGCCTATTCAGAGGAGAAACTACTCCCCTTTTCCAGCTCAGTCTTCAAACCCTCCATTGCCAAAAGGTGGAGAAGTCAGACGCACTCGAGTGTTCACACCCTTAGGGGACTCACTCGAGAACATTCTCAATCTTCTGACAACTCAGAAGACAATTACCCATCTTCTTCCACCGACCAACCCGAGTGAGAAAGGTTTCAATGGTACCCGGAAATGTGCTTATCATGCTGGGTCTTTAGGCCATGATACTCAGGATTGCTGGGCCTTGAAACACTAGATCCAAGATTTAATTGACAATGGTGAGATCGTGGTGACCAAACCCGACCAACCACATGTGCAAGACAACCCTCTTCCTCAACACAAAGAAGAGGAGGTTAACATGATTAATTGGAATAGTGGATAAACGACCCATTCTATTGTTGGATCTTCCCAAACCAGTATGGATAGTGCTGACAAGTGGGATTATGCACAGTTCCAATTTATGATGGAACGAAAAATGAAGGCTCTATGTGAGCAAGTCAACCAATTGGCAGAACTGGTGGTCCATCAGAACTAAGTCACACGTCAATTATTCAGCCAGGAGCATGGTAGCCTCCTTCCTCTTATTACAAACACTCCACTGCGTACTCCAGAAAATGAAACACTGGAGGATAAAATTGCAAAAAGAGCAAATGCCAAAGCCCATCGGGACTTCGCCAATAAAAGGGAATTTACATACCTAGGCCAATAGATGGAAAATATATTTTAGAGGCTAATCAATGAAGAAGAATCACAGCTCTGTTACCTCTAATCAGACCGCGTTCAAGACGGTTTGATTTTAATAGAGTGTGTTAATATCACTCCCACTCTCGCAGTCACAGCACAGAAGATTGCTGGGCACTCCGCCACCTTATTCAGAATCTAATTGATAGCGGTGTCCTGCAGCTGGCAGATGATGACACTGTACTACTTGAGAGTGAGGATGCATTTCCTACAAAGTGGAAGGAAGTCGTAGCGGTTATATCTTCTTATAAAGATTCAGCTACCCCTTTACATATAATTCAACCTATTCAACTCAAAGGTGTTGAGAATCCTTTGAAAGTGGCTGTGCCAGAGCCAATCATCTTACCATTCAGACCACAATATCCTGTTGTCAGCCTACAGAAAGTTCCATGGAATTATGGAGAGGTTGAAGGATCCACATCCTACACAATTGCTTTAGTGTTGAGGGAGAATCCATAGTATCTTACCCAACGGGTGATAAAGCCCGCCATAAATCAAAGGGGAAAGTTTCCATGGAGAAGATTGAACAATTCCTCCGTACTATGGAACATAATGAAGCTAGGGTAGTTTTAAGCTTGAAAGAAGCTTCACAACAAGTTTCCACACTAGATTTGGTATTCTCCTCAGAGGATCACCTGAAGGTATTACTAAGATTTTTAGAAGAAGCTCATTTACTAAAATAAGTGGATGTCGAAAAGTTCCATCACTTGGTTGATCACATTCTTAACAACAATGTGATATCTTTCACTGATGATGACATACCGCCCAAAGGAACTAGTCATTGCAAGCCGTTACACATAGCGGTTATGTCCTCCAGATACGTTGTCGCATGAGTATTGATAGATGGAGGGTCCTCCTTGAATATCTGCCCTTATGCCACCTTGGAGAAGATGAATATCAATCTCAACAGAATCCAAAGAAGCTATACAATTATCAAAGCTTTCGATGGATCTCGACGATATGCTGTCGGGGAGATTGAATTACCTATGGAGATTGGTCCACATACATTCTGTGTATCCTTTCATGTGCTCAAAATAGCTACAGGATATAACCTGCTCTTGGGAAGACCGTGGATTCATATGGCTGGAGCCGTCCCATCCACCCTTCATCAGTAGCTTAAATACATCATTAATAACAACCTAGTCACTGTTAATGCTGAGCCAGAATGTCCTGAACAAGGTGACATCTCGCTCATCAGTTTCAATTCAGAAGTTAAGCCTATCACCTTTCATGGCTTGGAGGTGAACAACACTCACTACCATCCCATTGGGGCACCACCTCTGATACCCAGAGTTTCTGCTAAGGATTGGCAAGCCAAGAAATGTTATCTTTGGGCTATCAACCTGGACAAGGGTTGGGCAAAGACCATCAAGGCATCAGGCGCCCAATTCAAGTTCCCAATCAAATAGGGACAACCGGACTAGGCTATTCTGCTAGCTCCAGTAACTGGAATCCTCACAAACACAAACATGTTCCTTCACCTTCAGCCATATTGCGATTGCCATAACCTACAAGGGTTGAGTCTATACAAACTTCAGTAAAGGTTCCTTCACATGTGATGACCATGTTATTTCCTAAGTCAATACCGGTCAAAGGAAAAGAGGTCTTGATACCGAATTCGGAGGTAGAGGAAAAGGACCGGAGGCATAAGCAGGACATTGCTAGACGCTTATCAAACATACACATCATCGTCCATACGGACAGTATAAACAGAATTACCCCAGACGATGATTGCCCAGATATCATGGTCATTATTCAGAATAAGGAGGACGACAACAGCCCCTCCGTCATAACCGTCCACCAGGGCTTTACCCTTGGCAATTGGAGCAGCACTCCTTGCATTTGCCGACGAGGGTAAAAAGGGCAGAAACTCCCTTTACCCTATAGATAATAATAACTACTTAATTTTTGTACAGTATTAGCAGTTATTTTGTCATTACATGCTAACACTTTGTATGATTAACAGTTTCATATATTAAGTGAAAGCATTTTGTTTCCGAACTCTAAAGTTAGATATGCCTATGCTTGCTGATGAGGTGCCTTTTCTCCACAAGGACTGTAACTTTGATGTAAAGTTAAACTCAGATTTGATGGAAATAAAAGAGGAATATGAGATACCTCAGGAGATCAAAGAATGGGTCGAAGACAAACCCAAGCCAAATCTGGATCAAACCACCTCTTTTAACCTCGAAACCTTAGAAAATCCCAAACAAATCCAGATTGGTACAGACCTCACTCCAAACCAAAGGAATGACATGGTTACTCTATTGACCCAATTTCAGGATGTGTTTGCATATTCTCATGAAGATATGGTCAGCTTGTCTACTGACATTGTTATTCATTGCCTTTCCATCAAAGAAGGATTCAAGCCAGTCAGGCAGAAGCTCAGGCATCATCATGGTGTCGACATACCCTGAATGGCTATCCAACATAGTCCTCGTGCCCAAACCAGGAGGGAAGGTGCGAGTTTGCGTGGACTACAGGGATCTGAATAAAGCTTGCCTCAATGATAGCTTTCCCGTGCCATTCATCCACATACTCATTGATAATATAGCTCAATACGACATGTACTCCTTTGCTGATTGTTTTGCAGGGTACCATCAAATCATTGTTGCTGAAGAGGATCGTGAGAAAACTGCATTCATCACTCCTTGGGGAACCTTTTGCTATAAACAGTTGTCATTCTGCTTCATCAATGCCAGAGCTACCTATCAGCGAGCCATGATGGTTTTTTTCCACAACTTAATGCACAAAGAGATAGAGAGCTATGTGGATGACATCATTGTCAAGTCCCGAAGGGAGGAAGACCACCTAGACCATCTCAAAAAGCTCTTCAACAGGTTACGTAAGTACAACTTGAAGTTGAATCCAGCCAAGTGTGCCTTTGGAGTCAAATCAGGCAGGTTGCTACTAGTCAGCCACAAGGGGATTGAGCTGGATTCCACCAAAATCCAGGCCATTATGGAAATGCCCATTCCTCAGATAGAGAAGGAAATACGAGGATTCTTGGGGAGAATCAACTTCATTAGCAGATTCATCTCCTAACTCACAGCAACCTGTGAGCCTATTTTCAAGTTGTTAAGGAAGAACTCCTCCATGAAATGGAACGATGAGTGCCAGAAGGCCTTCCTTACAATCAAAGAGCAGCTAGTCAAAGCTCCTATTTTGGTACCACCCATGGATGATGTTCCCCTATTTATGTACCTGTCCATCAATGACAATGCCATGGGCTGTATACTGGGACAGAAAGACGATAGAGGCCAAGAGCGAGCTATCTACTACCTCTGCAAAAGATTCAGTAGCAGTGAACACAAGTACACTCTGATTAAGAAAACTTGTTGTGCTTTAGCATGAGCTTCCATGAGGTTATAGCATTACCTCTATGGTTACACAACCCATCTCATATCCCGCGTGGATCCTCTCAAGTACGTGTTCAGTAAATCCATGCTGAATTACTGACTGTCCAGATAGTAGTTGATCCTACAACAATTTAACATCGTCTACGTGACGCAAAAGTCTATCAAAGGTCAAGGAATTACGGATCAACTGACCGCTGCACCTTCAGGGGATTTCAAACCGTTGGAAATATACTTCTCCGATGAAGGGGTAATGACAGTTCAGCAACACCATCAGGACGATACACACCAATCATGGAAGATGTATTTTGATAGAGCTGTAAATATGGCAGGCTCTGGAGCCAGAGCAGTTCTACTATCCATGATAGGGGAGCAGCGTCCTGTCGCCGTCAAATTGCAGTTTGCCAGCTGAGTATGAAAGATGTATCATGGGGCTAAAACTTGCTCAATCAATGGGCATCAAACGATTAACTATCTTTTGGGTTTCTGAATTGGTAATCAGACAGACCATAGGAATCTATCACACCAAAGAGCTACATTTCCTGCCTTACCATATGCAGGTTCTATAGATAACCTCGGAGTTTAAAGAAATATCCTTCCTCCACATTCCGAGGAATAGGAATGACTTTGCTGATGCACTAGCAACCTTAGCCTCCTTGATCAACATACTTGACAAGGAAAACATGACAACCATCACATTTGCCCATTAAAAGGCACTAGCCTATGGGAATTACATTGGAGAAGTATCGGATGAGCTACCTCCCATCCAACACCTTTAGTATCAGCATATCAAGGAGTACTTATAAGATGGATCTACACCCGCTGAGGCGAGCCCGACTGAAAGAAGGCGGATCCATCGACTGGCTATAAAATTCTACCTGAGCGTAGACGCACTCTACAAAAGAGATGCAGGACTAGGTCTCCTCAGATGTTTGGACAAGGACCAAGCTCATAGGCTTATGGATGAAATCTATGATGGAGTATGTGGCCCACACATGAGCGGCACCCTACTTATAAAGAAGATCCTAAGAATAGGGCATTACTGGCTCTCTCTCAAGGCTGACTGTGATGATCACGTCAAGAGATGTTACCAATGCCAAATTCATGTGAATGCTATCCACGCCCCTCCAAGGGAGCTCCACAATATGAGTTCACCTTGGCCCTTCTCAATGTGGGGAATGGATGTGATCGGGCCCATCGATCCCAAAGCCAACAATGGGCATCGGTTTATCTTCACCATGATCGACTACTTCACCAAATGGGTAGAAGCAACCTCCTTCCCTAGGGTTACAAAAGAAGTAATCATTACTTTCATCAGAAATAATGTCATTTATCGATATGGCAACTAGAGGTAATTGTATCAGACAATGCTAAGAACCTCAACAACAAAATGATGTGGCTCCATAAATAAGATGACACCTAGCCAATCTTATAATTATCTTTAGAAAATTGGGAGCATGAAATGATTATATTCGTTCCCCCTTCCTCTCTTTATCTTGTCCGGCCATGTGGCATTATTATTCTTAAAAATTGATTTCTTTCTAATTCTTATTTAGCATACCAAATATCCAATGTATCCCTCCTTAATTGGGCTTAAATTTGGGCCACCATTTTTATCTTTTGGGCTTTCAATTACATTCTTTGGGCCAAGGAAAATTAACCTTTTCCAATGCCTTTCATTTTATCTTACCTTAATTATTTAATTAAGGTTTCCATTCCACACATTTGGAATGTAAATCATTGCTCTTGTACATTAAATTTTATAACCCAATTAGACTTGCTCAAATTAAGTTATAAAAATTAATAAATTGAGATAGTAAAATATATATCTTAAATTAGTATAATTTTAAATATTATATCCTCCCACACCATAACCCTTAGGTTATTTAAATTTCCATACCTAATGCATAATTAGGTTATGAAACCTTTCCTTTTCAAATTCATTTTATCATATAAATAAGCACATAGCCATAATTACAATCCACATAATTATATTACTTTATAATCATTCCACACGTATCACCAAGTTTTTGATATCATTAATATTTAATTAATATATCTATTTACAAAGTGACTTAGAAATCTTAGCTATTACATTCTCCCTTCCTTATAAGAATTTCGTCCCAGGAATTTCATCTAAGGTTACTCAAAAAAATTTGGAAACTCTTTCCTCATCTTTTCTTCGAGTTCCCACGTAGCGTTCTCAGCGTTGTGGTTCCTCCAGAGCACTTTGACAGAATGTATAACCTTATTTCTTAATCTTTGTTCCTTCCTATCCAAAATTTCTACAGGGATTTCTTCGTATGATAAGTCCTTTTCGACTTGAATTGGCTCATATGATATCACATGCTTGTAATCTGGCTTGTATGGATGTAACACTGATACATGAAACACATTATAAATATATTCCAATTCAGGAGGTAGAGCTACCTCGTACACCACTTCTCATATCTTCTTCAATATCTCAAATGGTCCAATAAATCTTGGACTTAGTTTACCTTTCTTCCCAAATCTAATTTTCCCTTTCCATGGAGATACTTTTAAAAATGCTTAACTCCCCACCTCGAAGTCTCTTTTCTTGCGATGAATATTCGCATATTTCTTTTGACGATCCTGAGCTGCTACCAGTCGAGCTCTTATCACCTTAATGATCTCTATTATCTGCTGTACCAATTTTGGCCCAAACAATCTTCGTTCCCCTACTTCATCCCAACATAATGGCGTTCTGCATTTCCTTCCATACAGGGTTTTATATGGTGGCATACCAATGCTTGCATGATAACTATTATTATATGCAAACTCTACCAATGGAAGATGATCTTCCTAGCTTCCCTTGAAATCCATCACACAGGCTCTGAGCATGTCTTCTAATGTTTGAATCGTTCTCTCGCTTTGCCCATCTGTCTGTGGATGATATGCAGTACTCAACCTTAATTGTGTCCCCATTCTTTCTTGAAGAATCCTCCAAAAGTTTGACGTGAAGTGCGGATCTCTATCAGACACGATTGATACTGACACTCCATGTCTCGAAATTATCTCCTTAATATACAACTTAACTAACTGATCCAAAGCATACCTGATCTTGATCGGCAAAAAGTGTGATGACT
This sequence comes from Panax notoginseng, assembly GCA_016801055.1. Classification (NCBI taxonomy): domain Eukaryota; kingdom Viridiplantae; phylum Streptophyta; class Magnoliopsida; order Apiales; family Araliaceae; genus Panax; species Panax notoginseng. The sequence continues at coordinate 79,149,310 of CM029015.1, read as the reverse complement.
TTGTAAGACGATCGACAATCACCCATATAACGTCATAACCCTTTTGTGTCGCTGGAAGTCCTACCAAAAAATCCATCGTGACGTACTCCCATTTCCATTTCAGAATTTCAAACGACTGTAATAGTCCACTTGGTCGTTGATGCTCTGCCTTGACTCTTTGACAAGTTAAACAGTGGCTGACGTATTCAGCAACCTCTTTCTTCATGTTTGGCCACCAATAATGTTGACCCAAATCTTGATACATCTTCGTGCTTCCTGGGTGTATTGAGTATCTCGTATTATGCGCTTCTTGAAGAATCTCTTCTCTTAACTTTGGTACTACAGGTACCCAAATTCTTCCTTTAAATCTCAGCAATTCAGTGCCGTCGATCTTATACTTCAGCTCTTCGCCTTTAGCCAACCGCTTCTTTATGTTACCGCATTCTTCATCATTCCCTTGTGATTCTTTCACCTTGTCTAATAAAGTCGGACTTGCTTCCATTTCTATTACTTTATCCGAATCCTTCGAATTTTACTCCTCCAACTCTATTTTCTCCATTTCTCTTACTAATTCTTGTTGTTCTGTTAATACAAACAATTTTTCTTGGCTCTTCATGCTTAAAGCATCTGCCACTACATTAGCCTTTCCCGGATGATATAGAATATCACAATCATAGTCCTTGATCAATTCTAACCATCTCCTCTGCCTCATATTTAATTCCTTCTGTGTAAAGATGTACTTCAGACTCTTGTGATCTGTGTATATTTCACACTTTTCTTCATAGAGATAATGTCTCTAAATCTTAAGGGCAAACACTAGCGCAACCAATTCTAGATCATGGGTAGGGTATCCCTTCTCGTAATCCTTTAACTGTCGTGAAGCGTACACAATGACTTTACCATTCTACATCAATACGCAACCTAGTCCTTTGTGTGATGCGTCACTATACACTGTAAAACCTCCCGTACTATCTGGTAAAGATAACATATGTGCTTCACTTAGTCGCTTCTTTAATTCCTGAAAACTTTGTTCACACTTTTCCATCCACACATACTTAATAGTCTTCCTTGTCAAATTAGTCAATGGTGTCGCTATCTTTGACAAATCTTGAATAAACCTCCTGTAATATCTTGCCAATCCTAATAAACTTCTGACCTCTGTCTGCGTCTTCGGTTGTCCCCAATTTTTCACTGCTTCTACTTTAGCTAGATCAACAGAAATTCCCTCGTTATCGATAGCATGTCCCAAAAATTGAACTCTCTTCAACCAGAACTCACACTTTGAATATTTTGCATATAGCTTCTCCCTTCTCAACGTTTCCAACACCATCCGTAGATGTTCAGCATGCTCCTCTTCAGTCTTTGAATACACCAAAATGTCGTCAATAAACACCACTACAAATTTATCCAAATACGATTTAAATACTCTGTTCATCAAGTCTATAAAAGTAGCTAGCACATTCGTCAGTCTAAACGACATCGCTAGAACTCATAATGACCGTAACGAGTTCTAAATGTTGTCTTTGGTACATCCTCTGTTCTCACCTTCAACTGATGATAACCAGTTCTCAGGTCAATCTTTGAAAAACATCTCGCTCTCTTAAGTTGATCAAACAGATCCTCTATTCTTGGTAACGGATACTTGTTTTTGATTGTCACCTTATCCAGTTCTCTATAATCCATACATAATCTCATCGAACTATCTTTCTTCTTTACAAACAACACTGGTGCTCTCCACGGAGATACACTAGGTTGAATGTACTTCTTATCCAACAACTCCTGTAGTTGGATCATTAACTCTTTCATTTCTACCAGAGCTATCCTATATGTTGCTTTCGATATTGGTGCTATCCCCGGTACTAAATCAATTACAAATTCTATCTCTCGATCTGGTGGAAGTCTAGGAAGTTCTTATGGAAAGACATCCCCAAACTCATTGACTACATGTATCTGTCCCATGTTTGAATTCACCATCCGTGTATCCACTACATGAGCCAAATAACCTTCACACCCTTTTCGTAGCATTCTCTTGGCCTACATCATCGTCAGACAACTCGTTTGTCTTGGCGACTTGCTACCATAAAATACAACCTTAGACTTATTCGGTGTTTTAAGGCGTATACTCTTCTTCTGACAGTCTATAACTGCTTCATGTTTAAATAACCAATCCATCCCTAGGATAATATCAAATTCTCCTAGGCGTATCGGAATCAAGTTCACACTTAGCTTATGCCCCCTTATTTCCACATAACAATTTCTATGGATATACTCTACGGGGATCACTTCTTTATTTGTAACTTCTATATTCATTGGGTTCTTTAGCTTTTTACAGGACAAATTTAGTCTTTTTGCAAATTCATCAGACATAATTGAACAGGTAGCTCCCGAATCAAATAATACATATGCATTTATATCATTGATCGGAATTATTCCTGACACCACCTCCCTTGATGCAATCGCGTCTTGCACAGCATATTAAATGTTCTTGCTGTCGGCTTACTCTGCTGAACTGGTCCTCCAATGATTAACTTTGTAGAACTACTCTTGTTTCCACTTCCTCCATCTGTATTCTTCTTCAATGGACAATCCTTTAATCGATGCACCGTTCCTCCACAAGAAAAATAATCACCTTTCTTCGGCTTAGGACAATTTGGTGAAATATATCCTTCCTGACCACAATTATAACAAATGTTTTTCCCTTTCATACATTCCGTTGAGTGATTCTTTCCACACTTTGAACACGCTGGCTTCTTCTATTGAGTATTCCCTTGTTACGTTCCTGATTCATTGCCACTGTTGTTCCATTTGCGTTTCTTGCTGTTACTGCCACCACTGCTGGCACCCTGATTTCCACCTTCCATCTTCTTCTTATTCTTTTCCCTATTATAGTTGGACATCGCTTCACTACCACCTTCTGCAATGATAGCCTTTTCCAACAACGTTGAAAACGTATTGATATGCAAAACTCCCACCTTGCTGTATATCCAAGGCTTCAATCCATTCTCAAATCTGCGCGCCTTTCTTGCCTCTGTGCCCACCTGATGTGGTATAAATCTTGCTAACTCGTTGAATTTGGCAACGTATTCTGAAACTGTCATGTTCTCTTGCTTCAATTCAAGAAATTTCACTTCCATTTTGGCTTTCATGCTCGGTGAAAAATTATTCTCGAAGAACAACTCCTTAAACCCTGTCCAAGTTACCACTGCTATTTCGGCTCTAGTCTGGTTTGATTCCCACCAATTATTAGCTTCACCTTTCATTAAATAGGTAGCAAAAGCTATCTTTTGCCCCTCTGCTACTTTAGCAATCACAAATGCTTTTTCCATCTCCTTCACCCAGGTCTGAGCTTCAATAGGTTCTATGGTTCCGTTAAATTCTGGCGGTACGACTGCTTTAAAGTCTTTAAAATTCGCCAATCCAACATCTGGCCTACCTCTAGCTGCTGGTGCTCGATTTTGCATAGACTGAGCTAACACACAACAAAGTTCTACATTGGATCTACCTGACCTTCTTCATTATTTACAGATCTTTCCTCCCTCTGGTTACGATTTTGACGTCTTGGCAGCATTATCTGATTAAACAAAACCTTAATTTATTACATCGAGTTTAATTATATGATATATCTTCTAAGTGTTTAAAATATAACATGTAATTTAAACTTTAACAATCATATTATCATAATGTTGTATTAACGAATTCAACCTGCTGAATTGACTAATTCAGCTTGTTGAATTGACATATTCATCTTACTGAATTCACATATTCAGTACTAAATATAAAATATTTTTAGAGGTAGAGTACCTTTCTTTCGTAATTGAAAGAGGTAGTAGGTAGAAATACCAAAAACCTCAAAGTTCATAGTTTTTATGATCCCTCAGACAAATATAAATTTTTTTAAAACTCTTTAGAGTAATGTTGTGGTTGAATGTGATGATGGATATGAAATAGTGTGAACTCATCGCGTACGAGTAGAATCTGAGATGATTGAATAAAGGTTATTATGACAACCTAGTTTTGGTGAATGTTTAGAAGATGTAAACTCCTAGTGAGTAGTTATGGTGAAATGTGATAATTGATGAGAAATCCTCAAAGGAGGAAATTGTAAAGGTTAAGTTAAAAACCTAATTTTGATCAATGGAATAAGCAGAGATTAGTATGCTATAATTTCGAGGACAAAATTCTTAGAAGAAGGGGTGAATGTGATAACCCAAATTTTTGGGTGATATTTATAATAAGAATTTAATTAAGAAAATTCTTATTAGATGATATGTTGTGTGATATTGTAGTACACAAAGGATTGTGTGCCATGCAATATGTGATATTATTTATAATAAATATATTATAATTATATATTTATTATATGTAAGTAAAGTGTAGGAGTAAATTATTAAAGAAAATTAGATGGGTAAAATTAAAATAATTTATAATATTAAATTATTTTAATGTGGTAAATTGGTGGCATTAAATATACTTCATGTATAGCCACTATTTTATTAAAGAAATCATATATTACCTTATTGAGTGTAATGTATGCATGTATTTAATGGGGTGAATATATTAATATATTTACTACAGTTAAATAAATTATGAAAACAATTTATAAAAAGGAAAGAAAATAATTGGATATATGATATTAGGTTATATGGATAATGGTATAATATTTAATATTATACCAAAGGATGTAAAGTAAAAATATGAGATGAGATGCAATATATAAATATATATTGGTATCAACTAGTTAGTAAATTAAATTTATATTTGAATAAATGATTGAATATATTTAATTATATATTTAATAAATAAATAAATTGTTTGAAAATAATTTATGGAGATGAGGAGGAAATTAAATTTAAATATACAATATAAATTATATAATTTAAATAAGTCAATTAAATTATATATGAGAATTAAATAACCTAAATGATTGTCGTTATTTAGTGATCATAATATTTTATTTATATACTAGTGAACTAATCTAAGAGAATTGTGGAACATGTAACAATTTATTAAATTATTTTGTATGAATATGTGAGTAAAGGAATATGAATATTATGTGATGATTTATATTTGTTTAATTATATAAACAAATAAAATAAACTAGTGTAATCCTAATTATATATTAGGAATGAAGAATTGAATAACTTAAGGGTTAGAGGATGAGAGAATATAGTATTTAAAATATATACTAATTTTAATATATTTATTTTATATATCTCAATTAATTAATTTTATAACCTAATTAAGATAAGTTTAATTGGGTTAGGAAATTAAAGGTACTTGAGTAAGAATTTGTATTTAAATTTAGTACATGGAAACTCTAATTAAATAATTAGGGTAAGCTAAAAAAAAGGCAATGGAAAATATTAATTTTCTTGGCCCAAAGAATGTAATTGAAAGCCCAAAAGATGAAATTGGTGACCCAACTTTAAGCCCAATTAAAGAGGGGCATATTGGACATTAGGTAAGCTAAATAAGAATTAAAAAGAAATCAATTTTTTAAATATAATATGGCCACATGGCCTGTGGGTTTATGGAGAAGGAAAAAGGAGGGATATGTGATTTAATAATTTCCACATTCCTTATTTTCTAAGTTATTACCTACTCTCCTTAGGTGTTAAATTTGTATGTAACCAACACTTTAGCTAAGCTTGCAAGCAACAATTATATGATTAAGAAAGAGAAAGCATGAGAGTTATTGGGAGATGAATGTGAGATATACTAATATATCTACACATTTGTTTTTACTAAACCACAAAAGCTATTTCATTTCTCTCTCATCCTATTACTTTATCTTAGCTAACAAAAACAAAACTAGAAAGAGAGAGAGAGAGCTATCATTTCGGCAGCTCCAAGAGGAGAAGGAGAGGAGATTTTAATCTTTATACAACCAAGATCTATCTCATATTTTAGAAGGAGAAGAAGGAAAAGCTAAGGTATAACAAAATTTCTACTTATGTAGTCTAATTCTATTTTTGGTTTGATTTAATTTTTGATAATATGAAGTTATGATCTTGAGGTTTAAAACCTTAGATCTATGTGTTTATGAGTGTTTTATGTTTAGATATACCCATATTGGGTGTTGTTTTAGTTGGAAATCCAAAAGTAAAGAAAAGTGATTTTCTAGTTTATAAACCATAAAATTTGTATGTACTTTGGATTTCCACCATTTTTGATCTACACCTTCTTTTTACGATCCATCAAAGAGAGGTGCTAGATATGTAAGTTAACTACTAAACTCAAGTAGTATCACTCAAAAATATTGAGTACACAATCTGTAGCAACTGTTTTAGCCAAAATAGTTCCGACTTTTGTAAGGAAAATAGAATATTTTTGGACAGTCAAGGGTAGGGGTAGTTTAGTTATTTTTCTGGCATTCAAAAATTCTGGAAAAATTTGGGAGGATACTATGATAAGTTTTCTAACATCTCCAAGTGGAATCACTGAAAAAGGAGTTGTAGATTTCCGTATGGACTGTTTTTCACAAAGTACGAAAAACCCATTTTTCCAAAATAGCTACTGCCCAGAACTTTCCAGGGGCTGTTTTGGCCACTTAAATTATGAAATAAATTCCGGTCTTTTGGGACATGAAAATATATGTTATAAAGTATCTCCTGTCCAAAAATCAGCTCATTCCGACTTAAAATGACCAAGTTATGACTATTTCAATTTTTGTGATTTTTTGACAAAAATGACTATAACCAGAGTTCTATAACTCTGATGGCCACGAAATTTAAACTGGAGGCTCACATTAACACGTATAAGATTGTGCTAAGAGATGAGAATTTCTAGAGTTAAGCATGATGGGGCTAATTTCTTAAGCTATACACTAAAATTGATTTATGAAAAATAATAAAGGAAGTTGAAAAATTATGGAAAAATAATTTTTGAGTATGAAATATATGTATATATGTTTGGACAAAGGAAAAAAAAGTTGATTTAGCATTTTTTGTGAAAAGGATATTGAATCCAACTTGCTGGATTGAAAAATTTATGAATTCATGCTTGCTGGAATGAAGGATATTGAATTCAGCTTGCTGGATTGAAAGATTAATGAATCCAGGCTTGCTGGATTGAAGGGTTATGAATCCAACTTGCTGGATTGAAAGATTGGTGAATCTAGGCTTGCTGGATTGGAAATCAGTTGAATCCAGATTGCTGTATTTGGAATCCAGTTTGCTGGATTATAATCTGGTTTGCTGGATTGCAAATCTGGGTTGCTGGAATAGTATTTGACTTATTAGATGTTAAAGAAGAACTTATAATATATAAGATTAAAATGTTAAATCATAATGCATATGATATAGTGATTAAAGAATTATCAAAGGATGATAATAATACTGATGTGTTAAGCTGTTATCTAATATTTGATTTTTGTGATTAAGTGTTGGATAATTTATAGATAAAGAAATAGTATTATGAGCTAACATGTATGTTATGATAATTGAAAGATCAATCTCATAATTGATAGGTCTTTCTTGAGAGATTAAATTAGACTGCTTAGCGGTAATCAGTGGTACATGCAAATTTTCCTAACTCAAACTTGAGTTGTATGTTCAAAGTATGCTAGTGAATAATTGTTGTTGATTATTCATGTCTATACTGATTATTGATTCGCACTTTGTGCATGTTGTATATGTTCATCAGGTATGAAATGCTGATCACCTTCATTATCATAAGGTTCAGTTAAATTGTTCATGGTCATTGTTAACCTTCAAACATTATTGATTCAGTCATGCAATTATTGAAATTTGGTTCATATTATTTCACAATTATTATATTGTTGAAAACTTGAAAGCTTATTCATTCCTTTCAATCATGATATATCTTCATTGTATTTAAAACTTGCTGGGAAATTTTGTTGCTCACCCTTGCTATATCATGATAAAAATTTTTAGATTAAGATGAAAGCTCAAGTAAAGACAGAAGTAAAGACAAAGTGGAAGATTAAATTATGGTTCAGTTCAATCTAGTAAATTTTCTGACGAAAATAGCATTGTAAACCTTTTTAGATATTGAATGTATGTATTAAGTTAAGGTTATAGACCTTGGGAATGATGTGTAAAAGCTTAATGTATAAATAATTTATGTTTATATCTTCCGCAATAGTTATAGAAATGATGTACCAGATCTGTGGTAAAAAGTACCCGAATTTGGGGGCGTCACAGTAATAAAAATGAAAAGTAATAAAAATGAAAAGTGATAATAAATAGACGATGTCTATAAGATGAAAAGTGCAAATAAAATCATAATATAATATGATTAAAGAGAAGAATAAGAAGATCGTAATATAAAACGATCGTAAGTATAAGGAGAAATGATTACGAAATAAGATCACGACGTAATCAGATTAAATTATTGAATAACATATGATATGTTAAGTGATTGATATGATATAGCTTGACGCTATAAAGAAAAGGTACTATGAAATGGTATAATATAAACTCAGAAAAGAGTGGTAAATGCTAAGATACAGATTAAAGAAAATTCGTATTAAGAAAAGAGAGTTAAAATTGTGTGGGATTTCAATTGAGGACTCATGTCAGCAGCTGAGTTGTATGAGTCCTTGTATGGGTGGAGAAGTTGTACTTGGTTTTAGAATCACTTAGCTTCCTGGTCGATATAGTGGTTAGGTTGACCGATTCTTTGTATGGGCGGGGAATTGTCCGCTTAGCTTCTTATATTGATTAGTGGCCGAGTTTAGTTTGACAACCACTTAACTTCTTACATTGATAATCATTGAAACCTGATGTCGCGCTATTTTCTATATGAATGTTGAGAAGGTGATTCTTTTCTCATGTGTATAACGAATAGGTAGAGAATATAAGGTTAGTTGCGAGTTCTTAAAACTCATACTGATGGTAAGTTCATGACTCATAATCATATGATATGTTTTAAACCCCTCAGCGAATGGACGCCTATGGTCTGACTAGGATAAGTTCTTAAACCCATATGATTGTGGCAAGTTACTGAACTCATAATGTGTGGTAAGTTTGATGAACTGGGTATAGAAAAGTTATGAATGGAGCATTGAGGATTATAGGAATAGATATATTTATTAAGCAATGGATCATTAGAGAAAGTAAAGTTGATGATGGAAGCATAGGTATTCTAAATCTTCTAGCTATGCTAGACTTCAAAGTTTTTGACATCAAGTTAAATTCGCATTGATGTGCCTTTAAAAATGAATTTTTATTATCCTCAACACATGGTGACAAGTGTGTAGCTGTGGACTTTGAGCCATTAACACATCGTTACCTATTGTGGCATGATGACACCAAAGATGATTTTCAATGGTTTTGAACTGTTTAAAGAAGAGTCTATGCTAATTGATTCGGCTAGATGAAAATGATTTGAATTATTAAAATATATTTTTATATCATTAATGAATCATGCAACCTGGTGTAAAGATAATAAAAAAAATGATAGAGTTATCAATGCAGAATTACTTAGTGTCAGATGTGATCTAAAGATAGTCAGCCCACTATAGTATGATGTAGTATGACAAAGTCACAGAATGTCAGAATCCTCAAACGGACTGTATAAACAATGCGGTATCATGACGTCAAAATGATTTTAAGAATTTTAAAGGAAAATTATTGCCAACTAAATTTGGTCAGCAATGTTTCGATTGAAATTCGAATTATTGGTATACGTCTAAGCTATTTGATTCAGCTAGACAAATGTTTATGGAATTCAAAGTATTCTTTGAAAGCTTATGTCGAACAAAATTGTTTAGGTACGGAAACTTATGATGAGTCTGAGGTGAACAACCCTGAAAATGGGGATATACTAATTGGATAAAATATTCCAATCTAAGAACGCATATAGTCATTCTGATTACTAAGGTACAATAGACTGATCATCTAAAGTACCCGCATCGATAGTTTACCTTCTTTGTGATTGTAAACATACTAAATATAAAATTTTTCAGAGGTAGAGTACCTTTCTTTCGTAATTGAAAGAGGTAGCAGGTAGAAATACCCCTAAACCTCAAAGTTCATAGTTTTTATGATCCCTCAGATATATATGATTTTTTTAAGCTCTTTAGAGTAATGTTATGGCAGTATGTGATGATGGATATGAAATAGTGTGAACTCGTTGCGTACGAGTAGAATATGATATGATTGAATAAAGGTTATTATGACAACCTAGTTTTAATGAATGTTTAGAAGATGTAAACTTCTAGTGAGTAGTTATGGTGAAATGTGATAATAGATGAGAAATCCTCAAAGGAAGAAATTATAAAGGTTAAGTTAAAAACCTAGTTTTGATCAAGAGAATAAGCAGAGATTAGTATGCTTTAATTTCAAAGACGAAATTCTTAGAAGAATGGGTGAATGTGATAACCCAAATTTTTGGGTAATATTAAAATAAGATTTAGATAAAGAAAATTCTTATTATATGATATTTTATGTGATATTGTAGTGCACAAAGGATTATGTGCCATGCAATATGTAATGTTGTGTATAATAAATATATTAGAATTATATATTTATTATATGTACGTAAGATATAGGAGTAAATTATTAAAGGAAATTAAATGGGCAAAATTAAAATAATTTATAATATTAAATTATTTTAATGTGGTACATTGGCGGCATTAAATATATTTCTTGTACTATTTTATTGAAGAAATCATATATTATCTTATTGAGTGTAATGTATGCATGTATTTAATGTGGTGAATATATTAATATATTTACTTTAGTTAAATAAATTGTGAAGACAATTTATAGAAAGTAAAGAAAATAATTGAATATATGGTATTATGTTATATGGATAATGGTATAATATTTAATATTATACCAAAGGATGTAAAGTAAAAATATGAGATGAGATCCAATGTGTAAATATGTATATTGGTATCAACTAGTTAATAAATTAAATTCATATTTGAATAAATGATTGAATATATTAAATTATATATTTAATATATAAATAAATTGTTTGAAAATAATTTATGGAGAGGAGGAGGAAATTAAATTTAATTATACAATATAAATTGTATAACTTAAATAAGTTATTTAAATTAAGTATGCGAATTAAATAACCTAAACAGTTGTCGTTATTTAGTGGTCCTAGTATTTTAATTATATACTAGTGACATAATCTAAGAGAATTATGATATTTAAATTATATAATAATTATAAGATATTTATTTTATATATCTCAATTAATTAATTTTATAACCTAATTAAGGTAAGTCTAATTGGGTTATGAAATTAAATGTACTTGAGTAAGAATTTGTATTTAAATTGAGTGCATGAAAACCCTAATTAAATGATTAGAGTAAAATAGAATTTAATGTAATGAACCATATTAATTTTTATGGCCCAAACATTTTAGTTAGGAAGTATAAATATTTTATTTGGAAAGCCAAATGAATAAAGTGTTAAGCCCAAGAGAGCCCAATTGTTAAGGAACATGTGGGAGAATAATAATATTAAAAATTATATTAAGTCAGGAGATATATCTGTATTATCTCAAGTTTATTAATTTTATAACTTAATTAAAGCAAGATTAATTGGGTTATAAAATTTAATGTACAAGAGTACTGATTTAAATTTTTAATGTATGTAATGAAAACTCTAATTAAATATTTAGGGTGAGAAAAGATGAAAATGATTAGACTATGTAAATATTACATAGCCTAAAGAATTAATTTGAAAGCCCAAAAGATTAAATAAAGTGGCCCAAAGTAAAGTAAATTGAAGAGGGGCATGTTGGATATTTGAAGTATATATATATATATATATATATATATATATATATATATATATATATATAAAGATGTGGGAGATAAGAGGTCACATGTGGCCGAAAAAGAGAAGGAGAAGAATCATAGTAATTAGAGAGATAAGAAGGAAAGAAGAAAATGAAAGAAGAAAGAGAAAAGGGGAAAGAGAAAAGAAGAAAAAGAAATAGAGAAAAGAAAGAGGCGGGAAAAGAAGAGGAAGAGGGAGAGAAAGGGAAAAGTGGCCGAAGCCATGAAGGAGAAGAAGAGGAGAGAGAAGATTCTCCAAGGAAGAAGAAGAAGAAGGAAGACTTGAGAAAAAAAAAGGCAAAATCCTAAAAATTTAGTTTATGTAATTGATTTTAGTTATTTCAAATCAAAGTTTGGATTTATATTTCTAAACTCAAAAACCATGAATATACATGTTTATGAGTGTTTTATATTTGAATTTACCTATATTGGGTGTTGATTTGGTTAGAATCAAAAGGAAAAGAAAAATATTTTTTCTAGTTTTGAAACCCTAACTTGTATATACTTTAAAAATCTACCGTTTTAAATCTATAACTCCTTTTTGTGATCTATCAAAGAGGGGTGCTAGATATGTAAGTTATGTAGCAAATCCAAGTGGTAACACTCAAAAGGATGAGTTTACAAGTTATAGCGACTGATTAAGCCAAAACAGTCCCGTTTTTCTAACAAAAATAAAAATTATTTTGGAACAGTTTCTAACAGGGGCATTTTTATCATTTTTTCGACCCTAAAAAATTCTAAAGAAATTTAAGATGATAATTTGATGAGTTTTCTAGTTTGTGTCCAAAAATGGCAATTTTTGGATGTATAGATTAGGAGTTATGAATTTTATGGGAAAAAACTATTTTAAAAGTAAACCCTTATAACTCCTTGTGGTTAACTCCACAATTGGTGCATATTGTATTTGGAGTACATGTATATAACAGGAGTATACCCTGTAAATTTTGGAATTTTTTGGACAAAATTACAGTTTATGATAAATGTCTAAATATTCGGTAATTTTGGCCATTTAAAAAATAGTAAATGAATTTTAAAAATTCTGAGAAAAATATATGTTCAATATGGGACTATATTCTGCTAAATCCCAGAAAAGAAAACTTTTTAGGACTGATTTGGTATTTTTTATGGAAATAATTTAGTTACGAACATATGAATTAAATATGTTATGTAAAGTTGAAAATTTGAAAAATAAGATTTTATGGCTTGGAAATCCTATATAGGTTATATGTAGATTTTTGATGAGGAATTTGGTCATTGATGTTGAAATCTTATGAGTATGACATTTTAGAATGATTAAATGTATTAATTAGTAAAGTGTAAACAATTAAAATAAATTGTTCATAAGTTTAAGAAATGATTAAAATATTGTTATAATATTAATAATATTAGATTATGAGATTATTAAGTGATTGATAACATTTGAATTAAAGTGTTATGAAATCATTGATTTAAAATATTATTTAATGATTAATAATATTAGTTAATGAATTTAATGTTATTATATAATGAATAATATTAAATGGAGTTTAAAAGAGGAGTTAAGTTAATTTGACATTCGATAGGTCATATTGAATGTATAGTATGATGAATTGGAAATTTGATTTATTGGAAACGAAAACAACTTACTGAATTGGAAAACAGCTTGCTGAATTGGTGAAAACAACTTGTTGAATTATAAAACAGTTTGCTGGATTGTAAGTGAGTTTGAATCCAGGTTGCTGAATTGAAGAATAGTTTCACTACAGGTTGTTGGATTGATATGTTTAAATAATTCAGATTATAATATTAGATTATAATATTAGTATAAGACCAATTGTGTAGTATACAACACACTTTTCTATACTGTTTAAGGAGAACCTCCACAGCTAGAAACCACTGTTCTATTCCCCTGTTATCCCCGCTCGACCCAGGAACACTCTTACGGCAACAATCATATTACCTGAAAAGAATTGTGAAACAGAAAGGGTGAGCACAACTAGTCTAGTAAAGAATATCATGACTAAAGATAATTAAATTATCAATAGCTTTCATCAATAACAAATCAAATATTTAGAACATATGGTAGATGACAAAACTTTTCAACCATAGTTCCAGCGGAACGAGCAATCCATTAAAAGAGTCAAATAGACTATCAGGTCTATTATCTTCTCCATGTTAAAAATCCACCAATAATGTTTTATCTCTGTAATATCAATCAACAATTCATGTCCACAATCATATGAATAACTCATAATCATAATTGTGATTCTGAATTCCTTTTCACACCCAGAACGAAGATAATTTTCATCACCTATCATCACCTGAAACATCAAAAATCATGGTTATACCAAATCACAATTTCTGCTCATAATCATACTAATTAAATCATCTTTGCCCTACGGTCAAAGATATTCATTATTATCACATCCATGAATTAATATTTCATTACTGAGACTCAGCTCAATAATTAATCCACGTCATCGAATCATCCCTGCACTACGGCCAAGGATATTCGTTAATATCACATCTATGAATTAATATTTCATTGCTGGGACTCAGCTCAATAATTAATCCACATCATCGAATCATCCCTGCACTACAGCCAAGGATACTCGTTAATATCACATCCATGAATTAATATTTCATTGCTGGGACTCAGCTCAATAATTAATCCACATCATCGAATCATCCCTGCACTACAGGCCAAGGATATTCTTTAGTATCACGACCACGAATTATCCATGCACTACGGACCAAAAATAATCGTGTTTTTTATCAACGGTCCTGATCATGCCATAAAACAATTCATCTTCGCACTACGGCCAAAGAGAATCCATAGCCATAATCATACCAAAAACTGTCCATCAATGCACTACGGGCCAATGAGGACTTTTAATTTTCACAACATTTGTAACATTACGGTCATGATTATACCAAATAATCCCTGATCATAATCATACCAAGTCCATCTATGCACTACAGGCCACAGATGACTTTCAATAAATATAAACATGAGGATGATGATAATGATATAAGAATTCAATTAAACAAGTTCAAGAATTAATTTGTCCAGGAATCAATAACGTCCAAATTGTCAACATGATACTTCTTTGTAGAATAAAATTCAAGAATGCTCAGAAGAACATTTCCATGAAAAATACTGGATGAAGCGCAAATATCAAGGATATTTCACTAATTTCATGGAGTATAGAAGTCAAAATTTTAACCAACTGAGTATAATAACGAATGGAATAACAAAAGAAATCACAATGCATGCGATAGACCGCACAGACAGGTTATTCCAATAGAATAATAAATAATGGAACCAGGTCCGGCGTAAAACGCACAGACAGGATGTTCCAACAGAATAATAATAAAAACGGAACCAGGTCCGGTGTAAAACACACAGACATGACGTTTCAACAGAATAATAATAAAAATAGAATAATAGAAGAATATCACCAAGTATAGGGTAGACCTCGTATACAGGTTATTCCAACAGAATAATAAGCAATGGAATAACAACAGTTCTCTTCATGAATAAGAAAGAATAACACCCCTTACCGTAAAATAAACTGGATATAAGAGTAGGGAAGGAGCAGAATACTTTTCTATAGCTTCTCTATAATTTCTCTCTCTGGAGTTTCAGTGAATTCGTAAGAAAATAATGAAGGAATGAGCTTCTATTTATAGGAAAATAGAATGCATAGTAACTATCCTATGAACGGTCCAGATTGATTTACTTTAATCTGACGGTCCATATTTAAAGAAATTTTTTTTAAATAAAATATAATATATTCTATTTATAGAATAACTTTAATAAAGTATTCTGTTTTATATAAAAAGATGTTTATGTTTTATTACGTTAATAATACGAATAAAACAAAACTTCATTATCGCTAAATAATTCATATTATTAATTGACAATAATTGAATCAAACTGAGTGACTTCTCACATAAGTATTAATAATCAATACCGTGTGCTACTACGCAACCACACGTATTACTGTACTTTTACTACCGAGCAGTTCAACAGTATCAACGGTAAAACTTCCGCCGTTATTTTTAATAAAATATTTTTGTCGTTTTCTCAATCCGACAATAATTCCGTTGTGGGGTCCACCAATGATTGTACCGTCGTACGAATATTCCCCTACTAATCGAATATTCCCCGTGAATAGTAACTCGTGAATAGTAACTCGTGAATAGTAACTCGTGAATAGTAACTCGTGAATAGTACTCTGACACAAAAAGTGCCCCAAATACTCGAGTGAACAATACTAGAGTGAATAGTAACCGAGTATTTTATGACAACTTGTCTACTTTGAAAATTTTTCACATATCACCCTTAACTTTAACCTTTTATCAATTTAACCATTTACCAAAATAGAATAATTATAAGAAAATTGAATACTTTCATTTCATAAAATTCGGGGTCTCACATACTACAAGATCAAAGTATTAGCTAGCCTAGAACATGCCTGAGCTGAGAAAATTAACCGGTCAAACCAAGATCCTTGAACACTGACTGCCAGTGTTCTTGAGCACCAAGAACACCAACAACGACGCTTAGTGTTGCTATAGGCTATAGCGAAGGTTTTTATTATTTTTAATTTCTGAATTTCTAGAAATTAATTAAAAATAGAAAATAAATTCTAAAAATTACAAAAATAGTTTTAAAAATTATTTTAAATTATGAAAAATGACTTTTAATAATTTCAGATATTTTTTATTAATATTTATAATTATTTGGATATTAATGATATTTAATTTATTTAATTAGAATATTAAATAAAGTAGAGAAAAATAATTTTAATATTATAAAAATCATTTTAAATAAGAATAAAGTGTTTAAAAATATTTTGAATTATAAAATATAATTTTCAATATTTTTGGAGAATTTTCATTAATAAATTAATATTAATGATATTAGATTTATTTAATTATTAAATTAAATAAATGATAGAAAAATGATTTTATTGATTTAAAAATCATTTAAAAATGAGAAAAATAATTTAAAAATATTTTAAGTTATAGTTAATGACTTATAATATTTTGATAATAATTTCATTAATATTTAAATATTAATGGTGATGATTTAAAAATGATTTTAATTATTTTAAAAATCATTTAAGTAGATAATTTAAAAATATTTTAAGTTATTAAAAATAACTTTAATATTTTGACAAGTATGTCATTAATATTTTTATATTATTAAATATTAATGACGATAAGATTATTTGATGTTTAAATCATTTAAAAATGATTCTAGTGTTTGACAAATTATTATAAATTATAATAATTGTTTATAAAATTATTAAAAGCTTCTGAAAAATATTATAAACGATATTTGACTTATCTAAAATAATATTGAAGCTAAGAGACCAAGTTTAATTGATAATAAATGTGTTAATTGTCGAATAGGGTGACCAAAATACCGAGAATAGACCAAAGTCCAACCAGACCAAACTAGTTAGACTTAATGAGTGTTTATATAAGCTATAAACACTGATGTGATTATGTGGTAATGTGTCTAGGAGAAAGATTGACTGTGAACTACATTGTTACGTGTTATAAAATATTGTGCTAATTGTGAGACTGATATTATTGATTATAGGTCTTACGAACGTAGTTAAATATATTATGTAGCAGTAATCCACGGAGAAGGCAAGTTTCCTTAACTCAACCTTGAGTTATTACTTTCCAAATATAATTGTGGTTAATTATTGCTGATTATACCACATCTGAAAATGTTGTTGATTATTCGTAGTTAGTGCATATTTATCAATTCAAATTGAATTATTGATTTTGAGAATGTACTTGTAGAATAACTGTTGTTGAATATTCACATCCGTATAAGATATTGTTGTTTGCAAATAATACAGTTAAAATCTGTCTATTGTTTAATCGTATTGAAACATGTCTTAGCTAATTATTTTGGCTAGACTAACATTTGTTAGAACTTGATAGGTTCAAGAAGAAAAGAGAAGAGAATTCAATTAATATTGATAGATCAATGCCAGTTGTTTCGGCTAGATCAAAAAAGAAAACTTGATAGGTTTAAGAAAAGAAGAGAGGAGAAGTGATTAGATATTGAAATCATTGTATTTCATTGTTAAATCAAATTCTGATTCAAAGACTAAGAAGAACAACCTTTTATATAAAGGGAACATATTTGGTCGTATATTCGGCTATTGCGCACGTTTTAAGTATTATGTATAATATAGGGTACAAGTAGTTGGCCGCTCTAAGTATTTGCAAAGGGGTATGATTTAATCTTTATGGTTATCTGATACACCTGGGTATATCAAAGTAAATCTTTGATAGTTACTCGAGAAGAGAAGTTCTAGATCCTTTGTGATCACTCAGCATAAATTCTGGAAAATATTTCCATCTTGTTATTTGGGTATATCAAAGCAAATCTTTGATAGTTACTCGAGAATATAATTCCAAGATCATTTAAGATCATTCAGTATAAACTCTAGAGAATATTTCTAAATTATTATTCAATAGAATGTCATAGAAACTTGAAAGCATTGTATTCTTTCATTATTATGTTGCGTAGGTTGTGAGAAGATTGGTTAAAGAAAAAAAATAAATTGTTTAACTATTTCAAAGTTCCCTAAACTTTGGTGTCATTCTATCCAAATAGATAGTTTGTTGTTCTGATTCTTATACATTCCTTGTATATCTTAACTTGCGGGGCAAATTTGTTTCTTACCCTTGCTTAATAAAACTTTTCAGCTAAGGACGAAGTGGCAAGAGGTGCTGTGAAGGACAAAGGCAAAGGCATAGTGATAGCATAGTTATAATGAACAATATTATTATGTTATGTTTAACCCTTTTTGTATAACTAAAGGGTATGTTTGTAATGTTAAGGTTAGAGAACCTGGGGTAATATATTAATTATATCAGTTAATAAAGTGTATGTTTCTATTTATAATTAAATGGGTAGTTAAATGTTATTTATGTTGTGGATCGTGAGCACCAAACTCGGGAGTCAGGTAACCCGAATTTGGGGGCGTCACAGGTTGGTCTCAAAGCTGTAGGTTATAAACCTTAAGTGGGGTGGAAAAAATCCTAGGATTATAACCATAAGCGAAATCTAGAATACTCATTTAGAATACTAAGTGAGGGATTGCCAAAGCACATCAATAGTGAGATATGTGGACACATAGTGTGAGAAGTTTGTACTGGTGAAGTACTAACCAAGTTATTTAAACTGATTATAGGATGTCTGGAGAAGATGAAAGAAGTGCGGAGATGCTAGCGGCTGTTTCACCAATGTCAGAAGCCGAGGTACCAGCGCAAAGCGAATCAGTGGAGATGGTGGGAGAAGATGAACCTATGGTCAATCTGGGGAGCGATCATGACGATTATCCCGAGATGTATCTGAGTGGTGATGAGGAGGCAGAGTCCGAAGAAGTTAAGATGGAGAAAGAGAATAAAACTAATGTTGGAGAACAAGATCTGGTATTTACAGAAGTTTAAGAACTCCGAAGTAAGGTATTTCTCTTAGAGGAGTTATGGAAAACAGAGAGAGCGTTACGCGAAATGACTGAAGAATGGAACGAACTGAAGGCACAGGTGGAAAGGATGAAGACTAAAGGTGGTTGATCGTCTGAAGGAATAATCAAGCAGCAGAAAAGCCAGAAAAAGAGAAAGAGGGACAATGATAGCCCTAATTCTGAAAATTCAAACCTGAAGAAGAAGCAAGTCTGTAGCAAGTGTGGGAAGACTCACGCGGGAGAATGCATGATGTGGAAGAACGTGTGCTCAACGGTAAACAGGAAGGACATATTTCTCTACATTGTCCTAAGCCGAATATGAGGAAGTGTTATTCATGTAGAAGAACTGGTCACGGATTCAACAAGTGTCCCAGTAAGAAGAAGACCGGAGAAGGGAGTGGGCGGTAGATATCTTAAGTATAAATATTAATATCTTTTGGTAGTAGGTTATGATATTAATGATTGTAATATAGAGAACAGTGTGTAAGCATATTTAAGATAAATATGTTTGTATGAATGAAATCTTTATTTTCTATATGAATATAAGATTAAGATTAATTGGTGTGTTCTTAAAACTTATACTTATGGTAAGTTCATTACTCATAATTATATGAAATATTTTGAACCCCTCAGCGAATGGATGCCAAAGGTCTGACCAGGATAAGTTCATACACTTATATAATTGTGGCAAGTTCCTGAACTCATAGGTGTGGTAAGTTTGATGAACTGGTAATAACTATGTGTGAATGAAGAATTACAACTTTTTGTGTAAACTTTTTGTGTACTATGTGCTATTTGAATAAATATGCGTTTATATGAGAATTATGTGTTGAATTCTTATTGTGTTAAGAATTTGTGTAGAGAAAGAGAATTAATGTAAGACTTTTATTTAAATCAGATAATACCGCCTAGACGACAGAATCGAAATCAAAGAGAAGAATAGTCAGTGAATAATGAGGGAGGTCAAGCTGACCCAATGCAAAACTTTGCAAATATGATAGCCGAAGCTATGGGGAATAGAGCTCCAGCAGCAAGAGGAAGAGCGAGAGAACAGCCAGCTGACAGATTGGCAAATTTTAAAGACTTTAAAGCGGTAGGATTGCCAGAATTCAAGGGGACCACAGATCCGATTGAAGCCCAAACTAGGGTGAAAGAAATGGAGAAAGAATTCATTATTGTATGTGTAGCGGAAGAGCAGAAGATAACTTTTGCAACATATCTGATGAAGGGAGAAGCTAATTACTGGTGGGAGACTAATTAAGCGAGAGCGGGTACAGCTCTGGTGACTTGGACAAGATTCAAGGAGTTGTTCTTTAAGAACTACTTTTCGGTGAGTATGCAATCCAGAATGGAAGTCAAATTTTTAGAATTGAAGCAGGAGAATATGTCGGTTTCGGAACATGCTGCCAAATTCAACGAGTTGGCGAGATTTGCACCTCATCAGGTGGATATAACATCTAGCCTATACACGATGGTTTTAAACTTATCCATCAAGAACAAGCTCTAATTAGGATGGTTTTAAATTTGTCCATCAATAACTTATTTCTTTGATAATTTTTTGTGTTCTTTGTTTTTAAATTGATCTTTTGATTACGATTTCACTTTTACATGCATATTAGTGTTTTAAGATCACTAATTCTCCCTTTTTCACCATATCATTCATATGATTCATTCAAATCATCCACTACCAAAGCACTTCATATAACATATGAATGCTTAAAATAAAATAGATGAAAAGAAGAATTAGTTATGTTATGTGATTTTACATATTAAACTTAAAGAAAGATGGATTAAAGCTAGGTTTTAGTATTACCTTTCTTCTTTACTTAGACTTGATGAATGATTAACTTGCTAATCTTCTTTTTCCTCTTGATAAAGCTTGCTAATTGCTTGATTTTCTCCTTCCTTTTCTTCTTGATTCTTCATTTAGCTCTCACTTCTCTATGTATACTTTGCCTTTGTTCTGAAATGTGTTAGTTGAAATTAACTAATATATTAAAGCAAATGGCTTGCTATTTATAGAATAACCAAGAGCTAGTGCCCTATGGTCATTAATATAACTTTTCTTTCCTTACAAATTGGTCACTTAGCTTTAAGTCTCGATTAACCAACCCCTGAAGTTTCAAATCTTACAAATCATCCCCTCCTCATCCACCACATATTAAATTAAAATGATGAAACAACTTTTGAGTCACCATTTCCATTATTCCCACCTCCTCAGCTTGCCCACACATTTCTTAACCTAACCACACATAATTTAACCATGGTTAAATGTTAACTCACCCATGGTTAATTGGTGGGAAAGTGAAAAGCTAGCCACTTTTGTGGACTTTGACTATTTAACTTTGACTTTTCACATTTACACTGTTTAATTTTTATATTATACGTGTATTATACTCCGTATTATTTTCATATTATACTTTGTATTATACTCGTATAATAATTCATATTATACTCGTATTCTTCTCATATTCTTCTTGTATAATAATTTATATTATACTAATAATCTTTTCTTTAATCTTTTTAAATTCATTACACAGTTGAAAAATTACGTTTATCGTTCTTCAAATTTTATTTGACATTCCGTCTTTCTTTGTCATTCTAACATTAGCGCATTCTTTGAAAAATTCAAAAATTGAAAAACAGAGTGTTTTCCGTGACGTTTTCCCAAAACATAGTTAAACGATCGAAAAGTCGATAAAAATATTTTTCTTCGTTTTTATTTTGTCCAATTTTTGCACATTTTTTGAGAAAAACTTGTATTGAATAATATGACTTTTCACGACATATTATCGGCAAATGTTGAAACGAAATATCGTTAGGACATATAAATCTCTCTAAAACACTTAGGTTATTCAAACCATAAACACTTAGAGTTTAACCTGTGACACCCCTAAATCTAGGTACCTTTAAACTCGAACTTGGAGCATACACAGTACTTCCACATCCATACAAGTCTAGCTGTACATAAGCTAAAATGACTAAAAAGAAATTACCACACTATTACATCATAACAGTTTCGTCCCAGATTCTATAATAATTACATATTCATTTAGTCATAATATTAAGTATTTAACAAAAGTATTATATTATTACAAATGTGCTTCTATTCATTCATCTTCCACTTCCCCTTATCCTTACCAGGACATTCAACGCGTTCGATCTTAGCTGAAATTATATAATTCAAGCAATAATGAGTACTAGATTGCCCAGCAAGTAAAAAAATTTATTAACAACTAAATCAAAAATCATATGATCATTAGTCAACAAATGAACCAATAGTTGTGAAGTATTATGAATAACCAAAATAATGCTTTTTGATTCCTTTAAAATATTTTTTAAACGACAAACTGGTCATTTCCATTGAAATTGTGACAACCCAGATTTTTAGAAGTTATTAAATAAGAATTTAATAAATAAAATTCTTATGATGAGATGTATCTATTTTAGATTATGTGGTTTGGTGGGTAGAAATTTATTATGCATGAGGTTTGATAGTTAATTTAACTATTGAAGAAATTAAACGGAATTGTTATGAAAAGAAAATTAACTATATTATATTACTTAATTTAATTAAGTTGAAATTATATTATGAAATAATATAATTTGATGGTTATGCCTTGTTGGCAATGGAAATGTTTTGAATTAAATTTATGAATAATGTGAGTAATTCACTTAATTTAAATAGTGAATTAATATAATTGTTTTAATAAAATGAGAAGGTAATAAATTACATGAAAATGTACAATGTTAATGTATTACGATAATGAATTTCATAAATAGTAAAATACTTATTAAATGAAATAAATATTTTAGTTGAAATATTTATGGAATAAAATGAATATTCGATGAAAATTATTAGAGAATAATTTATTTAAGTACGCTAATATTGATTAAATAATTTTATAATCAGTGCGTACTTTATCATGCTAATGGAATGGAAATATTCTAATTTAATTAAATAATTAAATTAGAGGATTAATGATTTGTTAAACAAATTATAACTATATTAGCTAATTAAATATTGTGTTGGCTAAATAAAGATTATAATTTAATTGGGTAATGTGTGACATGAGTACTATAGGATAAGAGAATTATAAAAATAAAATAGAAAGGGTTTTAAAGTGTGTCAACCAAACAAGGTCTTATGACCTTTGGTATATTGTAATTGTTGAGATCCTTAATTTATTTGAGCGTAAACCGTTTGTCAGTTTTTATTTTACGTATTATTTTGCTAAGTCTAAATAACAGAGAGAAAGGGGAGCCTTATAGAGGGTTTGAGAGATAAATACATTTTCTGTGGATTAAGAAGAGAAATCCTAAGAATCAAGAGGGAAGAAAAGGTGTAATCAAGGTTTCTTAATCATCTTCTAACCAATCTAAAGAAGAAATCAAAGGTAACAACTTGGTTGTAAAATCTATTTTGTGTTCTTATATATACTTCTCTGTAAATGAATTTTGGTAGAGAATTTGCTAAGAATTGATGATATACTTATTAATAGATGTGTATAATCTGGTATATAACCTCTATAATGGGTTTTGTAGTAATCGGATTGGTATAAATAAGTCAACAGATAATGAATTTGAGTTTTGGCATAATATGTACAAGATGGTTTATTTTAGACCCAAAATTAATGATTAAATCATGTGATAAACTATAAATAGATGATATTTTATATTAATACATTGAGAAACGAAAAGAATGCAAGTTGAATGAATCAATTTGGTTAAGAAACGAATTCGTAGTGAATGAATTCGCTAAACATGTTAAAACATGTAAAATTAATATGAACATGAGTCTTGTGTCAAGATTTAGGTTGGTTAATGGTTCTGTATATTGTCGATTCTTTGGTATGTTATATTTCTATGAATTACAAATCCATAGAATCAAAAACGGACTAATTTGGATGTGTATAACTCAAGTTATGAAGATTAGAAGGAGAAAAAGTTCAAAACTCGAGAGAACAGTAAACTACAGAATCTGGCTCTGCTAACCGGCGGAGCTGCACTGCGCTATGCCCTTAAGTAGTCCTAGAGGGTAGCTACACTATGTCCAATGCTTAATTGGGTGTAGCTGTGCTCTAGGTGTGTCAGGTATGACAGTTTTAACCTCTTATAGTAAAATAGCCACAACTTTTTCATACAAACTCCGATTGAGAAGATTCAAGATGATACAAAACGAGGAAGAATAGACCTACAACTTTTATATTTTAAGTTTTTTGATTTGAGGTTCGAAACAGGGGTCAAAATTGTTATCTTTGGGACTGATGTGTATTCAGAGGCAATCGGATGGCGTCGGGCATGCACGTATGCAATTGTAGTGCTTCTGACGATAAACGATATTTTTATAAGTTATAAAACATGAATATTATGAAATATAATGATGCTTAATATTAATAAATGATGTATTAGATAAGTTGTATAAGCATACTAAGTATACACATGTGATGAATAAACGTCGAAACACCGTGACAAGTGTTAAGGAACGTAAAAAGTGTTTTAAGCCAAATGAAATAAATATTATAAGATATGAAATAGGGTTAATATAAAACTAATAAGTAGTCCTAGCAAGACTTAAACACTTGAATGAACTTCGGGTGTGACCTAAGAAGAAATATAGTGAGATATAAGTCAAAAGTTAACACTATCAAATTAAACATTGTGTATTGATAATAGGAAGAGTTATGAGATATAGAGTAAAGTTTACATTACAACTACTATGCATTGCTATGTGACTAATAGTTGATGTGCATGATTATATAATTGTGTAGGACACGTGAAGTGTAGATAGCTGTAAGCTGTTAAACTATTATTGGTAAACAACTATCAAGGCAAGTTTTTTAGTTCCTATTTGCTATGTGAATTTGATGATGAACTAATTTAAATCTTTGTTGCAAAGAGCATGATGTGTTATATATATGTTGAAAGTATAAAATATTAAAGTCAATTTATGACTACGTTGATTGAGTAATGAATGTTGATTGAGTATGGAACTCAATCTTTATACTTGTTATATGAACTTCAGCATGTATGTTATATTAGTTCAATTTTTATGAAATATATGTTGAGTATGTTATTATGTGCTATGTGATGCATGAAAACTGTTAGATTTTGCTGGGCTGTCGAGCTCAACCTTACAAATAACCACTTTTGCATGTTAAGGATACAAGATAACGCTATGTGCTACTTAAAAGATATGAATCAAATGTAACGCATGAAGATTTATATACTTTGGTTGAGTTGTTATTATTTGAACCGTGTTTAAGGTTCCAAATAATGTATGATGTTTAATAGATGTTGAGTTATAAAGTTTATGTTTTGTTCATTGTATAAAGTGTATTAAACCTGGATGTAAGTTTTATTTATTAACTTTGATAAAGTGAATAATAAACTAAGAATGGTTCAAAGGTAGGTAAAGATAAAGGTTTTGAGAAACGTACTTGATAAATCACAATAGTTATGTAATAATAAACTGTAAAGTTTGAGTTATCTGATATGTAAAGGTTATCAAATTGAAATGTAAGATTTTAGATAATAACTTTGATGAAGCGAATCATAAAAGAACTTCTTGATTCATAGATGTGTAAATGATTAAGGTTTTGATTCAGGAAATTAAAGTAAGAAGACATAAAAGTTTAAATTTTTCCATATTTTTTTAAGTTTAACATTAAATAATGATATAAAATCAGAAGTTAGACGTATTATTACCGACCAAAGTCGATAGTTGAAGCATATGAATTTTGGGGTCATTACAGAAATGGTCAGTAGACCAAGTTATAGTATTTTAATTTCATTTAAAACAGATAACCCAATATTAAAACTGTAAATTCGATAATACTTACGAGCACATCTAGGTGATCAGCCTATAGTACTCTATATTGTACAACACTAATCCTAGCGAACGACTATGCGTTTAATTTTATAGACACCTTGTGTGTTAGACGATAAGCTCAACTAAAAATATTTAATAGTTCAACCTTGTGTATGCATTTAAATCCGTACCAAAACAAGTTGGTTTGGACAGCTCTACTTAACAACAATAATATATCAAAGATGTAATATCAGTGCAATAAAATAATTCAATAAGTGTTTAATTGAACAAAAGGCTTTGACATTTCTTTAAACAATTTCATATCATAGAATAACTTGAATATATGTACAAATATTAAACGATTTGCATTAGTATAGATTTCACACAATCATGCAAGATTTGTGTACATTTGGTATTAAGAATATATCACATATGCTTCATAAGAATTAAATAAGATGAAGTTAGAAAACTTGTCTTATGTGTCTTCTATACACTTTACTTTAACTCATTCTTTATATATCATAAACGATTTATCCTAACGACATACCAATTAGCCATAAATAGACTACACATACTATTTACACTCATTTCCCCCTTTATCATTCATTATCTGATTTAATGAATTAATCTCATATGTCTTTTATGTTATTTATTGTTCATTTCATTCCTTAAGATTTATTATGTCCTTTAATCGTTTGTTAAACCTTTTAATCCTTTATTAAGGCTTCCCATCATTTACGCAACTCATATTATCTTTATTATAATAACGTCCAAGTCATACACCCGTATGTATACCATGCATGATTATCTTATGCGCATCCTAAACACTTACGGTGTTTAAAATATTTTTTGTTTACGTTTAATTTACTTTTTCTTTTATTTATTTAACGTTCGACCTTTACTTAAGATCTTTGATTATGTGTTATCATGATATCTTACTTAAATATATACGTGTTTAGATGTTGTTTACATTCCTTTTCTTTCTATTTTCGAAAACGAAATCGTCTGCGCCTTGACCCAGCGCTGCGGCGCCTGGTTTGGCCTTGGTGCTTGCGCTGCGGTGCCTGCCTCTCGGGAAACATACTGGAGAGTGGCGCGGTAGTGCCAGTTTTGTACTGGAGTGCCGACGCTGTAGCGCTGACCTAGGAATTTTGTTGCGCAATATAATTTTTTAAAACTTCTTAATTTTCTCATTAAATGTCGGAATTAGTCCATTCTTGAGCCCACGACTCTTGTTTTTTTTTGTGTCTATGTTTCCCCCCCACCAATAAAATCCTCATTATTCCAAATAGTTAATTATCGTTAGTAATTTGTTTATAGTTCGTTTTAAACTATATATTCAATATTAACGTATTTTACTCTAGATTTCGTCATAACTTCGCTATAGCTCATTTTTAAACCGTTCCACTTGGAACAATCATATATTTTAATTAAACACAATATCATCTCATCGAATTTCATTATCTAAGCCATGAACACAAATTAAATGGCTTGATCATACGTTTTCATTCTTTCTTCTTTTTTAACCATTTATTTCTTATCTTTTATAATTTAACAGTGATTTATAAATCATTAATTCATCCTCTTTATACTATAAAACTTTAAATAATTAAAAGGAATGAATTTCGTTATTACCTCTATAGAATCTTCATTTTTTGAGTTTACTGAAGACTTCGGTAAAGTTTCCTAGCATTTTCAAGAGTTTTTCTTTTTTGCTAGTGAATTGGTGAAGAAAAATGAGGAAGAAGGCTTACTATTTAAAAGAGTTTAAGAGTGGGGGTAAAATAGTCTTTTCCCTAGCTTTTGTTGGTTAATTATACTTAGAGCCCCATGACATATAATTGGTAGCTTGGATAATTACACTTACCCCCCCATGGCATATAATTGATGGCATGTCACATATAATTAGTGCCTTTGACTTTATTCTTATTTTATTCTTCCGGTTTTATCTTTTGTTCACTTCCCGGAATCCATTATGCAGTCGAAAAAATTCGTTTTTCATTTTTTTAAAATGTTATCTCTTCTTTCCTCATTATATTAACTTTGACACATTTTTCGAATAATTAAAATAAATGTTTTTACGTTCCTAGATGAATAGTAATTTTTCGACTTTTTTCTCGAAATTTTTTTACTTTCCAATACGATCCTAAAACTCGTAATTCCATCACAGATTTTTGTTCCACCTCAAAAATTCCAATTTTAACACATCTTAACAAGTCAAAAACCACAAAATCTTATTTTATTCAAAAATATTCAAATATTATTAATTACAAGCTAAATTGAAAATTTTTGATCATAACATTCTCCCCCCTTATAAAGATTTTGTCTCCAGAATCTTGACTCTTCCGACTCAAACAATTGGGGATAATTTATTTTCATTTTATCTTTAAGTTTCCACATTGCTTCTTCAGCATTGTGATTCCTCCATAACACTTTCACAGATGTTATAACTTTATTTCGTAAGACTTTTTCTTTCCTATCAAGTATCTGAATATGAATTTCTTCATACATTAAGTCTTTTTCAACCGAAATAAGTTCATACTCTATTACGTGCTTATAGTCATGCTTATTAGGTCGTAATACTGATACATGAAATACATTATGTATATACTCTGGCTCTGGGGGTAAAGATACTCTCCTACCCGCTTTAATACTTCGAATGGTTCTATAAACCTCGGACTTAGCTTCCCTTTCTTCCCAAAACATATTTTTCCTTTCACGGAGATACCTTCAAGAATACGTACAATCCAACTTCAAAATTTCTTTTCTTGCACTGTTAATCAACATATTTGTAAGACCCCAACTTTTTATGAATAAAGATTTAATTTTCTCTAAATATTATTTTGAATAATAAGGTGTTGATTTGATATAATGCTATAGTTATGGGTGATATGTGCAAATTTTACAAAGTAAGCAAGTTGTCATAAAATATTTTTTTTGGTCGGGGAATATCCGTACGACGGCACAATCATTGGTGGACCCCGCAACAGAGATAACCTTTTTATAAAAATATCGGCAAAACTTTTACCATTAACTGTTGAAATACTAGTGATAAAAGAACAGTAATACACGTTGTTGCATAGTAGCACACGGTGTTGCACAGTTTCTTTGATTATTGATGCTTATGTAAAAAGTCTCTCAGTTTTATTCAATTATTACAACAGTAGTTGCTGCATAGTATCTCATATTATTGATTCAATTATTGTCACAGAATCATCTGCATAATATTTTATATTATTAAATCAATAATTGAGACGACACAGTTATTCATATTATTATTTGCATTATTGACAATGTCTAGAAAGTTCCGTCGAGGAAAGGGGTCTGGTTATTTAATTGCGCGCCAGTAAGGAGAAATTCTTATCGGAAAGCCCCATCTTTCCTGGGAACGATCTGGTTGTCAATATTGTGAGTTATAATATTAATGATGAATAATTATTGAAAGATTAAAAATGTGTTTATTGAAGATAAGTGATTTTTGATAAATATTTATTCAATTTTTGATATAAATAGAGGAGTTTGTCATGAGGCGTTTGTTGTAAGTTTGACTTATTATTCCATGCGAAGATGTACTAATTTTTCTGACCATCGGTTGAAGTTTTAATAGTAAATCAATATGGACCGTCGATTGAGATTTTAATAGTAAATCAATATGGACCGTTGGTTGAGGTTTTAATAGTAAATCAATATGAACCGTCGGTTGAGATTTTAATAGTAAATCAATATGGACCGTCGGTTGAGGTTTTAATAGTAAATTAATATGGACCGTCCGTGAATCAGTTACTATTTAGTCAATTCTCCTATAAATAGAAGCTCATTTCTTCATTCTTTCTTACGAATTCACTAAAACTATAGAGGGAGAAACTATATAGAGAAAGAAGAAGAGTATTTTGTTACTTCACTATTGCAGTATACAATCTTCTACTAAGGTAAGGGATATTATTTTTAGTACTTATTCTTTATTAATCTACGGGAGTAACCTGTCTACGCAGATTACCGCATGCATGGTGAATAACCTTTCATATTCATTCTTTATTAATCTGCAGGAGTAACCTGTCTACGCGGATTACCGCATGCATGGTAAATAACCCTTGATATTCATTCTTTAATCTGTGGAAATAATATGTCAACGCGGATTACCGCATGCATGGTGAATAATGCTTCGTACTCATTCTTTATTTGTGGAAAAGATCTGTCTACGTGGATTACCGCATGACGGGTGAAAATCTATTTACAGTTTCGTATATTATTTCTTTTCATATTCCTAAATCTAAACTTACTATGATAAGTATTGCTTCTATAATTCCTGAAATTAGTAGAATATCCTTGAGTTTTGCGCTTCATCTAGTATCGTTTTATTGGAATATTGGTCTGAACTTTCTTATTAAATATTAATATTTTCATTCGAGGTACTATTCACTTGGGGTACAATTCACTCGAGTACTATTCACGAGATACTATTCACGGGGTACTATTCATTATAAAATTATTTTCGTTTCTGTCCAAATTATTTTTACAGAATATCATTCTTGAATTTTTCTCTACAATTAAATATCATGTTGACAATTTAGATATTTTTAAACTCTAGATAAATTGAATTATAAATTTTTAATATTTATCATTGATCTCACTTGATTAATTCGTTATATCATTGTCATCATCCTGATACTTATATTGTGGTGAAAGTCATCTTTGGCCCGTAGTGCATAGATGGACTGTTGATTGGTATAATTATGACCAGGAATTGTGTATTGGTATAATCATGACATGTAATGTTACAGACAAGTGATATGGTGAAAGTTCTCCTTGGCCCGTAGTGCATGGATAATTCGTTGATTTGAAATATTTATTGAACGGTGTTATAGGGATAAAATATTAATGATGGACTTTTAAATCATAAAAGATAGTAGACATCAAGCTCTACTTGACTCTTATAATGGATTGATATTTTTGCTACAGTTGTTGATCTAAAACTTGTTGTCTATTGTATTCCATCAGATTTTTCCCTGTTGAGGACTAAGGATAATTTGTTCTACGTTATCTTAGTCATAATATTTTTTACTTGGCTAGTTGAGCTCACCCTTTTCCTTTTGGTTCCATTGTTCTTCTCAAGAGGCGAGAATGTAGTTGGGACTAATCGGGGAGTGGAGTAATGTAATACCCGAGATTTTTATAAATTAGAAATAAAAGTGTTTGAATATTTATTTTGAACACATATATATATTTTGGTGGGTCATGAAAGGTGAAAATGAAAATTTAATTGAATCATGTTTGAAAGGATTAAGAAATTTATTGATAATATTGATAAGCTTGGTTACGATTGATTAAGCTTAAGTGTAAAGTCTTTTGTGGTGTAATTAAATTCTTAATGAGATTAATTGATGGATAACTTAATGAAGTGTTGGATCTAGGATAAATCCAAGCCCAACATTATTATTGTAACATACTTGCATAGTTGGGAGTTTAGCCCAAGAATTTGAATTGGTAGACTAATGTTTAACCCAATGTGTATAAGTGTTTGTACCTAGCCCAATTCAAATATTAATTTGGACAAACCCAATGTACATGGATTATAT
The DNA here is from genome assembly GCA_016801055.1 of Panax notoginseng. NCBI lineage: Eukaryota > Viridiplantae > Streptophyta > Magnoliopsida > Apiales > Araliaceae > Panax > Panax notoginseng. Next base: position 79,117,693 of record CM029015.1, on the reverse strand, counting down.
AAATACATATATAAGATAAGTATACTTATATATATAGGAATATATATATATATATAGGTGTAGAGATGTATGTGTAAAGGTAGCAATAAGCTAGCACATGGTACAAATGATGGAATGAAAGTGCAACATATGGAATGCTACCCCTCATGGCCAAAATTTTGGCCCTATTAAGCCTAAGTGATGATTTTTGTTGCACAAAAATTCTTACAAGCAATCCCATGTGGGCTCATGATGAAGAAGGACATAGTTGGTGAAGGAGTTGGTAATTCTTTTTACCTAATCACCTTTTAACCATGGTTAATACCTAGTTGGGTGTACATATACAAGTATTATACCAAGTATTAGTACATGTATTGTATACATAGAACTTGCCTATAAATATAACTCATCCTAGTTCATTGCTTCATTTACTTGAAATTTCATAAGTGTTAGTAGTATAATAAGAGCTAGAGAGAAATTGAGGGAAGTAGAAGGATTCTAGAGGAACTCTTGCACTTTGGTGGTTCAAGAGGAGTTCAAGAAGGAGAAGCAAAGGTGGAGAACTACTTAAGGTTCCTAGCCAAGAGGAAGAAAGCCTACAAGAAGTAAGTTCATAATCTAGCTTTATTTTTGGCAAGCTAAGTTAGTATGTGTAGATATTAGTAAGAATGCATGCTTGATTGTGGGAAGTTTATGTGTTGTGTGATCATGATGGATATAAAAGTATAATGATGAGTATTGGAAGGAGAATATGTGATTTATATGGCTTGGTATGTGATCTAAGTTAAAATGAATCATGTAAAAGCATGTGAACATGAAACCTAGCTTAGTATGCTTGAACGTTTGATAATCGTGATTAACATATGTAAGAGATATGTGTAATTCTAAAATGTTATATTAAGCATATATGAAATACGATCATAACACAAGTTGAATCATCAAATTCGGTCATAAAACGAACTCGTAGCAAAATAATTGGTAAGACAAGCTAGCATGAGAACCTTTGCTTGGAAAAGTAAATAATTTGATTAAATAAATATTTTGAAAAATTGTTTAAGATATCGCATATTGAAGATATGTAAGTTTATGAGATAATGGAAGTGGTTTGAACTCATTTGGATATGAAATGAGCAAGTTATGAAAGATTGAATCAAAAAGGGTCAAAACTGAAAATGTTGAAAAAATCGGATTTTTGCTTCTGCAGGGGAGCGCCTAGGCGCTCAACCCAGGCTTATTTCAAGCGCCTAGGCGCTAGGCCATTTTCAGTGTTGAGTCAGTTTGGTTCGGGTCGGGTCAAACGGGTCAAGACTTGTTTTTTTTGGATATAATAAGATAAAATAAGATTAATAACAAGATAAAAATATAATATTAATACTAAGTAAGGTAAGAATACTTTATTTATGTAATGAGACATGGATAAATAAAACCAAGTGAACAATTGATTAAACAAGTAAAATGATAGAAGGTGTCTTCGGGTTCGGAGATGAAGTCTTCGACTTCGTAAGATGTCTTCGGGTTCGAACGTGGCGGGATGTCTTCGAATTTGGAAACAACATTGTGACATTGGGAAAGGCGGGATTAATTGATAAATATTATCAAATTGATATATGTTACCCACGCATGAACTAAACTAAAATTTTAAGTAGAGGGTTATACTAGCTGCGTCCGAATAAACTTAATTTAAAAGTTCCTTGGCACGTATGTGTGAACGACGTAATATAGAATGCGTAACTCAAGTAATGTTTCACGTATACAAACATGAAATGAGTATATGAGACTTAAATTTGCTTTGTTAAGGTTTTTAAAAGTAAGAACAATCTGAATTATACATCTATGAGTTCTAAGGTGTATGGATAGATATATGTGTAATAATTGCATGTTGAGATTTATGTCAGGATGTGTGGCTAATGAGTACCTATACATACATAAATAGGATAATATAGTTCGTTGAGGTGATTTTATGCTATAAGTGGTAATCAACGCTTAAGGCAAGTTCCCTAACTTACTCTCTTTTATATTGAGCAAGTATCCAAACCCTACTCTTATTGTGCAAGTATAATTGCATTCTTTATTCGACGAATACCGTAAACTTATTTCTTTGAATACAAGTTATATTACTTTCTCGTTCAAATGAGTTAATATGCTTAAACCCTTGTGAGAACTATTATTCATGATAAACTTAGTATTGATCTTGAATATTGTGAAAAAGTCGATGCCATTTGATTCGGCTAGACTATATGCATGTTTATAATAAAACTGTCCAAACCAATTGATTGGTGCGGAAATCTTGAAAACTGAGTTGAACAACCCTTTTGGTAAGGGGAGTGTATGTTGTTGGAAACCCCAACACATGAATAAATATTATTGTGGTGTTATGCATAACGTGAAGTATTGTAGACTGATCATCTATAGTACTTGATATCTTTGGTTATCAATTTAATATTGGTAACTCTAGTGAAAGTTCAATGGTCTTTAGTGACTGCTCAGTATAAAGTGATTATCCAGTTGGATACATTGTTAGCCGTTGAATTCATATACATCTGTTGAATTATATTGAATTGTCATATCCCTTATTCATGATGTTATCCTGACACTTTGAACTATCTTAGAAATAACCCTTCGATATTTCAAATCTTGTGATATTATATCCTACACCCTTGTTGTATATTACTTGCTGGGCAAATTGTGCTCATCCTTGCTTATTTATAACCTTTCAGCTAAGGCGGAACAGGGAGGTGTCTCTGGGAAAGACAAGGGCAAGGGCAAGGCTACTGACTAGCTTGTCCCTTTTATGTTTAAATCTATCATGTTGTAATAAGACTATTTGCAAACTATGTTTAAACTTAAGTAGGATTATGTAATAAGTCTTTATTCGATATTATTATGTAATCTATTTAGTAATGTAGGTTGCGAGACTTGGGGGAATAATTATAATAAATCATTGTATATTATTCTAAATTAGATCTTTCGCTGTGAATGAGTGATTTTAGTTATTATGGTAATATCTTGAGAGCGTGACGAACCGAATTCGGGTGACCAAGTGGAGGTCAGAATTTGGGGGGCGTCACAGGTTGGTATCAGAGCTATAGTTATAAAACTTAGGAAACGAGAATCCTTATACTATAACTTAAGAAAACTTAGAAGTTAGGAAGAGGGATAAAACTCATGTAGAGTTTTCCCTGAGAGACTCAGGGTGTCATGAAATGTAACTTCATTCTATACAATGAACTTATGTTTATTTAACATTCTGATGTAGTTGTTGTTTATTTTGTCTTATGTTGGTGATTGTAGGATGACTGACATGGGAGGACCTAGCCGAGTAGTAGAGGAAGAGCCGCGTGATATCCACGTAGTCTATGAGGTACCCTTGATAGCGGAGCCTATATCGGTTGTTGCCCCTATTTATGACGATGATGAGGAGGAGGAGATGGTGCCTCTACCGGAGGAATCTGATCCTGAGGAGGAGCCTATGGAGGAGGAACCCGTGGAAGAGGAACCTGAGCCCATGGAGGACTCCGATGGGACTACCTTTGAGGATCGGATGCTAGGAGAGTATGAGGAGCGGATTTTGGAGTTAGGGAGTAGAGTCGAAGAGTTAGAAACTGAGACTCTTGAGAGGCAGCTAGTAATGCAGGAGATGGAAGTAGAAATTGCTCACCGTAAGGAGGCAGGGATCCAAATGGGTGCCTTGTTTCACCGATCGGTGGCAAGGAATGTCGAGTTGGCAGGGAAATTAGAAGAATTGGAACAGAGGGCGTTGAGTGAGAAGGCAGAGAAGGAGGCTCTCCGAACTCAGTTAGAGATGGAAGTGATGGATCGGATCCACTTCGAGGAGAAGTGGGAGGATTCTAATGACAGAGTAGGTGATCTTGAAGATGAGGTACGATGCAAGAGGAGGAAGATGAATAAGATGGGCTATGCTCTACGCACGGCCATGGAGAGATTGATCGATGGGGTAAATCACTACCCCACTGAGCAAGGACAGACCCGACATACCATAAGTCGGGATATGGTGGCACACATCACACAAAAGGAGTATGTAAGCGCCATGGAGCATGGGATGTTAGATTGAGTCTAGAGGAAAAAGTTTAGTAGTGTAGTATTCTTAATTATGTGTTGTTAAAATATTGTTGAAATCTCAGTCTTTTGTGTAAGATGTGAGATAGTGGTAAACCCCGAACTTTTGGAAAATATTAGAGGGGTAGTAAGTTAGTGTTGTCCCCGTCTTTTGTGATATTAGGGGATATGTGCTTTCATTTATAGCAGTATGCTAGAAAAGAGCATGTATTGTAACCATTTGGCATATGAATATGAATGATCTTATTTCAGAAACGTGTTGTACACTTTTAGATCTTTTCAATTGAGAAATGTCTGAACATGATAGTTGGATAATAAGATAAAATTTTGTGATGCAGAAAATGCCGCCCAGACGTAGAATACCTATTCCAGAAGAGTCAGTTAACGATGAGAGAGGTCCAATAGATCCGATACAGCGACTGGTAGATTTATTGGGAGAAGCTTTGAGGGGAAGAAACGAACCTATACCACCCGTTCCCCGAACTGTCCCAGTAACAACCTTCAAAGACTTTAAGAGTGTAGGACCCCCAGAGTTCACGGGAACTACTGACCCGATAGTTGCGCAAACTTGGATCAAGGAGATCGAGAAGGCCTTCACTATTGCACACGTGGGTGAAGACCAGAAGACTGTATTTGCCACATACATGATGAGGGGCGAAGCAAACTATTGGTGGGAAACTAACCAGCAGAGAGCGGGGGACGGAACGATAACTTGGGAGAGGTTTACTACGTTGTTCTTCGAGAACTATTTCCCGAAGAGTATGAAGAGTAGGATGGAAGTAAAATTCCTAGAATTAAAACAAGGTGATATGTCAGTGGCGCAGTACGCAGCTAAGTTCAATGAACTAGCGCGGTTTGCAGAACACCAAGTTATGGATGAGGAGAGGAAGGCGAGACGTTTTGAGCAAGGGTTGAAGCCGTGGTTGTATAATAAGGTATCAGTCTTTCAGATTGATTCCTTTACGACTCTGTTGGAGAAGGCAGTCATTGCGGAAGGTGGCAGTGAGGCCTTAAGTCTATATCACAAGGAGAAGAAGAATAAGAACACTGGTAGCGAGCATCGTGGAGGAAGCAGCAGTGGAGGAAGTAATTCGGGAAAAAGGAAATGGGAAAACAACAACAACAACCACAACAGCAACAACCGAAACAATAACCAAGGTGGGAGTCACCAGGGAAACTTCAAGAAAAGGAACGAAGCCTGCAATAAATATGGAAGAAACCATCAGGGAGAATGCTGGAAAGGAAAGACCACTTGCTATAATTGCGGCCAAGAGGGGCACATCTCGCCAAATTGCCCAAAGCCAAAGAAGATCCGAGGATGTTTTGCTTGTGGATCGACAGAGCATCAGATCAAGGATTGCCCGAAGAAAGGAAGCAGTGGAGCTGGCGGAGGCCAGGGAGGAGGGAGCAAGTTAATGATTGGTGGACCTGCACAACCCAACCGATCGACCGCTCGAACCTTTAACATGACTGTCCAGGACGCAGTGGCTGCGAAGGACGTGGTGTCAGGTATAATCCCAATCAATAATATAAATGCTTATGTATTATTTGATTCGGGTGCCACCTGTTCTTTTGTATCTGAAGAATTCGCTAGTAAATTTAGTACACCCCGAGAACGTTTAGAAGATTCCTTGAACATAGAGGTTGCAAATAAGGAAATAATCCCTGTAGAATACGTTTATCGAAATTATCGCGCAAACATTAGAGAACATGAACTGAGCGTAGACTTGATTCCTATTAGACTGGGAGAATTTGACGTAATACTAGGAATGGATTGGTTATATAACCATGCAGCGATAATTGACTGTCAGAATAAGTGTGTGAACCTTCAGACTCCGAGTAAGTCTAAGGTAGTGTTTCATGGTAGCTCATCGCTTAAGCAATCGTGTTGTGTTACGATGATGCAGGCCAAGAAGTTGTTAAGGAAAGGATGTGTAGGTTATTTAGCTTACATCATAAATACTCAGAAAAAGGGAGTAGAGATTAAAGATATACCCGTAGTGAATGAATTTTAAGACGTGTTTCCAGACGATCTGCCTGGTCTTCCGCCAGACAGAGAAATCGAATTCGTAATAGACTTAGCACCGGGAACGGCACCGATTTCGAAAGCTCCATATCGTATGGTGCCAGTAGAAATGAAGGAATTGATGATACAACTTCAAGAGTTATTAGATAAGGGTTACATACGACCGAGTGTGTCTCCTTGGGGAGCACCAGTGTTATTCGTGAAGAAAAAGGACGGATCGATGAGGCTCTGTATTGATTATCGAGAATTGAACAGAGTAACGATCAAGAATCGATATCCATTACCGAGGATAGACGACTTGTTTGATCAACTGAAAGGAGCAAAATGTTTCTCAAAAATCGACTTACGAACAGGATATCATCAACTGAAAGTGCGAGATGAGGACATACCAAAGACTGCGTTTCGAACCCGTTATGGACATTACGAGTTTTTGGTAATGTCATTCGGTTTAACTAATGCTCCGGCAGCATTCATGGACTTGATGAATCGAGTTTTTAAGCCATACTTGGATAAATTCGTTGTAGTTTTCATCGACGACATTTTGATTTACTCAAAAACAGAGGAAGAACACGCCGAACATCTGAAGATTGTTTTAGAGGCACTGCAAAGGGAGGAGATGTATGCGAAGTTTTCAAAATGCGAATTTTGGATGAAGAAGGTTCAATTCTTAGGCCACGTGGTGGATGAGAATGGAATCTCAGTAGACCCCGAAAAGGTTGAAGCAGTAAGTAGTTGGGAACAACCGAAAACACCGACGGAAGTAAGGAGTTTCCTAGGGTTAGCAGGGTACTATCGAAGATTCATCTAAGATTTTTCTAAGATAGCGACCCCGTTGACTAATCTGACGAGGAAGACAGTGAAATTTGTATGGACCGACATATGTGAAGAGAGTTTTCAAGAGTTGAAGAAGAGATTAAGCGAAGCACCTGTATTATCCCTACCAGATGATACGGGAGGATTCGTGGTGTATAGTGATGCATCGCATAGAGGACTGGGTTGTGTGCTAATGCAGCATGGCAAGGTCATTGCATATGCGTCACGGCAATTAAAGGATTACGAAAAACGATACCCTACCCATGATTTAGAGTTAGCGGCAGTAGTTTTTGCGTTAAAGATCTGGAGACATTATTTGTACGGAGAGAAATGTGAGATATACACGGACCACAAAAGTCTAAAATATATCTTCACACAGAAGGAGTTGAATATGCGTCAGAGGAGGTGGTTAGAACTAATCAAAGATTATGACTGTGAGATTCTTTATCACCCGGGGAAGGCAAACGTAGTTGCCGACGCTCTGAGCAGGAAAGGAAGGGAGAAATTGTTTCAACTAACAACTCAGGAGGAGTTAATAAGAGATATGGAGAAGTTGGAAATAGAAGTAAAGGGACCCGAGAGGTCTGAAGAGAAGTTATTTGCAATGGAAGCTCGTCCGACATTGTTGGATAGAGTAAAGGAAACACAGGAAAATGATGGAGAGTGTGAGAAGATCAGGAAGAGGATTGCGGAAAATGAGGAAGAAAAATTTTGAATAGATAAAGATGGTATTTTAAGATTCGAAGAGAGAGTGTGGGTACCGGCGGTAACCGAGTTAAGAGAAGAGATTCTACAAGAGGCACATAATACGGCATATTCCGTTCATCCGGGAGGCACTAAGATGTATCGAGACTTGAAACAACATTTTTGGTGGCCCAATTTGAAACGGGAAGTCGCAGAGTGCGTTGGTAGATGTTTGACTTGTCAACGCGTAAAAGCAGAGCATCAGCGGCCGAGTGGGTTACTTCAACCGTTAGAAATACCAGAGTGGAAATGGGAGCATATTACGATGGATTTCGTGGTAGGACTTCCGGTCACGCAGAAAGGTTTGGATGCCATTTGGGTTATCGTGGTTCGACTTACAAAGACCGCACATTTTCTATCGATCAAGATCCGCTACAGTTTGAATCAGTTAGCAAGTCTGTACGTAAAGGAAATTGTTTCAAGACATGGAGTGCCAGTATAGATTGTTTCTGACTGAGACCCGCGTTTCACGTCAAAGTTTTGGAAAAGCTTGCAAGAGAGGATGGGAACACAGTTGAGGATGAGTACAGCTTATCATCCCCAGACAGATGGACAGAGTGAGCGGACAATTCAAACGCTAGAGGACATGCTTAGAACTTGCGTGATGGACTTCAAGGGAAATTGGGACGACCACCTACCCTTAGTCGAATTTGCATATAATAATAGTTACCATGCGAGTATCGGCATGCCACCGTACGAAGCTCTTTACGGAAGGAAGTGCAGGACGCCATTATGTTGGGATGAAGTCGGTGAACGATGAATACTCGGACCAGAGTTAGTACAACAAACCGCGGATGTGGTGACAGTAATAAGGGCTAGACTTGTGGCAGCTCAAGATCGCCAGAAAAAGTATGCAGATTTGCATCGGCAAGACCGCGATTTTGAAATCGGTAGTTTTGTATTTTTGAAGGTATCTCCGTGGAAGGGAAAGATCCGTTTCGGCAAGAAAGGAAAACTGAGTCCAAGATTCATAGGACCGTTCGAGGTACTCAAGCGAGTGGGCGAAGTAGCATACAAAGTTGCACTACCACCCGAGTTGGAGCGTATCCATAACGTTTTTCACATATTCGTGTTGCGTCCGTACAAGCCAGACTACAAGCACGTGATTTCTTATGAACCCATTCAAGTGGAGAAGAACTTAGCATATGAAGAAATTCATGTCCAAATTCTGGATAAGAAAGAGCAAACTTTAAGGAACAAAGTCATTTCTTCTGTAAAAGTACTTTGGCGTAACCATGATGTCGAGGAGGCACCATGGGAGTTAGAAGATAAGATGAGGATGGACTATCCCAATCTATTTGTGTAACCTTGTAGCAATTCTGGGACGGAATTTTTATAAGGGGGGGAGGATGTAATACCCGAGATTTTTATAAATTAGAAATAAAAGTGTTTGAATATTTATTTTGAACACATATATATATTTTGGTGGGTCATGAAAGGTGAAAATGAAAATTTAATTGAATCATGTTTGAAAGGATTAAGAAATTTATTGATAATATTGATAAGCTTGGTTACGATTGATTAAGCTTAAGTGTAAAGTCTTTTGTGGTGTAATTAAATTCTTAATGAGATTAATTGATGGATAACTTAATGAAGTGTTGGATCTAGGATAAATCCAAGCCCAACATTATTATTGTAACATACTTGCATAGTTGGGAGTTTAGCCCAAGAATTTGAATTGGTAGACTAATGTTTAACCCAATGTGTATAAGTGTTTGTACCTAGCCCAATTCAAATATTAATTTGGACAAACCCAATGTACATGGATTATATAAATACATATATAAGATAAGTATACTTATATATATAGGAATATATATATATATAGGTGTAGAGATGTATGTGTAAAGGTAGCAATAAGCTAGCACATGGTACAAATGATGGAATGAAAGTGCAACATATGGAATGCTACCCCTCATGGCCAAAATTTTGGCCCTATTAAGCCTAAGTGATGATTTTTGTTGCACAAAAATTCTTACAAGCAATCCCATGTGGGCTCATGATGAAGAAGGACATAGTTGGTGAAGGAGTTGGTAATTCTTTTTACCTAATCACCTTTTAACCATGGTTAATACCTAGTTGGGTGTACATATACAAGTATTATACCAAGTATTAGTACATGTATTGTATACATAGAACTTGCCTATAAATATAACTCATCATAGTTCATTGCTTCATTTACTTGAAATTTCATAAGTGTTAGTAGTATAATAAGAGCTAGAGAGAAATTGAGGGAAGTAGAAGGATTCTAGAGGAACTCTTGCACTTTGGTGGTTCAAGAGGAGTTCAAGAAGGAGAAGCAAAGGTGGAGAACTACTTAAGGTTCCTAGCCAAGAGGAAGAAAGCCTACAAGAAGTAAGTTCATAATCTAGCTTTATTTTTGGCAAGCTAAGTTAGTATGTGTAGATATTAGTAAGAATGCATGCTTGATTGTATGAAGTTTATGTGTTGTGTGATCATGATGGATATAAAAGTATAATGATGAGTATTGGAAGGAGAATATGTGATTTATATGGCTTGGTATGTGATCTAAGTTAAAATGAATCATGTAAAAGCATGTGAACATGAAACCTAGCTTAGTATGCTTGAACGTTTGATAATCGTGATTAACATATGTAAGAGATATGTGTAATTCTAAAATGTTATATTAAGCATATATGAAATACGATCATAACACAAGTTGAATCATCAAATTCGGTCATAAAACGAACTCGTAGCAAAATAATTGGTAAGACAAGCTAGCATGAGAACCTTTGCTTGGAAAAGTAAATAATTTGATTAAATAAATATTTTGAAAAATTGTTTAAGATATCGCATATTGAAGATATGTAAGTTTATGAGATAATGGAAGTGGTTTGAACTCATTTGGATATGAAATGAGCAAGTTATGAAAGATTGAATCAAAAAGGGTCAAAACTGAAAATGTTGAAAAAATCGGATTTTTGCTTCTGCAGGGGAGCGCCTAGGCGCTCAACCCAGGCTTATTTCAAGCGCCTAGGCGCTAGGCCATTTTCAGTGTTGAGTCAGTTTGGTTCGGGTCGGGTCAAACGGGTCAAGACTTGTTTTTTTTGGATATAATAAGATAAAATAAGATTAATAACAAGATAAAAATATAATATTAATACTAAGTAATGTAAGAATACTTTATTTATGTAATGAGACATGGATAAATAAAACCAAGTGAACAATTGATTAAACAAGTAAAATGATAGAAGGTGTCTTCGGGTTCGGAGATGAAGTCTTCGACTTCGTAAGATGTCTTCGGGTTCGAACGTGGCGGGATGTCTTCGAATTTGGAAACAACATTGTGACATTGGGAAAGGCGGGATTAATTGATAAATATTATCAAATTGATATATGTTACCCACGCATGAACTAAACTAAAATTTTAAGTAGAGGGTTATACTAGCTGCGTCCGAATAAACTTAATTTAAAAGTTCCTTGGCACGTATGTGTGAACGACGTAATATAGAATGCGTAACTCAAGTAATGTTTCACGTATACAAACATGAAATGAGTATATGAGACTTAAATTTGCTTTGTTAAGGTTTTTAAAAGTAAGAACAATCTGAATTATACATCTATGAGTTCTAAGGTGTATGGATAGATATATGTGTAATAATTGCATGTTGAGATTTATGTCAGGATGTGTGGCTAATGAGTACCTATACATACATAAATAGGATAATATAGTTCGTTGAGGTGATTTTATGCTATAAGTGGTAATCAACGCTTAAGGCAAGTTCCCTAACTTACTCTCTTTTATATTGAGCAAGTATCCAAACCCTACTCTTATTGTGCAAGTATAATTGCATTCTTTATTCGACGAATACCGTAAACTTATTTCTTTGAATACAAGTTATATTACTTTCTCGTTCAAATGAGTTAATATGCTTAAACCCTTGTGAGAACTATTATTCATGATAAACTTAGTATTGATCTTGAATATTGTGAAAAAGTCGATGCCATTTGATTCGGCTAGACTATATGCATGTTTATAATAAAACTGTCCAAACCAATTGATTGGTGCGGAAATCTTGAAAACTGAGTTGAACAACCCTTTTGGTAAGGGGAGTGTATGTTGTTGGAAACCCCAACACATGAATAAATATTATTGTGGTGTTATGCATAACGTGAAGTATTGTAGACTGATCATCTATAGTACTTGATATCTTTGGTTATCAATTTAATATTGGTAACTCTAGTGAAAGTTCAATGGTCTTTAGTGACTGCTCAGTATAAAGTGATTATCCAATTGGATACATTGTTAGCCGTTGAATTCATATACATCTGTTGAATTATATTGAATTGTCATATCCCTTATTCATGATGTTATCCTGACACTTTGAACTATCTTAGAAATAACCCTTCGATATTTCAAATCTTGTGATATTATATCCTACACCCTTGTTGTATATTACTTGCTGGGCAAATTGTGCTCATCCTTGCTTATTTAAAACCTTTCAGCTAAGGCGGAACAGGGAGGTGTCTCTGGGAAAGACAAGGGCAAGGGCAAGGCTACTGACTAGCTTGTCCCTTTTATGTTTAAATCTATCATGTTGTAATAAGACTATTTGCAAACTATGTTTAAACTTAAGTAGGATTATGTAATAAGTCTTTATTCGATATTATTATGTAATCTATTTAGTAATGTAGGTTGCGAGACTTGGGGGAATAATTATAATAAATCATTGTATATTATTCTAAATTAGATCTTTCGCTGTGAATGAGTGATTTTAGTTATTATGGTAATATCTTGAGAGCGTGACGAACCGAATTCGGGTGACCAAGTGGAGGTCAGAATTTGGGGGGCGTCACAAGTAATGGCCCAAGATGATTATTTTAGTAATCCTCACTATTTTGTAAAATAGTGGGACAATAATTGTAATGAGAATTTTATTTGAATTTGGATATTGTCTACGAGAGAATATTTGTATTAAAACTCACAGCGTATATTTTGTCGTATTTTACATGACAATTAATAGTTGTATAAATGAAATTTGCATTTGATTTCTATACCATGTATTTGGCGACTCAAAATGGGTTGTATGGACCTATTCTGGGGGCATCACAATATTTCGTACGATGGCGCAACCATTTGTGGGCCCTATAATGGAAAACTGTTAGATGAAGAAAATGACAAGTATGAGTTTTTTTATAAATAACGACGTAATTGTTACCGTTAACACTGTTGGAATACCCGGTGGTTAAAATACAGTAATACGTGTGGTTGCACAATAGCACACGGTATTGCACAATATTTTTAGATTATTAATTCTTACGTAAGAAGGCACTACTCAATAATTGTTACAGTAATTACTGTTCAATATTTTATTTTATTGATTCAATAATTGCTACGCTGATATTTTATATTATTGTTATTTCAATAATTGTCACTGCACAATATTTCCCATTATCAGATTAATAATTCATATTATTTGAATAATATTATTAGATAGCATTATTGGCAATGTCTAAGGAAGTTCTTTCTAGAAAAGGGTTTTGGTCACCTAATTACGCGCCAGTAAGGAGAAATTCTTATTGAAAATCCTCTTCTTTCCTGGGAACGACCTAGTTGTCATTATTGTGATTCTGTAATATTATTTGTGAATAATTAATTATTGATTTATATGAAAATAAAATATTTATTTTTTGTGGATATAAATGAAGAAATTAATGTTGAAGTGTTTTATCAGTATTTTATCGGAATGGATGTATTAAAAATCATTTGTATGTGATTTTCGGTCATTTTCTGTTTGGAATTTGAAAAAAATTTCATCTACAAAATTGTAGAGAATTAAATTTTATATGGAACAAACATAAGGTTAATATTTTTTTGATAAAAGAGCTATTTATTATGAATTATTAAAGTTTTGAAAATAAATATTTTTATTAAAAATATGGGTGGGCCCACTTTTGGTTGTTGTGGAAAAAATTATTGAATTTCAAGTGTGGTGTGCGTGAATAGCAATGGGTGAAAGCCACCGGTAGCAGGTTAGTCTGCTTTGGCGTTCTAAGCATTTTTCTATAAATATGGTGTTTAGGTTAGAATTGAAAATCACACCAGAATCTGAAGTTTTCTCTCTCTATAATATCGAGCGTATTTTTGTGAGTATTTATATATCTTGAGTGTTTCTATTCATTGAAAGTTTCCTTCAATATTACATCCTATATTTCAGCCAGAAGTACTATTCTTTTGAGGTAAGTGATATTATTTTCTTCGTAAATGATGTTATTTCTTTCAATAACATTATACCAAAATATTGGTATGAATTTTATTATGAAATTATTACCTTTTCATGTCGAGATTACTATTCACATATACGACACTATTCACGAAGTATGATTTTTATTGTGAAATTGTTACCTTTTTGTGTCGGGGTTACTATTCACGTATACGACACTATTCATAAATACGGAACTATTCACAGAAAAATTAAATTTTCTTTTCTTTGTCCAAGTTGTCTATTATGGTTACTATCTTTGATTGTATCTATGTTTTGATCTTCATTCTTGAATTTTTCTCCACAATTGATTATTATGGAGTATTTTTGAACTTGGACAAACCAAAGTACGAATCCCTAATCTTTGCCTTTTAATCTCACTAGATTCATTGTCTTTAAAATATTTTCATCATTCTCAGTCCTTAATAGTGATATAACTGAATATCTTTGACCTGTAGTGCAAAGATGAATAATTACTTGATGAATATCTTTGTCCCGTAGTGCAAAGATGGACAGGTATTCAGATGAACATGACCAACTGGTGATACAAATGAATATCTTTGGCCCGTAGTGCAAAGATGAATATTTGATTCAAGATGTATATTGATTGATGTTACAGGGATACAATATTGTTGATGGACTTTTAAATCATAGAAGGTAGTAGACTTCATTCGCTACTTAACTCTTCTAATGAATTGTTATTTCCGCTGTGAATATTGATCTAAAACTGGTTGTCCATTATATTTTATCTGATTTATTGAAGCCTAACGATAATTTGTTCTGCATTATCTTAGTCATAATATTCTTTACTGGGTATTTCTCTCTTTTTAGGTACCATGGATGACTTTGCGTATCAATGGCCATACACGAACATGACTCAACCACGGGGAGCGGAGATTGATAGACTCAAGAAACTTTCTGCATTGTCAGCACAGATGGAGACACTTTCAAGGATGCTTGAAGCTTTTGAAGCTTAACGTCGTCAAAGTGTGGCGGTTACTTGTGATTATTGTGCTGGAAATCACATGAGTCATCAATACGCCATCAGTTTCGAGCCAGTACAGTATAGTGGTGATTACCCCAACAGTTATGTCTATCCTAACAACTATCATCAGGATAGGGGGTATCACCCGAATTTTTCATGAAGTAACAATCAAGATCAATTTTATGCTCCAAGTCCAACATACCCACCGAATTTCTCGTGTCCACCTCCACTACAACAGGAAGAACATTCAAATTGGGAGGAAGCCTTGGAAAAATTCATTAGAGCTTCTGACAAAAGGAACGAGGAACAAGACAAAAGAATGAATCAAATAGAGCTGCATTTGCAAAGCCAAGGGGCATCGTTAAAGAATCTGGAAAATCAATTGGGGCAGATAGCACATGCGTTGAACAACCGTCCTCAATACACTTGGCTCTATGACATGGATGACGAGACTGATGATGAGCCTGAACCAAATCTGCAATTGGATGTGCCAAATGATATAGATGTTGAAAGAGAGGAAAGACTTGGAGACCAAGAAAAAGAGATCGGCAAAGATCTAACTTTGAGTACCAACGAAGATGAACCAATTTTGATAGTGTCTCATGTATCTTCTCCACCAAAGTTCAAGAATCTGGTTAGATTTGCAAAACCATGTCCGCTAGGTAGTCATGTCGTTGGCAATACTCCTTGTGACGTAAAAGCGAGTACAACTTCGAAGCCATGGTTCAATGAGTTGGAGAAGATAGAAGAAGAGATTGTTGTGTCTGACAAGCCTCAATGCCAGAATCTATTCACATACACAATGGTAAAAATACCTAGATGTTGGACATTCTTTAATGTGATCTTATATAAACAAAGCATGCTAGGTGACTTTAATACAATGGCCATTACAATTGTGAACCTCCCAAAAGTTACATTATTTCCGATGGATTGAGGGTTTCTCAATTTTCGAAGGGGAGTTGGATAGAGAATTGAAGAAGTCAGGCTGAGACTATAAAATAAGCGCTTATTGGGAGGCAACCCAAGTTTAATTTTTATTTTTAGTTTTTATTAAGTTTTATATTAGTAGTTTTGAATTTGAATTTATTTAGGATTTAATAAAAGTGTTTCTATCATGATTTACAGGTTATTCAAGTCAAATTCAAGTGTGGTGTCCAATTTGTCCATGTCCCTAGCCTATTCTCCAAACTTAACGGACAAGGAGGAAGATTGCTATATTTTCAGGGAAGTCCTCTGCATTAATTTTTTCTAATTTAGTCATTGAGGACAATATCTAGTTTAAGTTTGGGGGCATTTTAGTGTCGTACTACATATAGTTAGTTATTTGCCTTGTAGTTCGTTATTTTTATGTGTTAGCATTGTTTTTTTTAGGTTACATATAATACATGGTAGTTAATTGCATATGCATACATAGGTTATATTAGTATATGTTCGTGTAGTATAATTCCATTTTTATTTTATTTATTTTTGCATGAATCTGTGTGATCGGTTGGTGTGGTCTTAGCTCGGCCTATGATAAGATTGGTTTTGCATGTTAACTTGAACAGTGTTGATAATTGGTGAGGAGTTCTAATTTTAAACATGCAGAAAATCTGAGCCTGTCTGAAAATTATGTAACCGGTTAGCACTTAAAGTTTAACTGTTTTAATCCACTTGGTTCAAGGGTTTCATAATTTGTTTATGGGGGAAAATCTTGGTTAAAATTTAAGAAATTTAGTGAACTGGTGGTAAAGGTTGGAATGACGTAAAAGCTTGAGTTTGGGGGAATCTACGGGGTATATATATACAAAATGAAAATGAAAAAAAAAGAGAAAAAAAAAGAATTGATGAAAAAAAAATAATAGAAAATCCAGAAAAAGAAAAAAAAAAGAGAATAAACACCGTGGCATGCTTGTCTAGTTTTGTGGCCTTTGTTACTTGAGTAAGTAAGCCCGAGGGGATTGTTTTTACACCTAACGTCCTAAGGTCTTAATGACTTGGGAGTCGTTGGTCGAAAGCTCGTTAAGGTAGCACTGAAAAGCCTAAGGGAATAAGACATTGCACAGCCATGAGAAAATAAAAAAAAATGAAAAAACACGAGAAAGAGCAAAAATGCCCTCGTGGTTGAATAAAAGTATAAATAAATCTTGTATTTACCCTTGGACTTGGTAATTGCTTAGTTTTAACCGGAGTTGTCATGTTCACAAAAGTAATTGAATTGGAACTAAAATTTTCCTTCTAAGAAGTTTGTGGTTGGTTAGAATGGTTAACAAGCACACACGCACAACATGGGTGATGACAGGTTTGGATTGACTAATTGGTTAGAGTTATGGATTTTGACTTGATTGGATATATTGTTTGAGTACCAATGGTATCTTTGAGGCCTGTTGCAATATATCATACTGATTTATTACTAGGTTCGTATGTATATTAGGAAGTAGATCATGCATATGCATTCATGTAATTGAGTTAGTTTGTTTATTTTTAGTTCTTTTGTGTTTTTGCTTGAGGACAAGCAAAGGTTTAAGTTTGGGGGTATCCAAAAACTTGTTGATTGATTTCGCAATCAATGAATACGTGCAAGTATACACGGTCAACAAGTAATAAAGTGAAAGTAGAGTATCGTTCCCACGAGGAATTATTTAATAAAAATCACAAAGTACTAATTCTTAACCAAATCAATTTTATTTAAACAACCAATAATTGTGATTTCTAGATTTAAGAAAACTAAATTAAACAAAACAAAAAGATTATTCTAAAAGAAAGCAAATAAACAACTAAGAATTGATGGAATTCAGATAAATAAGAATTAAGACTCCAATATCCCCAATTATGAATTATAAATCTATTATTCAACTATCCCAATTATTATATCTACTGAATTGTTAACAGGAATTCTCAAATGCCAAAAGCCCTCTCTCGAGTGATCAATTGCCTTCTATTTAACCCATATTAATTTTGCTATATCTCTATGCAAAATAATTGAATTAAACTCGCTACAAACCCAATTCCTCTTATGTTGTAGTACATGTGGCAAATAGATATTCTCATTCTATTCACAAACCTAATTATTCACTGTGCAAATAACTAAGTCACATGTCACCAAGTCCAGTTCTAACCCTAGAATTCCTTTCCCAATTCCTTCTAGAGTAACAAGGTAATTATTGATCAGATAGTTAATCAATAAGCTCAAAGCAAGATGAACAATTCACTTCAACACAAATAATTGGAATAAATTAGATAATCAATTCATAACCATAAGAGGTTCTATTGGAATCTTAATAAAAGAGTTAGTTCATAATTAATGAATTAAAACCAAGAATCCACAATTGAATAAACATTAAAAGATAAAAGAATGATAAGAGAAGATAATAGAATCTGTTGTCAGCAAATCTGATGCTCCCAAGGCCGAAGTTCTCTCTACGAATAGCCATCACTCAGCGAATACCCAGCACACCCTACGACCGAACTAGCCGAGGCACACTCTACGACCAAACCCAGCCAACCGCAGGCACAACTCAACTCTGCGAAGCCCCAGCCTAGGCCGACCCCCATACCATGAGGACCAAGCCAAACCCCACTCCATAGTCACTTGTTCAGGCCCCCTCCATATCCAGCAGCAACTGACAGCTACAGCACAAGAGATCTATAGCACCTTTTAAATTTAATTCTTTGAAATTTAACATTAGAGTGTAGTCCACACTTAATCAAGTGAATAATATCCCGAATAAGAGACCGAGCAGGAATGGAGGTATGGGAGAAGATTCTAGCATTTCGTTCAGTCCAGATTCTATAGACCACAGAGGCAAACCCAAACCGGAGCAGACTAGAGTGAAAATTTGTGCTGGTTCTGCTAGAGATAAAGCCAGTAATAGAAGTCCAGCTTCGACTAAGACCTCTCCAACCACACTGCCTAAGAACCGCAACCAGAATTTGAAATGAAAAGGGGCAATCAAAGAACAAATGGTTTAAGGTTTCCCTGTCACGCAAGCAGAGCACGCACAAAGGGTCTATATCAAGTCCAAATTGAGTTAATCTATCAATTGTCCGAAGCCCCTTATGAAAAGCAAGCCAGAGGATAAATGATTGCCGAGGTGGAACTGTCTTATGCCAAACCAAGTAGTGCCAGGGCAGGATAGGGCCAGTCAGACGTATAGAATTCCAAATAGTTGTAGCCTTAACCTGTGAAGCCATGGTGCTATCCCAGAGAAGGCCATCAGGTTTTGCTGAGTTACAGGGTCGAGAGAGGTCAAATGAATTTCGAAAATCAATGACATCCTGGTGATTCGAGGCAGGCAACACCCACCTAGAGTTTTCAATAATGCTATTCACAGTGGCGTAAGGACCAAGCCCGGAGTTTACAATCAGGGACGAATGAACAGAGTCTGTCAAAGGAGTACGATTGATCCAGGGGTCAAACCATAAGCTAGTATTTTCTCCATTACCAATAACATAACTGATGTGTCTCCGAGCAAGATCCCTACATTGGAGCACCTACCTCCATATCTGATGCCCAGAATGATTTCATCTTTAGCACTGTAACATTGACCCACTTAGCCCAAAGAGAGGAAGAAAAAGGGTTGATTACTTGCCACAGCTGCAACAAAATAAGTGATTTATTCCAGTCCGCTAGGTTTTTAATAGCAAGACCTCCCTCTGCAAAAGGAAGGCATATCTTTGTCCAGGCAACTTTCGATCCGAATTTGTTCATGGAAGGGCCCTTCCACAAGAATCGTGACATGGATGACTGAAGATCTTTCAATACCGCTACTGGAAGAATGAAGTGAGCCGACCAATATGCTTGAGTGGCATGAATAACTGACTTTATAAGTTACAGACGGCCGGTATAAGAGAGGAATCTATTAGTCCAGGAGCTAATTTTGGCTTTAACCCTTTCAAGGAGCGGTCGGCAGGCCGCTAGGCTAAGCTTCTAGGTGATTAAGGGTACCCCCAAAAACTTTGCAGGAAACTCCCCCAAACGGAACTCCAAAAGACTAAGGATAAGATCCGATTGGGCCGGGGGAACATGGGATAAAAAGCACCTACTCTTTGAGGCATTGATGTGGAGACCCGAGCCCAATGAGAACTGGTCAAGACAAGTCTTGATTACCTTGACAGAGTCAATATCACCATGGCAGAAGATAAGGATATCATCCACAAACCAAAGGTGAGTAATGGATAGAGGAGCAGTTCGCCAATGGAATTTGAAAGCAGCCTGTTTTGAAGCCTGGGCGATCATAAGAGCAAAGACCTCCATAACGATGACAAAAAGATAGGGGGAAAGAGGGTCAGCTTGTCTAAGGCCTTTGGCCCCTCTGAAATAACCACATAAAGCCCCATTAACCTTAACCGAGAAACTGGATGTGGAAATGCAAGCCTTAATCTAGAATATAAATTTTGGGGGAAAATTAAAAAGCTTTAGAGCAGCCCACAAGAAGTCCCAAGAAACAGAGTCAAAAGCTTTCCTAAGATCCAGTTTTAAAGCACACCTGCCCGGTCCAGAGGGTCTATGATAATTTCGAAAAAGTTCTTGAGCAAGGAGAATGTTGTCACCTATTCTCCGACCCGGGACAAACGCATATTGAAAAGGAGAGATGATGGAAGGAAGAATTCCCTTAAGCCTAGACGCAATAATCTTCGAAATGCACTTATAAGTTGTATTGCAGTAGGATATAGGCCGATAGTCATTCATAGAGGAGGGGTTCTGGACTTTCGACACAAGAGCTATGGCCGTGGCGTTGGTCCCCCTCAGCAAGCACCCCTGACTGAAAAAAGAGCGAATAGCTGCAGTAAAAACCTCTCCAACAATGTCCCAAGCATGGAGGAAGAAATTTACATTAAACCCATCAGGGCCAGGGCTCTTGTTCTTTTTCATGTGCTTTAATGTAAGCAAAATCTCCGCATCCGACACATCACTATCTAGTAAATTAGCTTATTGAGCGGACACAAGTTTTGCCCCTAAAGAGTCAGGAAGGGGAAAAGTATGGCTCACAATAGAGGAAGACACTCCAAAGAGATTAGAGAAGTGATTTACTGCAACCCGTTGAACAACCAAGTGCCCAGAACACAGTTCACCCTCAGAATTCTCAATTGCTAAGATCTTATTAATGTTCCACCTTTGCTTTACTTGGTTATGGAAGTACCCCATGTTCTTATCACCCTCCTTTAACCAAAGAATTCTAGAGTTTTGCTTTGCAAATTTTTCTTCAAGGAGGAGAGCAACCCAAAGAGAGTCAGATTCAGATCTCTGAAGAAGGAGGAGAGATTGATTTCTTGGATCAAGATAGATGGCCTGCTGGGTAGCATGCAAATTATCCATGGCCTACTTAATATTTGAGAGCAAGTTACCATTACTCTTATTAAGATCTTTCAGAGCTAACTTTACAGCATGGAGTTTCCCTGCCAGGATTTGAAGTGGGTCCCCCAAGCAAGGAGTGAGCCAAGCAGTCCTAACCACTTCGTGATAATTTTCCAGACCCATCATGAAATTAAAGAACTGGAAATGCTTGGGAATGTGGGGCAGAGAAATGCCTGACTGGACCACCACAGGGCAATGATCAGAGAGGTCACGAGGGCAGAAGAGGGCTTGAGCGTTTAGATAAGAATATAACCATAGGTCATTTACTAAAGCTCGATCCAGTTTCTTGTAAGTCGGGTTTGCTAATTGAGAATCCCACCAAGTGAAAAGAGGACCAATAGCGCGTAGATCGATCAAGAGAAGGTCCTCTAGCAGGTCTTTAAAATCTTGCATACCATAGTCCCAGGTTCCAGCCCCTCCATCAATTTCAGTCAAGGATTTTACAACATTGAAATCCCCAATTAGGGTCCACGGTTCATCAATTAAGCTAGCAATTGATCTCAGATCATTCCAAAGAAATTTTCTTTTACTAGGAGTATTTAGTCCATAAACAACAGTAACAAAACCTTTAAAACCAAAAGTGACAGAAGAGAGAGAACAATTAATTAATTGTGCGGACTTTTTAATAACATTGACGGTCCAGATATTTGGGTCCCAACCAACCCAAATTCTTCCATTCACATGATGCTCATAATTAAAATGTCACTGCCAATCCCTACATATAGCATTTGAAATAGAATTGGCCTTAGGTGACTTGACCCTTATTTCAACCAGGCCAACAAAAGAGATACTATGCTTACGAATGAGATCATGAACGATAGTCTGCTTAGGAGACATATTTACACCTCTAATATTCATAGAGCAAAAATTTATCATAAACATGGGATTTAAAATTAAGCTGGGGACTTCTTACTCCCCCCTCCTTTGATCTTTTTCTTTGAGACATGACCAGGATCAAGAGCGCCAGCCGCTTTGTGCTTAAGATCTCTGACCTCCTTTTCGTCTATCAATTTCAGTTTACCCATAAGGGGGTTAGGAGGAGGAGTAATATCAGTGTCAGAAAATTTGTCCAAAGGACTGGCGACCACAGCAGAAAGAAGGGAGAACTTGTTTGAATCAGGTGGAACCACAAGGGCCAGATCAGCATGCTGGTGAGGTCCTTTAGTAACCAACGTCCAGCATTCAGGGGCTTTATTAGAGGATGATGAGGGTGGAACTGTAGCAGATAATGGGGCAGCAGTTGCTAGGGGCGGCATTTCATTGATAACTGAATGGGCAGCTTTAGGAACCCATTTGTAGTTAGCATGAGGACATTTCAGAAGAGAGTGCCCAAAAGATTTACAATGGGGGCATGACAACGGTTTATTCTGGTACTCAACTTCCACCAAGGTTACTTTTTCAGATTTAGTTTCCTCATCAAGGACAACGACTTCAAGACTAGAAGGCCATCCGGAGGTGGAGGAAATTTCAACACAGATCCTAGCAAAATTCATAGGCTCCAATTTTTCAGTGATCTTATCAACAAAGAGAGGTTTACCTATCCCACTCGCAATATAGCTAAGACCAGGGCCCGATAAGTAGGACAGAGGCACATTATGGAATTTCACCCAAACCGAGGCTTTAGAGCACAAGTCAGATTTAAAGTCCAGCCCCTCCTTCCAATGCTTGAGCTGAAGAAGCTTGTTTGAAACATTCCAAGGTCCTAAGGCAAGGATGTTGTCACACTCCTCAGGGGAAGAGAATTTAAAGATGAAGAAACCCTTATCCTGCAAGAAAACCCTCTGTAGCCCCAGGCTGTCCCACAACTTACGAACACTACTTTCAACCAATTTAAACGGAAGCCTAGAGTGTATAAAGCTACCAACCAGGCAAGATTTCCAGAGGTTATTCCCATGATGAAGAACCTCAGAAGGAGCCTTAACAATGATGGGCCCGTTTTCCATAGAAAGGGGAGCAGGGGGAAAATTGTCCAGCACCAGGGAAGAGGAGGTGGGACCTTTAGATACAACAGAGCTCCTAGAAGGCTTGGCCGGAGCCGGCTCAGCCACAGACCCATCAATAGTGGTATGCCCCGAGGCACCATCCAGAACCGGAGAGCTAGACAACTCACCCACTGCCTCATGAAGTACACTGGGTTGAGTACCTATCGCAACTTGACTACTCACCTTAAGGGAACTATTAGCCAAAAGGTCATTTGCATTTACAGTACGAACAGATTTGCCTTTACAGACAAACTCATTTACATTATCCATAGAGAAGCCATTAGCTTTGATGAAATCCAACAACGCGTTACATCTTTTTTGCTCATCAGCTGTGTCTATATTCCCCTGTCTAGATAGCGCTTGAGCAACTATAAAAATTTCCTTCATGGTTCCATGTTGTAGCCCTAGGCTTGCATCAACCATACTATTGGTTTCAGATGCATCCGAGCTGTCCGAGACTGAGGCAGCAATAAGCAGAACTGGCACAGACTCTGCCACAGCCTCATCATCGATGATGGGTGCATAAGGATTAGAAAATCCAAATTCCGCAAAAAGATCCCGGGATACTGAACTAACAGAGTTACCAGTTGAGAGGTGACTGAAGTCAACCATGGCGGAGGAGGGCGAAGAAGGACGGGAGAAAGGAGGAAGGAGGAGGGCGGAGGACCAAAAGAGTAAACGAAGAAATTAGGTAAGGACGAAAAAAATTGGTGAGGTTAGTCGGGAACCAGAAAAGGAAAAGAGAGGATAACGGAAGTGGATGGAAAAGAAACGGGAGGTTAGAGAGAAGGGAGAGAACTCAACAAAGAGAGAGAGTCTAACCCATCTTTATGATTTAATAATTTTAATGTTAATTAGGAAATATTAATCCTAATTTTCAAGTTATAAGTAATTAGAACACCCTAACCTAATTAGAAAACCTAATTTCTAAATTAGAAAGAATATTTTTCTATTTAAAACCATAATTCTTGGGTTATAAACTCTAATGTACAATTATGACCCTAATTGCTAAATTAGCAATTTTAATTAGGAAATAATAATCCTAATTAGCAAGCTTGGATTATGATTAGGAAATTTTAATATAATTATAGAATCCTAATTATAATTTAGAAATATTAATTTTCTATTTTGAAAACCTAATTTGAAAATCCTAGAAATTATTTTTTAAAACCTTAAGGGTTAAACCCTAAACCCTAAGAATTAAACCCTAAACCAGGAGTTTAGACAATTGACAAGTGTGCCATTAAAATTAGAAATCAAATGACCATTTTGCCCTTTTATCATTCTTTATTAGTTAACTTGCAAACCTTGCCAAGATTTTAGGTTGGTGACTAACCCTAACCCTAGCCCTAGCCATATGTCAATTATTAGCCTTCAAGTTCCAGCAAATACATTGAATCATATAAAATAAATAGACTAAGAGAGAGAAAATGGTTACTTTAATTTTTTATTTTCTCCAAGACTTTCTCTCTCCACAATTTTCGAAACTTAGAGTGAGAGAGGGTGGGAAACCAAGCCAATATCAGTTCATAGCTTTCCATAAACAGATTCAAACGTCAGAATTAAGGATCAAAGCTTAGAAAAGGTATAAACCCTAACTCACAATTTGATCTTGTATGCTAAGGTAAAGTTTGTGTTTAGATGCTTGCTAAAAGATGTTTTATGATGGTCTATGATGATCTATAATAGATCCATAGCATCAAAATGGGTGAAAATGGAGTTTTTGAAAAACTATCCAAGAACATAAAAGGTGGCCTGACAACCGAATGTCAGTGGCCCTAGATTCTTTTCTGTTTTTGATTTTTGTGGTTTTAAAGTTGTAATCTGTAGCTTCTCATATGGTCTTTGATCTGGAAATGGAATCACAGTCATCCCATGTCCAGATCGTGAGTTATTAACAGTCAAAACCCGTTGACCGAGATTGACCAAGAGTTTCTGGGCAACCCAGAAACTCATTTCCAGCATCTGACAAGTTTTTCGTTAGCCCCAGATCTATCAATTATGAAGTTATTTGATGATGTGTTTGTATCCATTTTATAGCCTGACATATGTACTTTATATTTATGGCTTTATATTGTTTAAATAATCAATATATTGAACGGAATAGGTGGTCAAAGTAGGCCACTCACACTGATTTAGCGTTTTTGGAAAAACCCAGAAACAGGATGAACATCATTTCTGACAGCCTTTGACCGTATAGAATATGGTTTTTATGATGTTGTTGGACTGAGATCATGGTATATAATTATTTTATGACATAAGTACTATAGGTTTGAACCTTAATAACACTAATAAAGTGACCGGAACTAAGTTAAAATAGAACCACAAAGTGGTACCTCGCGATTGTCTGGGTTTCTGGGTTACCCAGAAAACCCAAATGATGTCTGACAACGACTTTGGTGAATCTAATTTTCTTGTTATGGTATGATATGACCAAGATGGTAGTTTCATATTGTAGTGTTACATTTATACTACAAGAAAACTGTCTTAGATGGCCCAGAATCATTAAGACCAAAGATCTATCCTTGGTCAAACTTACCACCTTGGTGTCTGACATGAGTTTCTGGGTTCTTGCTCAAGAACACCTATAGCGACAGTTTCACCGCTATAGAGCCCTTTAGCGACAGTTTCTTTATAAAATCAATTATTTTAATTAATAATTAGAGAAAAATAGTTTTTATTTATTAAAAATACAAAATAAATTCTTAAAAATTATTTTAAAGCCTAAAAATTAGTTTTTAATTATTTGGAGTATATTTTATAAATATTTCATATTTTTGGAATATAAATGGTATTTAATTTATTTAATTATAATATTAAATAAATTATTTAAAAATAATTTTAATACATGAAAAATCATGAAAAATTATATTATGGTATAAGAAATTATATATTATTTTAATATATTATATTATTTTGTGAGAAATTTCATTAATTAATTAATTGTAAGATCCCAATTTTTATAAATAAAGATGAATTTTCTATAAATATTATTTTTGAATATTATGGAGTTAATTTGATATAATGTTATAGTTGTGGGTAATATTTATAAATTTTGCAAAGTACGCAAGTTGTTATATAATATTCGATTGGTCGGGGAATATTCGTTTTAACAGGGAATATTCGTACAACGACACAATCATTGGTGGACCCCACAACGGAATTGTTGTCGGATTGAGAAAACGACAAAAATATTTTATTAAAAATAACGGCGAAAATTTTACCATTGTTACCGTTGAACTACTCGGTAGTAAAAGTACATTAATACGTGTGGTTGCATAGTAGCACACGGTATTGATTATTAATGCTTATGTGAGAAGTTACTCAGTTTGATTCAATTATTGTCAGTTAATAATATGAATTATTTAGCGATAATGACGTTTTGTTTTATTCGTATTATTAACGTAATAAAACAGAAACATCTTTTTATATAAAACAGAATACTTTATTAAAGTTATTCTATAAATAGAATATATTATATTTTATTTAAAAGATTTTTCTTTAAATATGGACCGTCAGATTAAAGTAATCAATCTGGACCGTTCATGGATTAGTTACTATGCATTCTATTTTTCTATAAATAGCAGCTCATTCCTTCATTATTTCTTACGAATTCACTGAACTCTAGAGAGAGAAACTATAGAGAGAAACTATAGAGAGAGAGAAGAAGAGTATTCTACTACTTAGCTACTTCCTTATTTCAGCTCGTCTTTAAAACGGTAAGGGGTGTTATTCTTTCTTATTCATGAAGAGAACTGTTGTTATTCCATTTCTTATTATTCTGTTGGAATAACCTGTATACGCGGTCTACCCTATACTTGGTGACATTCTTCTATTATTCTGTTGGAACATCCTGTCTGTGTGTTTTACACCGGACCTAGTTCCGTTTTTATTATTATTCTGTTGGAACATCCTGTCTGTGTGTTTTACACCGGACCTGGTTCCGTCTTGTTATTATTCTGTTGGAACATCCTGTCTGTGTGTTTTACACCGGACCTAGTTTTATTATTTATTATTCTGTCAGAATATCCTGTCTGTGCGTTTACGCCGGACCTGGTTCCATTATTTATTATTCTGTTGGAATAACCTGTCTGTGCGGTCTATCGCATGCATGGTGATTTCTTTTGTTATTCCATTCTTTATTGT
Organism: Panax notoginseng; assembly: GCA_016801055.1. Lineage (NCBI taxonomy): Eukaryota > Viridiplantae > Streptophyta > Magnoliopsida > Apiales > Araliaceae > Panax > Panax notoginseng. Next base: position 79,090,380 of record CM029015.1, on the reverse strand, counting down.
ACCCAGTTGGTTAAGTTGTGACTTCTATACTCCATGAAATTTATGGAATATCCTTGATAATTGCGTTTCATCCAGTATCTTTTCATGAAAATATTCTTCTAAGCATTCTTGAATTTTACTCCACAAAGCAGTATCATGTTGACAGTTTGTGTAAGACCCCGAATTTTATGAAATAAAAGTATTTAATTTTTCTTATAATTACTATTCAGTAAATGGTTAAATTGATAAATGTTAAAGTTAAGGGTGATATATGATTTTTTTCAAAATACACAAGTGGTTATAAAATAATCATTGTTGTCGGGGAATATTCGTTTGGTCGTGGAATATTCTTTCAGTCGGGAAATATTCGTACGACGGCGCAGCTATTTGTGGGCCCCATAACAGAATAACTGTCGGGTGAAGAAAACGATAAATTTGAGTTTTTACAAATAACGACGTAGTTGTTACTGTTAACACTGTTGGAATACCCGGTGGTTAAAATACAGTAATACGCGTTATTGCACAGTAGCACACGGTATTGCATAGTATTTTTGAAATTATTGATTCTTACGTAAGAAGGCACTACTCAATAATTGTTACAGTAATTACTGTTCAATATTTTATTTTATTGATTCAATAATTGCTACGTTGAAATTTTATATTATTGTTGTTCAATAATTATCACTGCACAGTATTTTCCTTTATCAGATCAATAATTCATATTATTTGAATAATATTATTAGATAACATTATTGTCAATGTCTAGAAAGTTCTGTCTAAGGAGAGGTTTGGTCACCTAATTGCGCGCCAGTAAGGAGAAATTCTTATTGGAAAGCCCCCTCTTTCCTGGGAACGGCCTGGTTGTCATAAATGTGATTCTGTAATATTATTTGTGAATAATTAATTATTGATTCATATGATAAGGAAATATTTATTTTATGTGGATATAAATGAGGGATATATTTTTGTGGTTAAAAAAATGAAGGAGTTAATGTTGAGATTTTTATCCGTATTTTTGTCAGAATGGAGGTATTAAAAATCAGGGTTTTTGAGATATTTTACGGGGGTTATAATTTTTAATCCGACTGTTGGATCGTGATAATTTTTGGATATGTTATACATATATAAGTTGAGTATATGTCCACAAATTTTGAACCGTTAAAAATGGACGTATAATTTATTATGAATTTTACAAGATGACTGGTTCAGAAATTGTTGAATTTTCGAATTTTATCATTTTGGTGGAAAATTCTAGAATTGGTGGGCCCCACTTGTGGTTGGTGAAGAAATGTGCTGAATTATATTTCAAATGTGGTGGGTGGGAATAGTAGCAGGTAAAGCCATCAGGTTGCAGGTCAAACCTACCAAAATTTTCCTATAAATAGAGGGCTAAGTTAGAATTGAAAATCACACCAGAAACAAGTTTTCTCTCTTTCTCTCTCTAGATTATTGAGTGTATTTTGTGAGTATTTAGATACTCTGTGAGTTTCTATTCATCAGTGCAAGTTTCCTTCAGCCTTATACCGATCAGAAGTACTGCTCTTTTGAGGTAAGGGATAGTAAGGGATAGTAAGGGATTTTAAGAGTTGTTATGTTTTTCAGTTTCGTAATTTTTCTGAACTTCAAAAATTCTGGAAAAATTTGAAATGATATTTTGATGAGTTTTATTGATTGTGTCCAAAAATGGTGATTTTTGGATGTATAGATTGAGAGTTATGAATTTTATGAGAAAAGACTATTTTAAAAGTAACCGCTTATAATTCCTTGTGGTTAACTCCAAAATTGATGAAATTTTTATTGGGAGTACATGTATATGATAGAAGTATAGTCTGTAAATTTCAGAATTTTTAGACAAAAGTATAATTTTTGATAAATGTCTAAATATTCGGCTATTTTGGCCATATGAAAAATAGTAAATGACTTTTAAAAATTCTGAGAAAAATATATGTTCACTATGGGACTATATTATGCTAAATTTCAGAAAAAAAATATTTTTGGAACGGATTTGGTATTTTTCATGAAAATAGTCTAGTTATGAGAAAATGAATTAAATATGTTATGTGAAGTAAGAAAATTGGAAAATAGGATTTTATGGCTTGAGAATCCTATATATGAGGTATATGCAGATTTTTGATGAGGGTTTTGGTTATTGATGATGAAATCTTAAGAGTTGGCATTTTATGATGATTAAATGCATTAATTTGTAAAGTGTAAACAATTTAAATAAATTGTTTATAAGCTTAAGAAATGTTATTCTTTCAATATTATTATACCGAAATATTGGTATAGATTTTATTGTGGAATTTCTACCTTTTTGAGTCGGTATTACTATTCACGAGTTACTATTCATGAGTTACTATTCACGAGTTACTATTCACGACAAAATTGGTTTCTTTTACTAACCAAATTATAGTTGATTTATGAATATTACTCTTGAGATTAAATCTATATGTTGATTATATTGATTTTATTATCATATATAACATTTTTATAACCCTGATGTTGAATTTCTCTTTCACTGGAGTGTAAAGATGGGTAGATTATTGGTATGATCATGACTAGGGTTCTCTTTGGCCTGTAGTGCAAAGTTGAATTGTGACTGGTATGATCATGACCATTGAATTTACAATTGAATATCTTTAGCTTAAGTGTAAAGATGAATTGATTAACATGGTTATAATTATTGTTTATATAAATTCTGAAATGATTATATATTTCTTTGAGATATGAATATATTTGGCCTGTAGTGCAAATATGAATTGTTGAGGAATATCTTTGGCCTGTAGTGCAAAGATGAATTGTAGAGGAATATCTTTGGCCTGTAGTGCAAAGATGAATTGTAGATGAATATCTTTGGCCTGTAGTGCAAAGATGGTCTGTTGATGAATATCTTTGGCCCGTAGTGCAAAGATAAACTGTTGTTGAATATCTTTGGTCGTAGTGCAAAGATGGATTTATTAGTATGATTATGAACAGGAACTGTGATTTGGTATAACCATGATCTTTGATGTTTCAGGTAAAGACAGGTGATGAAAATATTCTTTGTCCTGGGTGTGAAGAAAAATTTAGAATCACAATTATGATTATGAGTTATTCATATGATTGTGGAAAGGAACTGTTGATTGATGTTACAGGGATAAAACATTGTTGATGGATTTTTAACATGGAGAAGATATTAGATTTTATAGTCTATTTGACTCTTCTAATGGATTGCTAGTTCCGCTGCAACTATGGTTGAAATTTTTATCATTTACCATATGTTCTAAATCTCTGATTTATTATTGATGAAGGCTATTGATAATTTAATTATCTTTAGTCATGATATTCTTTACTGAGCTAGTTGTGCTCACCCTTTTGCTTCACAATTCCTTTGCAGGTAATAAGAGTGTAGCTGGGTCGAGCGGGGGTAACAAGGGAATAGAACGGTGGTCATCATTTAGTAGTTATATTTGGTGAAGAAAATAGGGTGAGGCGAACTCAACGTTGGAAGGGTGTTTTGTCACTATCATACAAGATGTCTAATGACATACAACCTCATGTCATCATAAGACAGGGTTGTGCTCATCCACTTGCTGAGTATATCTATGGGCACTACCTATATAATCTTGGTGTTTGTTTGAAGTATAATTCTCAATTAGAGACAGTGGAGATAATGATAAGTCAAGAGAAGACTCACCATTGGGAAGAATATGATAGTAATCTTCTCGTTTTTCTTTGGGGTCTATTGGGTCAACCAAGGATAATTCTGTGGCCATATGATATCTATCATAACCTAGATGCGTGGCCTCCCATGTACGAAGGTTTCCTTGAGCACTTCCCAAAGATTATAATTTCTAAAACAGTTTTTGACTATACCTTTATGTAAGGTGTTATTGTGAGGTGATGTCCACGGTTGGAACATGAGTCACATTTGGTATATATTTGTATCCAAACTCACAGCATATGTGTTGTTGTATTTTGCACGACAATTGTTGTAATAAAGTTATAGTTGTTTTCTGTACCATGTATTTGGCGACTCAGAATAGGTTGGATGGAATGGATCTATTTTGGGGTTGTCACAGTTTGGACGTTGTTAATTCTTGGATAAATTAATTCTTGAACTTGTTTTATTGAATTCTTATATCATTGTCATCATCCTCATGTTTATAAAATATTGAAAGTCATCTGTGGCCTGTAGTGCATAGATGGACTTGGTATGATTATGACCAGGGATTATTCGGTATAATCATGACCGTAATGTTACAAATGATGTGGTAGAAGTCGTCATTGGGCCGTAGTGCATTGATGGACAGTTGTTGGCATGATCATGACCATTAATGAATACACAAATATCCTTGGCCGTAGTGCAGGGGTGATTCGATGATGAGGATTATTTTATTAAGCTGAGTCCCAGCGATAACCGTGTTGAAAGACATTTTAAATCATAAAAGATAGTAGAGTTTATTTTCTACTTGACTCTTTTAATGGATTGCTTGTTCCGCTATAGTTAAACTTGATGTCAATTATATTTTATCAGTTTAACATTGTTGAAGGCTAATGATAATTTATTCTGCATTATCTTAGTCATAATATTTCTTACTGGGCTAGTTGAGCTCACCCTTTCTTTCACTGTTCTCTTCAGGAAATGAGAACGTAGCTGGGGCAAGTCGGGGAACGGAGTGATGGTTCGAATGATAGTATTAGTTAGTAGTCCTCACTATTCTATGTAATAGTGTGTTAATAAATGTAATGAGGACTCCTTTTGAGTATGAATACTCTCTAGAGGATAATATTTGTATTCAAACTCGCAGTTTATGTTTTGTCGTATTGTACACGACAGTTGTATTAGTAAGTTGTATTTGTATTCTGTACTTTGTATCTGACGACCCAAGATGGGTGATGTATACCTATTTTGGGGGCGTCACAGTTAGTATCAGAGCCTAGGGATATGATCCCTGGCTAAGATGTGAGAATAGAACTAGGAGGGGAGAGACGGGGAATTCCTTCGCTAGTATGACCTACCTAAGTTTATTTGCATGGTATTTAATTGGTCGGTCATAATATAAGGATAATATATGACATATCAATTAACTTTTATTTTGTGGCAGTATCTGAAAATGGCATCTGAGAATGTTGAGAATAGCAATGGAGCACAGACGATTATTGATTCACCACATATCAATAATCAGGATAATGTTCATCAGGAAGGTGACAATCCTCATGCAAACAACAACACTGACCAGATGATGAATGATGGAATGTTCAGAGGTTTTATTCAATTCATGCAACAACAGGTGAAAGTGGCTCCTGTCCACAACGTAGGTGGAAATACTGGAAACTCTCAGGCGGTCACCGCTAAGCAGTTTAAGGAGCTGGGACCACCGGAGTTTAAGGGAGAACCCAAACCACTTGTAGCTGAAACATGGATAAAGCAGATCACCAAGATATTTGATGTCTTGGGTTGCTCCGAGGAGCAAAAGGTTCCCTTTGCCGCCTTTATGTTACGAGGAGAGGCAGATTACTGGTGAGAATCGATAAAGCGTACTCAACCTGCCGCACTGAAGATGTCTTGGGAGAAGTTCCAAGAGCTGTTTAACGACAAATACTTTCCCGAGAGTATTCGTCATATGAAGGAGGTGGAGTTCATCAAATTAGAGCAGAATAATATGACCGTGTCGCAGTACGAAGCCAAGTTTGCTGAGTTGTCCCGATTTGCGTCCCACTTGGTGGATAATGAAGAGCGAATGACGCGAATATTTTTGCGAGGTTTGAAACCTGAGATACGTCAACATCTTATTTCTCATAAACTGTGTTTGTATTCAGATGTTGTGAATAGGGCTCAGTTAGTGGAGCGCGATAACGAGTCAACGCAACCAAAAGAGAGCAGTCGACAAAATGATAATACCAGTGAGAGCAGTCATCGAAGCGGTGACAACAAGCGAGGAGGGAATTAACAGGCCAGAAATGGTAACCACTTCGGTGGTAATCAAGGCCAAAACAATAAGAATGGTCATTTCAAGAAGAGGAGATTCAACAATGATGGAAAGACGTCAGCACCAACACTCGTTGTTAAGGAAGGAGAACGACCACCTATCATATTTTTCAAATGCGGAGGGGAGGGGCACATCAGTCCAAACTGCACGATGCCGTCCAAATCATGTTATAATTGTGGAAGAGAAGGTCATTTAGCGCGATTTTGTCGTTTACCGAAGACAAATTCAGCTAGGATGGAGGCGCCAAAGGCCGTCCCAGAAAAGTCAAAACCAGTTGTGCAAGGGAGAGCGTTTGTTGTGAACTCCCAGAGAGCAAGGAACCCGAATGAGGTCATCACGCGTAAGCTTATCATAAACTCTAACGAAGTCTATACTTTATTTGATACCGGTTCTACCCATTCTTTTATTTCTCCTACTTGCGCTCATCGATTATATTTGATTCCGGAGAAATTAGACTTTGACTTAGCAGTTGAAACCCCATTGGGAGAAACCTTCATTACATCCACGGTTTATAAGTCTTGTTTGGTTTAAGTTGGTACCCACATATTACATGTCGATCTTATTTCATTAAAAATACTTGCATTTGACGTGATTCTAGGGATTGATTGGTTAACTACTCATCATGCAAAAATTAATTGTTTTCGTAAGGTTGTTAGCTTTCATATTCCTAATCGACCTATTATGCGAATTCAAGCAACCAAACCATTAAAATCAATCGCTGTCATCTCAAGCCATAAAGCTATTCGTTTATTGAAAAACGGATGTCAAGCTTTCTTAGCTCATGTCACGGATCTAAACAAAAATACGTCAGTTTTGAATGATATTTCTATTGTTAATGAATTTCCTAACGTATTTCCCGAAGAACTTCTTGGCCTAACCCCAGAGCGTGAAATTGAATTTTGTATCGACCTTGAACCCGGTACCCATTTCCAAAGCCCCATATCGAATGGCTCCTATTGAACTTCAGGAGTTAAAGACCCAACTGCAGGAATTGTTAGACATTGGTTTTATTCATCCTAGTACTTCTCCTTGGGGTGCTCATGTTCTGTTCGTGAAGAAGAAAGATGGGAGTATGCGACTTTGTATTGATTATCGGGAGTTGAATCATGTCACCATCAAAAATAGGTACCCATTGCCACGTATTGATGACCTGTTTGACCAGTTGCAAGGAGCACAATTCTTTTCAAAGATCGATCTTCGTTCTGGATATCATCAGCTAAAGGTTAGAACTGAGGATATTCCAAAGACTGCCTTCAGAACTCGGTATGGGCATTATGAATTCTTAGTTATATCTTTTGGATTGGCTAATGGTCCTGCTGCCTTCATGGATATGATGAACAGGGTATTCAAGGAATATTTGGATCACTTTGTGGTCGTCTTTATTGATGACATCCTTGTTTATTCCAAAAGCCGTGAAGATCATGAGCAACACTTGAGGTTGGTACTCCAAAAGCTTCGTGAATACAAACTTTATGCCAAGTTGAAGAAATGCGAGTTCTGGCTGGAAGAGGTAGCATTCCTTGGGCACGTAGTATCAAGTCGTGGAATATCGGTTGACCCGGCAAATATTGAAGCTATTCAAAGTTGGGAGCAACCTAAATCAGTGACCGAGGTACGTAGCTTTCTTGGTTTAACTGGTTATTATCGGAGATTTGTGAAAGGATTTTCTCGAATCGCTACTCCATTAACTCAGCTGACTCGGAAAGATACAAAGTTCGGTTGGAGCGAAGAATGTGAGCAGAGTTTTCAAGAACTCAAGAGGAGACTCATTTCAGCACCTGTTCTAACAATACCATCTGGCTCGGAGGGATTTGTCATCTACAGTGATGCTTCGAGCAAAGGGTTGGGATGTGTTCTCATGCAATATGGAAAAGTCATAGCCTATGCATCAAGATAACTCAAGGAATATGAGAGGAATTATCCTACTCATGATCTAGAGTTGGCAGCTGTTGTCTTTGCACTTAAAATTTGGAGGCATTACTTGTATGGGGAGAAGGTGGAGATCTTTACGGATCATAAAAGCCTCAAATATTTCTTCACTCAAAAGGAACTTAACATGCGACAACGACGTTGGCTTGAACTGTTGAAAGATTATAATCATACCATTCAATACCATCCTGGAAAAGCGAACGTGGTAGCTGACGCATTGAGTAGAAGATCATATGCAAGTACGAGTGCAATATTGTCAACACAAAAGCCCATTTTGTGTGACTTGCAAAGGATGGAGATAGAGTTAAAGACTCCAGGGACCCATGTGATGATGGCGAATATACGAGTAGAACCGACTTTAATCGATAAAGTTAAAGCTGCTCAAGCTACAGACCTGGAGCTGATGCGTATGAGGAAGAAAGTGCAAGAAGGTGCTATGCCGGAAGCAAGAATCGATGAAGAAGGAATACTTCGAGTCAACTCCAGACTTTATGTTCCTAACAACCCTGATTTAAAGTATGAAATCATGATGGAGGAGCACAACACACCGTTTGCAATCCATCCTGGAAGTACCAAAATGTATCATGATCTTCGTCATACATTTTGGTGGAGCAATATGAAGAGAGAGATACCGTTGTTTATCTCAAGGTGTCTAACTTGTCAACGAGTCAAAGCGGAGCATCAAGTACCAAAAGGTCCATTGCAACCATTTGAAATTCCAGAATGGAAGTGGGAGCACATTACCATGGATTTCGTTATCGGTCTTCCTAGGGTTTCTCAAGGTATTGATGCGATTTGGGTCATTGTTGATAGATTGAACAAGTCTACTCATTTCTTACCGATATGAGAAACTTATACACTTGAACGTCTTGCTCGTATGTACATAAACGAGATTGTAAGACTGCATGGTATGCCAGTATCCATAGTTTCTGATCGAGACCCAAGATTCACTTCACGATTTTGGGTTAGTTTACAAAAAGCTATGGACACGGATTTACGATTTAGTTCAGTATATCATCCTCAGACGGACGGACAATCAGAGAGGACTATTCAAACTCTTGAAGATCTATTAAGACTCTGTGTCTTTGACTTCAGGGGAAGTTGGGACAAGTTCTTACCATTAGTGGAGTTTTCCTACAACAACAGTTATCAAGCAAGTATTGGCATGGCTCCATTCGAAGCATTGTATGGAAGAAAATGTCGTTCTCCAGTATGCTGGGATGAGGTGGGTGAAGCAACGTTGTTGGGACCGGAGTTGGTACGTATGACTACAGAAAAGATTCAAACGATCCGACAACGTATAAAAACCTCACAAGATCGACAAAAGAGTTATGCTGATCTTCATCGAAAGGACGTGGAATTTGATGTAGGAGATCATGTGTTCTTACGTGTTGCTCCATGAAAAGGAGTTACGAGATTTGGAAAGAGAGAAAAGCTCAATCCTCGATTCATCGGTTCATTTTTAATCCTCGATCGAGTAGGAACTGTGGCTTATAGACTCGCTTTACCGCCAAGTATGTCTCGTGCTCATAACATTTTTCACATATCCATGTTACGTAAATATGTGGAAGATCCGAACCACATTATTGAGTTAGAACCGGACGAAATAGCGGAGGACTTGACGTATGAAGAAGTTCCTGTTCAAATCTTGGATAAGAAGGAACATATTCTACGCTCCAAGGTTATACCTCAAGTCAAAGTTTTGTGGAGAAACCACGATGTTGAGGAAATGACTTGGGAGTTAGAATCTGAAATGAAATCAAGGTATCCTTACCTCTTCGACATATCAGGTACGTACCCTAATTTCGAGGGCGAAATTTCATAAGAAGGGGAGGTTGTAAGACCCCAACTTTTATAAATAAAGATGAATTTTCTATAAATATCATTTTTGAATATTATGGAGTTAATTTGATATAATGTTATAGTTGTGGGTAATATTTATAAATTTTGTAAAGTACGCAAGTTGTTATATAATATTCGATTGGTCGGGGAATATTCGTTTTAACAGAAAATATTCGTACAACGACACAATCATTGGTGGACCCCACAACGGAATTGTTGTCGGATTGAGAAAACGACAAAAATATTTTATTAAAAATAACGGCGAAAATTTTACCATTGTTACCGTTGAACTACTCGGTAGTAAAAGTACATTAATACGTGTGGTTGCATAGTAGCACACGGTATTGATTATTAATGCTTATGTGAGAAGTTACTCAGTTTGATTCAATTATTGTCAGTTAATAATATGAATTATTTAGCGATAATGACGTTTTGTTTTATTCGTATTATTAACGTAATAAAACAGAAACATCTTTTTATATAAAACAGAATACTTTATTAAAGTTATTCTATAAATAGAATATATTATATTTTATTTAAAAGATTTTTCTTTAAATATGGACCGTCAGATTAAAGTAATCAATCTGGACCGTTCATGGATTAGTTACTATGCATTCTATTTTTCTATAAATAGCAGCTCATTCCTTCATTATTTCTTACGAATTCACTGAACTCTAGAGAGAGAAACTATAGAGAGAAACTATAGAGAGAGAGAAGAAGAGTATTCTACTACTTAACTACTTCCTTATTTCAGCTCGTCTTTAAAACGGTAAGGGGTGTTATTCTTTCTTATTCATGAAGAGAACTGTTGTTATTCCATTTCTTATTATTCTGTTGGAATAACCTGTATACGCGGTCTACCCTATACTTGGTGACATTCTTCTATTATTCTGTTGGAACATCCTGTCTGTGTGTTTTACACCGGACCTAGTTCCGTTTTTATTATTATTCTGTTGGAACATCCTGTCTGTGTGTTTTACACCGGACCTGGTTCCGTCTTGTTATTATTCTGTTGGAACATCCTGTCTGTGTGTTTTACACCGGACCTAGTTTTATTATTTATTATTCTGTCAGAATATCCTGTCTGTGCGTTTACGCCGGACCTGGTTCCATTATTTTTTATTCTGTTGGAATAACCTGTCTGTGCGGTCAATCGCATGCATGGTGATTTCTTTTGTTATTCCATTCTTTATTGTACCCAGTTGGTTAAGTTGTGACTTCTATACTCCATGAAATTTGTGGAATATCCTTGATAATTGCGTTTCATCCAGTATCTTTTCATGAAAATATTCTTCTAAGCATTCTTGAATTTTACTCCACAAAGCAGTATCATGTTGACAGTTTGGACGTTGTTAATTCTTGGATAAATTAATTCTTGAACTTGTTTTATTGAATTCTTATATCATTGTCATCATCCTCATGTTTATAAAATATTGAAAGTCATCTGTGGCCTGTAGTGCATAGATGGACTTGGTATGATTATGACCAGGGATTATTCGGTATAATCATGACCGTAATGTTACAAATGATGTGGTAAAAGTCATCATTGGGCCGTAGTGCATTGATGGACAGTTGTTGGCATGATCATGACCATTAATGAATACACGAATATCCTTGGCCGTAGTGCAGGGGTGATTCGATGATGAGGATTATTTTATTAAGCTGAGCCCCAGCGATAACAGTGTTGAAAAACCTTTTAAATCATAAAAGATAGTAGAGTTTATTTTTTACTTGACTCTTTTAATGGATTGCTTGTTACGCTACAGTTAAACTTGATGTCTATTATATTTTATCAGTTTAACATTGTTGAAGGCTAATGATAATTTATTCTGCATTATCTTAGTCATAATATTTCTTACTGGGCTAGTTGAGCTCACCCTTTCTTTCACTGTTCTTTTCAGGAAATGAGAACGTAGCTGGGGCAAGTCGGGGAACGGAGTGATGGTTCGAATGATAGTATTAGTTAGTAGTCCTCACTATTCTATGTAATAGTGTATTAATAAATGTAATGAGGACTCCTTTTGAGTATGAATACTCTCTAGAGGATAATATTTGTACTCAAACTCGCAGTTTATGTTTTGTCGTATTGTACACGACAGTTGTATTAGTAAGTTATATTTATATTCTGTACTTTGTATCTGACGACCCAAGATGAGTGATGTATACCTAATTTTGGGGGCGTCACATTAATATTAATGGTGATTAATTTATTTAATAAGTATATTAAATAAATTATGGAAAAATAGAATTAATGATTTAAAAATCATGTAAAAAAATGATTGAAGTGTTATAAAAATATTTTAAGTTATAAAATATAACTTTTGATATTTTATCAAGAAAATATTAATATTATAATATTAAAAGCAATTATCGGATAATAGATTTAAAGGTTAAAAAATCATATAAATATGATTTGGAGGTATTAAAAATACTTTGATATATTATGAATATATTATAATATTATGTTTTGATTTTCATTAATATTTAGTATTAAATAAATATTAATGATAAAGGAATTATGTGGTATTTAAATCATTTAAATACGATATTAATGATTAAAAAATTATGATAAATAGTAATAATTATTTAAAAATTATTACGAGTTATGGAAATATTATTTTGACTGATAATAAATTATCTTAGATAATGGTTAAGTGTTTAGACAGAGTTTAATTGAACTGAAACTCGACGATTATCCGACAAAATCGTCTAGATGTCAGAATTATGTCGAACTTTACTCAGACTGTCACAGTTTGACTTGAGGATAGGTTTTATATATGTTATAGACTGATAGAGTTATGTGATAATGTGTTTAGGTTATTTTAAATATTGTGATGATATATTATTCTAACTTAGCAATAAATATTATTAATATTAGGTGTAAGACCCCAACTTTTTAATGAATAAAATTAAATTTTCTCTATTTATTATTATGAATAATAAGGTGTTAATTTGATATAATGCTTTGGTTATGGGTGAAATGTGTAAATTTTACAAAATAAGCAATAAAATATTCATTGTTGTCAGGGAATATTCGTTTGGTCGTGGAATATTCTTTCTGTCAGAAAATATTCGTACGACGGCGCAGCTATTTGTGGGCCCCATAACGGAAAACGGTCTGATGAAGATAATGATAAAATTGAGTTTTTACAAATAACGGCGTAGTTGTTACCGTTAACACTGTTGGAATACCCGGTGGTTAAAATACAGTAATACGCGTGGTTGCACAGTAGCACACGGTATTGCACAGTATTGAATTATTGATTCTTACATGTGCTGGAATTTATTTTCAAAAGTGGTGGGCTTGAATAGTAGCAGGTAAAGCCATCAAGTAGCAGGTTAGTCTGCTATGGCGTTCTAAGCATTTTTCAATAAATAGGTTGTTTATTTAGAGTTGAAAATTACACCAGAAACAAGTTTTCTTCTGCTTTACATCCGATATCCCGATCAGAAGAACTGTTATTTTGAGGTAAGGGATGTTATTTTCTTCATAATGATGTTATTCTTTCAATATCATTATATCAAAATATTTGTATGGATTTTATTGTAGAATTTCTATCTTTTTGTGTCGGGGTTACTATTCACGTATACGACACTATTCTCGTATACGACACTATTCACGAATACGACACTATTCATCGAAAAATAAAAAAAAATTTGTCCAAGATGTCTATTATGATTACTATCTTTGATTGTATCTATGTTTTAATCATTATTTTTGAATTCTACTTCAAAATTGGGTATTATGAAATATTATTGAACTTGGATAAACTATAATACGAATCCCTAATATTTGTCCTTTTGTCTCACTGGATTCGTTTTCTTTAAGCTATTTTTCATCATCCTCAGTCCTAAATGATGATATTACTGAATATCTTTGACCTGTAGTGCAAAGATGAATGATTACCTAATGAATATCTTTGGCCCATAGTGCAAAGATGAACAGGTGTTGAGATGAACATGACCAACTGGTGATACAAATGAATATCTTTGGCATGTAGTGCAAAGATGAATATTTGATTGAAGATGTATATTGATTGATGTTACAGGGATAAAATTTTGATGACGGACTTTTAAATCTTAGAAGATAGTAGAATTCTTTCTCTACTTGACTCTTCTAATGGATTGCTGTTTTCGCTGTAGTTGTTAATCTAAAACTTGTTATCTATTATATTTTATCAGATTTTTCCCTATTGAATACTAATGATAATTTGTTGTATATTATCTTAGTCATAATATTCTTTATTGGGTTAGTTGAGCTCTCCCTTTTCTTTTTTGTTCCATTGTTCTTCTCAGGAGGAGAGAATTTAGCAGGAACTAGCCGGGGTATGGAGTGATGATTAAAGATAGTTATTTTCGTAGTCCTCACTATTTTGTAAAATAGTTTTTCAATAATTATAATGAGGACTCCTTTTGAGTTTGTATACTGTCTAATAAACAATATTTGTATTCAAACTCACAGTATATATGTTGTCATATTTTACACGACAATTGTATTACTGAAGTTGTATTTGTTTCCGTACCATGTATTTGGCGACTCAGAATGGGTGATGTATACCTATTTTGGGGCGTCACAGTTGGTATCAAAGCTTAGGGATATGTTCCCTAGCTGAGATGTGAGACAAGAACTAGGAGGGGAGAGATGGAGAATTCTTTCACTAGTATAACTTGACTAAGTTTATTTGGTATTTTTTTGGTCGGTCAGAGTATAGGGATAATATGTGACATGTCAATTAACCTTTGTTTTGTGGCAGTATTTGAGAATGGCAGCTGGAAATATTAACAATGGAGTGAATCAGAATGTGGAGACACCTTTAATCACCACCCAGGGGAACGTGCAACAGGAAGGCAATATTCCTCCTTTAAACAACACTACCGAACAAATGATAAATGATGGGATGTTTAGAAGCTTTTTGCAGTTCATGCAAAATCAGACGAGGGAGACTCGTGTACAAAATACGGGTGGAAATGATAGCAACGCGCGACTTGTCACAGCTAAGCAGTTCAAAGAGTTGGGACCACCAGAATTTGCGGGAAAGCCGGATCCGATCAAGGCAAAAACGTGGGTCAAACAAATTACCAAGATATTCGATGTCTTGGGATGTACGGAGGAACAGAAGGTTCTATTCGCCACCTTTATGTTTCGCGGTGAGGCAGACTACTGGTGGTAGTCTGTGAAGCGTACCCAGCCTGACGCACTCAACATGTCCTGGGAAACGTTTCAGAAACTGTTTAACGACAAGTATTTTCCTGAAAGTATTCGTCATATGAAGGAGGAAGAGTTTATTAAACTGGAACAAAACAACATGACGGTGTCCCAGTATGAGGCGAGGTTCGCAGAGTTATCCAAGTTTGCACCTCATTTGGTAGAGAATAAGGAACGAATGACGAGGATATTTCTGAGAGGTCTAAAACCCGAGATTCGGCAATATCTTATCTGTCATAAATTTTCTTTATATTCAGATGTTGTAAACATAACTCAATTATTAGAGCGAGATAATGAGTATGTTCAACCGAGGGACCACAACCAGGGTCATACTAGTGGCGGCAGTCATCGGAGCAATGAAAACCAGCAGGAAGGAAAATATTCGGACAAAAGCGGTAACCACTCTGGTGGTAATCGTGGCCGTCATAATAGAAGGAGCGAGTCGGGAGGAGATTTCAAAAGGAGAAGGTACAACAATGATAACCTGAAGACGTCAGCACCAACATCAACTGTTTCTAGGGGAGGAGAACGACCACCGGTCGTATGTTACAAATGCGGAAAAGAGGGACACATCAGCCCAAACTGCCCATAACAATCCAAGGTGTGTTATAACTGTGGAAAGGAAGGTCATATAGCTAGAGACTGTCTTGTAGCGAAACCAAGTCCAACGGGAATAGTGACTCCGAAGGCTATTCTGGACAAGTCAAAGTCGGTGGTTCCTGGAAGGGCGTTTGTCGTGACTGCCCAAAACGCGATGAACCCGAATGAGGTGATCACGGGTAAGCTAATCATAAACTCTTGTGAAGTTTATACCTTATTAGATACCGATTCTACCCATTCTTTTATCTCTCCTGCTTGTGCTCAACGTTTGAACTTAACTCCGGAGAAATTAGACTTTGACTTATCTGTTGAAACTCCGTTAGGAGAAACTTTCATTACATCTACTGTTTATAAATCTTGCTTGATTCAAGTTGGTACCATCAGATTACCTGCCGATCTTATTTCATTAAAAATTCTTGCATTTGATATGATTTTGGGGATTGATTGGTTAACCACGCATCATGCTAAAATTGATTATTTTTGTAAGGTTGTTAGTTTTCATATTCCTAACAAACCTATTATGCGAATTCAAACAACCAAACCATTAAAGTCAATCACTGTCATATCAAGCCATAAAGCTATTCGTTTATTGAAAAATGGATGTCAAGCTTTCTTAGCTCATATCACGGACTTGAACAAAAACAGATCAGATTTGAATAAAATTTATGTTGTTAGTGAATTTCCTGACGTATTTCCTGAAGAACTTCCCAGTCTACCCCCAGAATGTGAAGTTGGATTCTTTATTGAACTTGAACCTGGTACAAAGCCCATTTCTAAAACCCCATATCGAATGGCTCCTACTGAACTTCAAGAGCTAAAGGTCCAACTACAGGAGTTGTTGGACATCGGTTTCATTCGTCCTAGTACATCTCTTTGGGGTGCTCCTGTGTAATTCGTAAAGAAGAAAGACGGGAGTATGCAACTTTGTATTGAGTACCAAGAATTGAACCATGTCACTATCAAGAATAGGTATTCGCTTCCTCGCATTGATGACCTATTCGACCAGTTGCAAGGAGCACAATTCTTTTTAAAGATCGATCTTAGTTCTGGATATCATCAGCTGAAGATTAAAACTAAGGATATTCCTAAGACTGCTTTTAGAACTCGGTATGGGCATTATGAATTCTTAGTCATGTCTTTTGGATTGACTAATGCTCTTGCTGCTTTTATGGATATGATGAAACGTGTGTTCAAAGAATATTTGGATTAGTTCGTTGTTGTCTTTATTGATGACATCCTCATCTATTCTAAAAGCCGCGAAGATCATGAGAGCCATTTGAAGCTGGTCCTTCAAAGACCGACAACAAGCTATATGCCAAGCTGAAGAAATGCGAGTTCTGGCTTGAGGAAGTAGCATTCCTTGGGCACATGGTGTCAAAATATGGAGTATCTGTTGACCCAACGAAGATTAAAGCAATATAAAGTTAGGAGCAACCGAAGTCGGTGACCGAAATACGTAGCTTTCTGGGCTTAGCTAGTTATTATTAGAGATTCGTGGAAGGATTTTCTCGAATCGCTACTCCGTTAACTCAGCTGACTCGTAAAGATACAAAATTCGGTTGGAGCAAGGATTATGAGAAGAGTTTTCAAGAACTCAAGAGGAGACTCATTTCGACACCTGTTCTGACAATACCATCTTGGTTCGGATGGATTTGTTATCTACAGCGATGCTTCAGGCAAAGGGTTAGGATGTGTTCTCATGCAACATGGAAAAGTCATAGCCTATGCCTCGCGACAACTCAAAGAATGTGAGAGAAATTATCCTACTCATAATTTGGAGTTGGCAGCAGTCGTTTTCGCGTTAAAGATCTGAAGACACTACCTGTATGGGGAGAAAGTGGAGATCTATACAGATTATAAAAGCCTCAAAAATTTCTTCACCCAAAAGGAACTCAACATGCGGCAACGACGTTGGCTCGAGCTATTGAAAGATTATGATCATACCATCCAATATCATCCAGGAAAAGCAAACGTAGTAGCTGACGCATTGAGTAGAAGATCATATGCGGGTACGAGTGCAATGTTGTTAACACAAAGGCCCATTTTGCATGACTTGCAAAGGATGGAGATAGAGGTAAAGGCTCCAAGTACCCACGTGATTATATCAAGCATACGAGTAGAACAGACTTTAATCGATAAAGTTAAAGCTGCTCAAGCTACGGACATGGAGCTGATGCGTATGAAGAAGAAAGTGCAAGAAGGTGTTATTCCAGAAACAAGAATTGATGAAGAAGGAATACTTCGAGTCAACTCTAGACTTTGTGTTCCTAACGATTCTGACTTGAAGCATAGAATCATGATGGAGGCACACAATACACTGTTTGCAATCCATCCTGGGAGTACCAAAATGTATCATGATCTTCGACATATATTTTGGTGGAGCAATATGAAGAGAGAGATCGCGGAGTTTATCTTGAGGTATTTAACTTGTCAACGTGTAAAGGCGGAGCATCAAGTGCCAAAGGATCCATTGTAACCACTTGAGATTCCAAAATGGAAGTGGAAACACATTACTATGGATTTCATTATGGGTCTTCCCAAGGTTTCTCAAGGCATAGATGCGATTTGTGTTATTGTCGATAGATTAACCAAGTCTACTCATTTCTTGCCTAATATGTACGTAAATGAGATTGTGAGATTGCATGGCATGCCAGTATCTATAGTTTCGGATCGTGACCCAAGATTCACTTCACGATTTTGGGTTAGCTTGCAGAAAGATATGTGCACGGATTTACGATTCAGTTCGGCTTATCATCCTCAAACTGACGGACAATCAGAGAGGACTATTCAAACTCTTGAAGATCTATTAAGACTTTTTTTTTGATAATGTGGAGTTTCCCAACCGCAGTCAGACTAAGTCTCCCCACCTCGGACCAGGCTTACGCACAGGTTCGGCCTAAGACATGGCTCCGCCCGGAAAGGTGCGATCCGTGGCCACACAAATTAAAGAATTCTCACACTTGTTGCTAGCGGGGATCGAACTGAAGACGTCCGGGTTTACAGCTCGCCCCCAATCAATCCTTAACTGCTACGCCAAGTGCTGTGGTTGATCTATTAAGACTCTGTGTCCTTGATTTCAAAGGGAGTTGGGAAAAGTACCTACTATTGGTGGAATTCTCCTACAATAACAGTTATCAAGCAAGTAAAGGCATGGCTCCATTCGAGGCGTTGTATGAAAGAAAATGTCGTTCTCCGGTATGCTGGGATGAGGTGGGTGAAGCAACATTGTTGGGACCAGAATTGGTACGCATAACTACAGAAAAGATCCAAACGATTCGATAACGTATACAAAGGGCACATGATCGACAAAAGAGTTATGCGGATCTTCATCGAAAGGACGTGAAATTTAATATTGGAGATCATGTATTGTTACGTGTTGCTCCATGGAAGGGAGTTACAAGATTTGGAAAGAGAGGAAAGCTCAATCCAAGATATGTTGGTCCATTTGAGATTCTTGGCCGAATAGGAAATGTGGCATATAGACTCGCATTACCTCCAAGCATGTCTCGTGTTCATAATGTTTTTCATATATCTATGCTTCGTAAATATGTGAAATACCTGAACCACATTATTGAGTTAGAGCCAGACGAGATAGCCGAAGATTTAACGTACGAGGAGGTACATGTTAAGATCTTGGATAGGAAAGAGTATGTCCTACGCATGAAGGTTATACCACAAGTTAAGGTTTTGTGGAGAAACCATACTATTGAAGAAATGACCTGGGAGTTGGAATACAAAATGAAAGCGAGGTATCCTCACCTTTTCGAAACACCAGGTACGTACGTCAATTTTGAAGATGAAATTTCATAAGGAGGGGAGGTTGCACGACCCCAACTTTTTAATGAATAAAATCACATTTCCTCTATTTATTATTATGAATAATAAGGTGTTAATTTGATATAATGCTTTGGTTATGGGTGAAATGTGCAAATTTTGCAAAATAAGCAAGTGGTTATAAAATATTCATTGTTGTCGGGGAATATTCGTTTGGTCTTGGAATATTCTTTCTGTCGGGGAATATTCGTACGACGGCGCAGCTATTTGTGGGCCCCATAACAGAAAGTGGTCGGATGAAGATAACGACAAAATTGAGTTTTTACAAATAACGGCGTAGTTGTTACCGTTAACACTGTTGGAATACCCGGTGGTTAAAACACAGTAATACGCGTGGTTACACAGTAGCACACGGTATTGGACAGTATTAAATTATTGATTCTTACGTAAGAAGGCACTACTTAATAATTGTTACAGTATTTACTGTTCAATATTTTATTTTATTGATTCAATAATTGCTGCGTTGATATTTTATATTATTATTTTTTCAATAATTGTCACTACACAGTATTTCTCATTATCAGATCAATAATTTATATTATTTGAATAATATTATTAGATAGCATTATTGGCAATGTCTAGAAAGTTCTGTTTGGTCACCTAATTGCGCGCCAGTAAGGAGAAACCTTATTGGAAAGCCCCCTCTTTCCTGGGAACGGCCTCGTTGTCATAATTGTGATTCTGTAATACGATTTATGAATAATTAGTTATTGATTTATATGATAAGAAAATATTTATTTTATGTGGATATAAATGATGGATATATTTATAGTGGTTATAAATGAAGGAATAAATGCTGAGGTGTTTTATCAGTATTTTGTCAGAATGGAGGTATTAAAAATCGTCCGTATGTGGATTTCGGGCATTTTTTGTTTGGAATTTAGAAAAACTTAAACTTACAAAGTTGTAGAGAATTAAATTAACTATGGAAAGCACATGAGATTCGAATTTTTCTGATAAAGGACTATTTATTATGAATTATTGAAGTTTTAGAAATAAATATTTTTATTTAAATATGGGTGGGCCCCACTTTTGGTTGGTGAGCAATGAAATGTGCTGGAATTTATTTTCAAAAGTGGTGGGCTTGAATAGTAGTAGGTAAAGCCATCAGGTAGCAGGTTAGTCTGCTATGGCGTTCTAAGCATTTTTTTATAAATAGGGTGATTAGTTAGAATTGAAAATCACACCAGAAACAAGTTTTCTCTCTTTCTCTCTCTATATTATCGAGCGTATTTTGTGAGTATTTAGATACTTTGTGAGTTGCTATTCATCAGTGCAAGTTTCCTTCTACTTTACATCCGATATCCCGATCAAAAGTACTGTTATTTTGAGGTAAGGGATATTATTTTCTTCATAATGATGTTATTCTTTCAATATCATTATACCGAAATATTGGTATAGATTTTATTGTGGAATTTCTACCATTTTGTGTCGGGGTTAGTATTCATGTATACGACAATATTCACGTATACGACACTATTCACGAATACAACACTATTCACCGAAAAATAAATATTTTTTTGTCCAAGATGTCTATTATAGTTACTATCTTTGATTGTATCCATGTTTTGATCATTATTTTTGAATTTTGCTTCAAAATTAGTTATTACGAAGTATTATTGAACTTGGATAAACTATAATACGAATCCCTAATATTTGTCCTTTTGTCTCACTGGATTCGTTTTTTTTAAGCTATTTTTCATCATCCTCAGTCCTAAATGATGATATTACTGAATATATTTGGTCTGTAGTGCAAAGATGAATGATTACCTAATGAATATCTTTGGCCCATAGTGCAAAGATGAACAGGTATTGAGATGAACATGACCAACTGGTGATACAAATGAATATCTTTGGCATGTAGTGCAAAGATGAATATTTGATTCAAGATGTATATTGATTGATGTTACAGGGATAAAATATTGATGACGGACTTTTAAATCTTAGAAGATAGTAGAATTCTTTCTCTACTTGACTCTTCTAATGGATTGCTGTTTTCGCTGTAGTTGTTAATCTAAAACTTGTTGTCTATTATATTTTATCAGATTTTTCCCTATTGAATACTAATGATAATTTGTTGTATATTATCTAGTCATAATATTCTTTATTGGGTTAGTTGAGCTCTCCCTTTTCTTTTTTGTTCCATTGTTCTTCTCAGGAGGAGAGAATTTAGCAGGAACTAGCCGGGATATGGAGTGATGATTAAAGATAGTTGTTTTAGTAGTCCTCACTATTTTGTAAAATAGTGTTTCAATAATTGTAATGAGGACTCCTTTTGAGTTTGTATACTGTCTAATAAACAATATTTGTATTCAAACTCACAGTATATATGTTGTCATATTTTACACGACAATTGTATTACTGAAGTTGTATTTGTTTCCGTACCATGTATTTGGTGACTCAGAATGGGTGATGTATACCTATTTTGGGGCGTCACATTAGGTCTTTAGACAAAGCTTATTAAATTGCATATCGATAATCAACGGTTCAGGCAAGTTTTTCTTAGCTCGACCTCGAGTTGTATTATTCAATTATACTTGTGGTTAATCATTTATGATTGCCATGTCTAAGTATTATTAAATCGCACTCTGTGCATACTGCATGCATTCATCAGGTATGAAAGGCTGATCACCTTCATTACCATTCGATCCAGATATATATATTTTCATGTTCAATGTTCGTTCAGCTATGTAAAATTTGTTCATGCTAGTTCACAATTATATTGTAGAACCTTAGCCAGCTTATTGTTCAATTCTTTCCATCAAGATATATCCTTAATTTATTGAACTTAAACTTGCTGGGCAAACTTATTGCTCACCCTTGCTATATCATAATTAACATTGTAGATTAAGACGAATACGTTGGATACAGGAAAGGACAAAGCCAAGTTCAGTTTAGGATAATATGTGCAGATAATTGTAATAGTATAGTATGATAATAATGTTATATGTTAAATAGGTTATGAATTGTGTATAAGTTAAGGTTACTCGACCTTGGGGAATAGTGTGTAAAGTTTATTGTATAAACAATTTACGTTTATATCTTCCGCAGTAGTTGTAGAATGATTGAACCGGATCCGCAGTGATTCGGGACCCGGATTCGGGGCTCTCACATCATAAGCACAACCTGTTGAGCATTAGTCAATTATATGATAAAGGGCATGAAGTTATCTTCCCCAACAATCAGTGCCAAGTAGGAGACCTAGAGACAAACTTCATCAAGCTAACTGAAACTGGAGATGGAAATGTGTATGTGGTAAATCTAGTCAAGTTAAGCTCTACTGACACAATTGCCAAAGTTTCTAAAGACGTAAGTTGGTTATGACATAGAAGATTATCACATCTAAAGTTCAAGAACATGTCCAACCTAGTTTCCAAAGATTTGGTCTCTGGTTTTGTAACGACCGAGAAATTCCACTTAGTTTAAAAATTAAGTTTGTGGAATATTAATGAATAAAATATCATTTAATGAATATTATTTCTATTTATGTGTTTAAATGTCATTTTATGATCTAGGATGATGTTAATGTGGGATTATTTTGGTTATGTGCATGATTAGAGTACGAATTTTGAAGACAAAAATAAAAAATTTCGAGAAAATTTGCATAAAAACACTATTCACCCGAAGAACGATATGAGTTAGGGTTTAAACCTAAACGCTCTTGGGAGATTGGTATGTTCTAATGACATTCCGTTTCAAGATTTATCGATAATATGTCGTGAAAAGTCATATTATCCAATAAAAGTTTCTCGAAAAATGTGCTACTATAAGACGAAATAGGGAAAAGGTGACAAATGTTTTTATCGACTTTTCGATCGTTTAACCATTTTTTGGAAAAATGTCACCGAAAATTCTATTCACCAAAAACGCTTTTTGTATTTTTCAATTTTTGATGAATGCGTAAAAGTTAATCAGTAGAGAAAAGATGAAATATCTAAAAATATTTAGAAACGGAGAACCGCAGTTTTTCAACTATCGGACGAATTTGGAAAGAGGGAACATTGAAGCTTCTAAGAGAAGCTACACGAAACTTAGGGGCTAAGTTTCAGAAAAGAAAATATCTAAGGCCAAAATGGTAAAAAGACTCCAAATGACCAAAATACCCCTAACCTTGAAATTATATATATACAAGCTCATTTCTCTTCATTTTCAAAAATCCAAGAGAGAAAACTATAGACAATTAATGAGAGGATGTGAGAGACTCGGATTAGAAAGTCTCGGAGGAAGAAAACGTAAGATCAAGTCGTTCGTTAACGAAGAAACGCGAAGAATCATAAGGTAGGAAACTTAAAACTCATACTCTCACTACTACAAAACAGTAAATAGACAACCCGAAAAAAACGTTATGCTTTCAGTCAGAAAAACGTCGTGGTTAAGGGTGTTGTCTATTTGACACCCTTACACAACATTTTTAAAACGTTGTAGTTAAGCACAATACACAACATTTTTTAGGAAAAAAACGTTGTAGATTTGTTTTCCAAAAATTAGCAGATGCTTAAAAACGTTGTAGAAGGTATGATTCCACAACGTTTTTTTGGATAAAAATGTTGTTGTTTAGTATATCAGACAACGTTTAGGCACATTTGCACAACGTTTTAAAAATTTTGTAGATTAAAAAAAAGAAAAAAAAGTTGTGGTTCACCTACATTACCAATGCACCTGCAATATGCTAATGCCATGATATATAGCTAAAAGGTCTAAATTCTCATTTAAATTCCAAAATGTATCAACCATTCAAAATACATCCCAATAATACCATTCGTTTACAGTTTCAAATTACTACATCCACAAAATATATATCAAACTATCTATACATACATCTCAAATTTAACTCTACGTCAAGAAATGCCGCAAAGTCATCACTGCTTGACGAATTTACAGGAGAATCGGTGACAAGACTCATCTAAAAAAATTGAAGCTTGAATCGATGACAAGACTCACCTGCAATAAGGTATGCCAAAGTTGAAGCTTGAAAAGAACATTTGGTAGTTTATGAAAATTTCCAACAATTGTCATAGAACAAGAGATGATTTGAACACCTCAATAGAGAAAACAACACCCGATATGGCTCCAACCGCAGCACCTCGAACAAACCCACTCTCGATTTCTTGACCTATCAAAGCTCCGGTCATGGCACCCAATAAAGTACCGACTGCACAAAGAAAACCATTCCCTTCATTAATCTAAATTACTAGAGCAAAGGCTAGAACTGTATTGCAGTATACTACATGTAATCAAGGGCAAAGGCTAGAACTGTATTACAATATATGAATATGTAATCAAGGGCAAAGGCTAGAACTGTATTACAGTATACTGATACAATATATGAATATTCAGTATCAACCCATTCATGAACTAGTTAAGCACTAACATCTAGATTAATAGCAAATCAAATTTGTTACTTGTAATAACATTGGTAAACAATCCCCATACATAGGGCCAATATTACCTATAAGAAAATATTGGTACAATTTACAAGAACTATCATCACAAGGTTGTGCAATTTACTTGTTTGGTAAGTCTCTGGCTTTGCAAGATTTAATTCAAATTGATGAATCAACAACAAAGAGTCTTACCAAAACTTTTCCCAAGGAAAGGTCCAAGAGGAAGATATTCCCGTGGCTGAATATCTCTGGCTGTTGAAATTAAAAAGAAAATATCTCACTACACCACCACTACAAAAATTACCAAGAAACTTGGGTATGGACCAAAGAAAATTCTGCATACCACTCCGGTCAATCTCAGGACACCATAGCAAGCCCTGCAACATTAAGAAGTACCAAGTTTAAGTGAAATTAATTATCTAGAATACAGTTGCAGTGCAATGATAAAATAATTATCTTAATTATCTTATGATTCAAGCTACAAAATATTCAAGGAATACAGTTGCAGTTGTAGTGAATTATTATGTATATATATTCAAGGATGACATACAAAACCATCTCTAGAAACTGCCATAGGTATTCATAGCTTTTTGGAAGTGAGCACAATACAGTCCCCTATGAAGAGCATAATTGCATATCAAAATCTACTCAATATCATCCAAGTAACAGAATAGAGACCTTTAACAGCTCTGTAAAATGGCAGTCTCCTGTTTATATATATATATATATATATATATATATATATATATATATATATATATATATATATATATATATATATATATATATATATTTATATATTTGTCATCTCAGTAAATTCTAGGAAATAATTAAATACAGAGTGAAACCTATGAATCCTCGGAAGTGGATGAAGCCGGTAAATTCTTCATCTCATTTGCATCCATGTCTTCAGCATCCAATGAATTTTCCTCGGCTTTCGAATTCAGGGTTCCTGGGTTCATTGGCTGAAAAAAAATTGGTCGGAATTCCCTATTTTAACAGCAAAAAAAATTAAATTAAATCAAAAGCATAAACCAATTGGTCAGATTTGAATTACCACTGCATATGTAGAAGCTGAATTACATAATGGACTACGGAAGCTGAAAATCTAGGTAAACATGACTACGGAAGTTCTAAAATAAAGAGAGAAACAAGAAATAAAACTTGAAGTGGATATAACTTTATGTATGAAGCATCCTATCGTAATTACTAAAAATTTAAAAGAATCCAATGAGCAACATATGAAACTTACAGAATAAGGGGTGTTATACTGCTGGCCCAGGGCATCACCACCTTTTACCATTTGAACGTCAGGGGTTGCATGAATGAAGGTCAGATTTGAAGCTCCCCTAGGCCATGATGCTAGATTAACAGAGATGAAATCGATAAAAAAATCTGAATGATCTTCAGCGATTTTAACTACTGCAGCTGTATAGTCTCCCTTGGGAAGATTACCAGCCGGACTCATTTCAGCAAGTATCAGCAGCCCCCTCCCACGAGGTAAACCCTGCATAGTAAAGTAATTTTCAAGTAAGGATAAATCAATGTTGAGGACTTGCATTTTTCAAATGGAACCAAAACTAAACAACAGATAAGTGCCTTTAATTTTAGGCTATCCACAATTGCAGGACCTGATATAATGTGAGCATTGACAATATCTGCCCAATCCAGTATATGAAAGATACCTCTATACACAAGATGGGAAAAGGTCAACTCAGCTAATGAAAATAACAGAAAAGTAAATACAACAGACCAAGTATAGAAAAATAAAATTAAAAACCTCACCTTTCATATTGCATTGTCACTGTATTACCAATGTCAGCAAACTTACGATCTTCAAAGATTAGGAAGTTGTGTCTTTCTGCAATATTTATCAGATTTAAGTAAATTAGTAAGAAGTTGACAATATTTCAATTTTGAACAGGATAATATCTACAAAGATCACATATTATGTTAAGCTCAATCCTAATGAGCTTAACATATTCAAATTTAATGGTGCTTGTAATCAACTAACAAGCATATGTGTGGTGAAAATGAATGAATCACAGTAATCTATGGTAGGAAATTTAGTACAGAACAAGTAGGAATCAGAGGATATCCATAGGGAATAATACCCACTCATGACTACCAACCATGAACTTTGCTAGAAACAACAAGCTAATAGAATATTCATTCCTAACCAATCAAACAAAGTGATTTGTTAATCAAACAAAGTGATTTTAACAAATCACTTTGTTAAAATCAAACAAAGCTAATATTGATTGTTTCATTACTAACCAATCAAATAAAGCTAATATGATCTGTGAGCAGGAGACTGAGAGTTTGTAATAGTACATATGAAAGTGACATTATCCAATCAAACAAAGTGATGTTATCCAATCAAACAAAGTAACAAAAATCCTGCATACTACCCTTTTATAAATAGAGTTTGGTTTATAAGTGAAAATGTGAAATTTCAAGCAAACCAAATCCCCCAACATAGAATGCAGTCCTTTTAACTGGGCTACTCTAGGCTGCTATGCTTTCACAACAAATAGTACAACAGTAGATAAACCAAAGCTGAAATAACTGATTTCTTAATAAAAAAATTAACTGATTTCTCAATAAAAAATCTTCTTTACTCATTAACTGATTTCTCAATAAAAAAATTAGGGCAAATAATTTTTGAAGAAAAATGAAATCTAGCTCCTAATTTATATAACAAAAGAAATTACTCAGTAGAAAACTACTTACACACATATATTAACACAATGCAATATAAGAATCAATGAAAAACATCAAGAAGGAAATTATTATTAGTAGAACAGGGTTTTGATTGTGTAAAAGAATAAATTATACCTTGATAGGAGTAATACCAGAGAATGAAGAGGCATAGCAACACAATCAGAGGAATGATATGAATCCACTTCTGCGACCTTTACTTGGAGCTCAAATTTTCTCTCTTCAGCTCGATGTCGCCGCTTCCAGATGTCAAAAAATCACCGACGAACAGGGCTAAATAGAGAACGGGGCTAAACCCTAGCTTTCAGTCGACGAGATTATGAATCAGAGCCTCCGAGGGTATTTAACTACATGAACGGGGCGGGAGTGACACGGAGTTTTTTGAGGGGTAACCAGGACTTGGCGTCGAAGACTTGAACCAGATCTGAGTGGGATCCGGCGGCGAGTAGGCATTCGTCCGAGCGAAAAGAGGCGGATGTGGCTGTATCCTTGAAGGCCTCCTAGTGGCTATGGGTGTTAGGCTTGGAGACGATTGCGGAGTGAGTGGCGGCAAAATGGTGAGGGGAAGTTGGCGAGAACGAGAGAGAAGTGGATGGAGAAAGTACAGAGATAGAGATAGGAAAGAGAAGAAGTTCTGTGTTTTTCAATTCCATGTTTTTATATTTTGAGCTCCGTGTTTTTTACATACACAACATTTTTAAAAAAAAACATTGTGTAGTTAAAACCAAAAAATACCCTTTTAAAATAGATAACGTTTTTTCATATATATTTACAACGTTTTGTTAAAAAACGTTGTGAAAAAAAATACCACAACGTTTTTATAAAAAACGTTGTGGTTTAAGTGTTGTCTATTTACTATTTTGTAATAAAGATCTTTATCTCTTAATCACTTTCTAGTCTTGTTATGAAGTGTTGTGTTGGTGGTTGGACGATTCGTTGGAATCGTATGAGTGTTACGGAGAAATAAGGAAGAATTAGCGGATTAAAAACGTTAAATTATGTGTTTAAAGTGAATCGTAATCAAAATAACGATTAAAAACTTCACGAAGTGAGTGCCAGAATCGTTTTTACAAAAAACTGATTTAGGCAACAATTTCCCAGAACTGGAGCCGCATCACCAACTTCTTAGTTCAAAAGTGGCGCCGCAGTGCCAACTAATAGGATGCCCGGACAAGGCAGGCGCTGCAACGCTAGTTACAAGGCAAAACCAGGCGCCGCAGCGCTGGGTCGGGTCAATGCGCAGAAAAGTTTTCTTACAAACACAGAAAGAAGGGAATTAAAAGGAATAATTAAGAACATAAATGTTTAACTAATGTATCACAATAATAAGTGATTAAAACGTTAACAAGTGGTTAAACGTATATTAAAAAGATGAACGATAGTAAACGTAAAATACCGAAAAGGGACGTAAATGCTTACTATACACATAGAACAGAAGTGTATGAAGTACATTTAAGTGTACGACTTGAATGTTTGCGTAATGAAGATGGAAGTACAATGTGTAAACGTTAGGAAACCAAAATGAATACGATAGTAAGAAAAGTTGACATAAAACACTTAACTAAATCAACAAGTGTTATAAAAGATGTTAAGATCATGTTGATCATATGCAAAAGTATATGAATTGAGCGTTTATGAAGGTTGTAATGGACGTATGACAAATGAACGCCAAAACGTTAAAAGAAGTAATGATAAACTTGAAAAGTATTCCGAGTCTAATGACAAGGACATGAGAAGTAAGAAGTAAAGTTAATAAAAACCAATGTTTGACATCAATTATGTGCTTAATTGGTAGATGTAAGAAATCGTAATTGTGTAGACCGTTTGACGAATAAATTAGTATAAACTTATAGAATGCTTAAGGAAAGTTTCCTAAACTTACTTTGATTTATTTGAGCAAGTGTTTACTTCATTTGATTCTATTCTTATGAAGCTTATATGATGTTTTAAAATAAAATGAACATTACTCTTTTACGATTGTGTGAATTCCATGCTTATGAAAATCTTTTAGTATTTGTATAAGTATTCAAACGATGTAATGATATAAACTGTTTAAGAAAATATCGGTGCCATTGTAATGAGGACCTATTTGAGTTTGGATATTATCTAGAAGACAATATTTGTATTTAAACTCACAGCATATGTGTTGTCGTATTTTGCATGACAATTGTAATAATGAAGTTGTAGTAGTTTTCTGTACCATGTGTTTGGCGACTCAGAATGGGTTGTGTGGACCTATTTTGGGGGCGTCACAGTTAGTATTAGAGCTTAGGAACATGGTCTTTGGCGGAGATCGAACAATAGAACTAGGAGGGGAGAGACGAGTAAATCCTTCGCTAGTGTGTCCTACCTATGCTTATTTGTGTTTAATTGGTTGGTCAGAATATAGGGATAATGTGTGGTATGCCAATTTTTTTAATTAACCCTTATTTTATGAAAGTATTTGAGAATGGCAGCTGAAAATGTTAACGATGGAGTGAATGAGATCGTGGAGACACCTTTAATCACCAACCAGGAGAACGTGCAATAGGACGACAATGTTCCTCCTATAAACAACACCACCGATCAAACGATGAATGATGTGATGTTTAGAAGCTTTTTGCAGTTCATACAAAATCAGACGAGGGAGACTTGTGTACAAAATATAGGTGGAAATAATAGCAACGTGCAGCTTGTCACAGCCAAGCAGTTCAAAGAGTTGGTACCACCAAAGTTTTTGGGAAAGCCGGATCCGATCAAGGTGAAAATGTGGGTTAAGCAAATTACCAAGATATTTGATGTCTTGGGATGCACGGAGGAATAAAAGGTTCCATTCGCCACCTTTATGTTCCGTGGTGAGGCAAATTACTGGTGGGAATCTGTGAAGCGTACCGAGCCAGCCGCACTCAATGTGTCTTCGGAAATATTACTGAAACTGTTCAATGACAAGTACTTTTCTGAAAGTATTTGTCATATGAAGGAGGTAAAGTTTATTAGACTGGAATAGAACAACATGACTGTGTCCCAGTACGAGGCTAAGTTTGCGGAGTTATCCAGGTTTGCACCTCATTTGGTAGAGAATGAGGAGCGTATGACACGTATGTTTCTAAGAGGTTTGATACCAGAAATTTGTCAATACCTTATCTCTCACAAATTTTCTCTATATTCAGATGTTGTGAACGGGGCTCAATTATTTGAGCGAGATAATGAGTATGTTCAATCGAGGGACCACAACCAGGGTCATACCGGTGGCAGCAGTCATCAGAGTAATGACAACCAGCGGGGAGGAAAATATCCGGGCAAAAGTCGTAACCACTCTGGTGGTAATCGTGGCCATGATAGTAGAAGAAGCGAGTCAGGGGGAGATTTTTAAAAGAGAAGGTACAATAATGATAATGTGAAGACGTCTGCACCAGTATCAACTGTTCTTAGCGGAGGAGAACGACCACCGATAGTATGTTATAAATGCGAGAAAGAGGGACACATCAGCCCAAACTGCCCACAACAATCCAAGGTGTGTTATAACTATAGAAAGGAAGGTCATATAGTTAGAGATTGTCCTGTAGTGAAACCAAGTCCAGCGGGAATGGTGACTCCAAAGGCTATCCTCGACAAGTCAAAGTCGGTGGTTCTTAGAAGAGAGTTTGTCGTGACTGCCCAAAACGCGAGGAACCCGAACGAGGTGATTACGGGTAAGCTAATCATAAACTTTTGCGAAGTTTATACCTTACTAGATACCGGTTCTACCCATTCTTTTATCTCTCATGCTTGTGCTAAACATTTGAACTTAACTCTGGATAAATTAGACTTTGATTTATCTGTTGAGACTCTGTTAGGAGAAACTTTCATTACATCCACTATTTATAAATCTTGCTTGATTCAAGTTGGGACAATCACATTACCTGTCGATCTTATTTCTTTGAAAATACTCGCATTTGATGTGATTTTAGGGATTGATTGGTTAACCACTCATCATGCCAAAATTGATTGTTTTCGTAAGGTTGTTAGTTTTCATATTCCTAACCATCCTGTTATGCGAATTCAAGCAACCAAACCATTAAAGTCAATCACTGTCATATCAAGCCATAAAGGCATTCTTTTATTGAAAAACGGATGCCAAGCTTTCTTAGCCCATGTCATGGACTTGAACAAAAATACGACAGATTTGAATAATATTTTTGTTCTTAGTGAATTTCCTAACGTATTTCCTGAAGAACTTTTCGGTCTACCCCATAACGTGAAGTTGAATTCTTTAATGACCTTAAACCTGGTATAAAACCCATTTCTAAAATCCCATATCGAATGGCTCCTATTGAACTTCAGGAGTTAAAGGTCTAACTACAGGAGTTATTAGACATCAGTTTCATTCGTCCTAGTACATCTCCCTGGGGTTCTCCTATTTTATTCATAAAGAAGAAAGACGAGAGTATGCGACTTTGTATTGACTACCGGGAATTGAACCATATCACCATCAAGAATAGGTATCTGCTACCTCGTATTGATGACCTGTTTGACCTGTTGCAAGGAGCATAATTCTTTTCAAAGGTCAATCTTCATTTCGGATATCATCAGCTGAAGATTAAAACTGAGGATATTCTGAAGACTGCCTTCAGAACTCGGTACGAGCATTATGAATTCTTAGTCATGTCTTTTGGATTGACTAATGCTCCTGCTACTTTTATGGATATGATGAACCGTGTGTTCAAAGAATATTTGGAATAGTCTTTATTGATGACATCCTCATCTATTCCAAAAGCCGTAAAGATCATGAGCACTATTTGAAGCTGGTACTTCAAAGGCTTCGTGATAACAAGCTATATGCTAAGCTAAAGAAATGCGAGTTCTGGCTTGAGGAAGCATTCCTTGGGCACGTGGTGTCAAAGCATGGAGTATCTAATGACCCGGCGAAGATTAAAGCAATACAAAGTTGAAAGTAACTGAAGTCGGTGACTGAAGTACGTCGCTTTCTGGGCTTGGCTGGTTATTATCGGAGATTCGTGGAAGGATTTTCTCGAATCGCTACTTCGTTAACTCAGCTGACTCGGAAAGATACAAAATTCGTATGGAGCAAGGAATGCGAGAAGAGTTTCCAAAAACTCAAGAGGAGACTCATTTATGCACCTATTCTGACAATACAATCTGGTTTGGATGGATTTGTTATCTACAGCGATGCTTCAGGCAAAGGGTTAGGATGTGTTCTCATGCAACATAAGAAAGTCATAGCATATGCCTCGCGACAACTCAAAGAATATAAGAGGAATTATCCTACTCATGATCTGGAGTTGGCAGCAGTCGTTTTCGCGTTGAAGATCTGGAGACACTACCTATATGGGGAGAAAGTGGAGATTTATACGGATCATAAAATCCTCAAATATTTCTTCATCCAAAAGGAACTCAACATGCGATAACGACGTTGGCTCGAGCTATTGAAAGATTATAACCATACCATTCAATATCATCTTAGAAAAGCAAACGTGATAGCTGACACATTGAGTAGAAGATCGTATGTGGGTACGAGTGCGATGTTGTTAACACAAAGACCCATTTTGTACGACTTACAAAGGATGGAGATAGAGTTAAAGGCTCCAAGTACCTATATGATGATATCAAATATACGAGTAGAACCGACTTTAATCGATAAGTTAAAGCTGCTCAAGCCACAGACCCACAGTTGATGCGTATAAAGAAGAAAGTACAAGACGGTGTTATTCCAGAAGTAAGAATCGATGAAGAAGGAATACTTCGAGTCAACTCTAGACTTTGCATTCCTAACGATTCTGACTTGAAACATAGAATCATGATAGAGGCACACAACAAACAGTTTGCAATCCATCCCAGGAGTACCAAAATGTATCATGATCTTTGACATACATTTTGGTGGAACAATATGAAGAAAGAGATCACGGAGTTTATCTCGAGGTGTTTAACTTGTCAACGTGTAAAGGCGGAGAATCAAGTGCCAAAGGGTCCATTGCAACCACTTGAGATTCCGTAATGGAAGTGAAAACACATTACCATGGATTTCGTTACGGGTCTTCCCAAGGTTTCTCAAAGCATAGATGCGATTTGGGTTATTATTGAAAGATTAACCAAGTCTGCTCATTTCTTGCCGATACGGGAGACTTATTCCCTTGAATGTCTTACTCGTATGTATGTGAATGAGATTATTAGATTACATAGCATGTCAGTATCCATAGTTTTGGATCGTGACCCAAGATTCATTTCACGATTTTGGATTAGTTTACAGAAAGCTATGGGCACAGATTTACGATTTAGCTTGGTATACCATCCTCAAATGGATGGTCAATCAGAAAGGACTATTCAAACCCTTGAAGATCTATTAAGACTCTATGTCCTAGATTTCAAAGGAAGTTGGGATAAGTACCTACCATTGGTGGAATTCTCCTACAATAACAGTTATTAGGCAAGTATAGGTGTGGCTCCATTTGAAGCATTGTATGGACGAAAGTGTCGCTTTCCAGTATGTTGGGATGAGGTGGGAGAAGCAATGTTGTTGGGACTGGAATTGGTACGTATGACTACAGAGAAGATCCAAATTTTTTGATAACGTATACAAACGGCACAGGATCGACAAAAGAGCTATGCGGATCTTCATCGAAAGGACGTGGAATTTAATGTTGGGGATCATGTATTGTTACGTGTTGCTCCATGGAAGGGAGTTACAAGATTCGGGAAGAAATGAAAGCTCAATCCACGATTTGTTGGTCCATTTGAGATTCTTGACCGAGTAGAAAATGTGGCATATAGACTCGCATTACCTCTAAGCATATCTCATGTTCATAATGATTTTCACATATCTATGCTTCGTAAATATGTGAAAGACCCAAACCACATTATTGAGTTAGAACCAGACGAGATAGCCGAAGATTTAACGTACGAGGAGGTATTTGTCAAGATCTTGGATAGGAAGGAGCGTGTCCTACGCACAAATATTATACCACAAGTCAAAGTTTTGTGGAGGAACCATGCTATTGAGAAAATGACTTGGGAGTTGGAATCAGAAATGAAAGCAAGGTACTCTCACCTTTTCGAAACACCAGGTACGTACGTCAATTTCGAGGATAAAATTTCATAAGGAGGGGAGGTTGTAAGACCCCAACTTTTTATAAATAAAATTGAATTTCCTCTTATTATTATTTTGAATAATAAGGTGTTAATTTGATATAATGCTTTGGTTATGAGTGAAATGTAAAAATTTTGCAAAATAAACAAGTGGTTATAAAATATTCATTGTTGTTGGGGAATATTCGTTTGGTCGTGGAATATTCTTGTTGTCGGGGAATATTCATACGATGGCGCAACCATTTGTGGGCCCTATAACGAAAAACTGTCGGATGAAGAAAATGACAAGTATGAGTTTTTTTTATAAATAACGGCGTAGTTGTTACCGTTAACACTGTTGGAATACCCGGTGGTTAAACTACAGTAATACGCGTGGTTACACAATAGCACACGGTATTGCACAATATTTTTGGATTATTGATTCTTACGTAAGATGACACTACTCAATAATTGTTACAGTAATTACTGTTCAATATTTTATTTTATTGATTTAATAATTGCTACGCTGATATTTTATATTATTGTTATTTCAATAATTGTCACTGCACAATATTTCCTATTATCATATCAATAATTCATATTATTTGAATAATATTATTAGATAACATTATTGGCAATGTCTAAGGAAGTTCTGTCTAGGAAAGAGTTTTGGTCACCTAATTGCGCGCCAGTAAGAAAAAATTCTTATCGGAAAGCCCCCTCTTTCCTGGGAACGACCTAGTTGTCATTGATGAGATTGGAATTGGGTAGACAAGTATAGTACTGACTATTAGAGCTTTGAGGTGATTTCTTGTTATGAATTGAGTCTTTTTTTGTTTGAAACTGGTATAATTAGGATAGCACAGTAAAAACAACTTGTTGATTGATTGAGTTTAAATTGATACATAATGGGATTCTAAAGGATAACGCTAGTTTAAATGAAAGAATGATAAGAATAAGTAGTGATGGCTAAAGTTAGACAAGAACCTAAGTTTGGGAGAATATTTTGGGTATATAAGCTATAAAAGAAAAAAAAGAAAGAAAGAAAAAAGAAAAAAAAGGTATAAATAAACATCGTGGCATGTTTGTTTAGTTTTGTGGCCTTTGTTACTTAAGTAAGTAAGCCTGAGGGGATTGTCTTTACACCTAGCGCCCTAAGGGAATAAGACATTGCATAGCTCGTTAAGATAGCATTGAAAAGCCTAAGATAGTCGAAAGCTCGTTAAGATAGCATTGAAAATCTCGTTAAGATAGCATTGAAAAGCCTAAGGGAATAAGATATTGCATAGCTATGTGTATATAAAAAAAAAAGAAAAAGAATGAATAAAACTGGAAATAAGAGCAAAAAGCCACCGTAGATGAAAATTAAAGCATAAGTATCCCATGTTGACCCTCGATATTGGTAATTGTTTGATTTTAGTTGGATCTAGCTTATTGTTGAATTTCTTGAGTTTACACTGTATGATGCCTTCAAAGAGACTTGTTATGTATTGAATTTGATTTTATATCAGTTAATAATATTGTGGAGCACACACGCACTATATTAGTGATAACAGTCTAAGATTTGATGATTGATTGGGATGTTAATGATTTGTTTTGTTATCGTGTTTTCTTGATTTTTCTAAGGATGGTTGAATAGACTTGTTTCTATCATTACTGCTGGATTCGTAGGCATGTAGATTAGTTGCATAGCATAGCATTGTTGTTTTGTATTTTTGCTTGAGGACAAGCAATGGTTTAAGTTTGGGGGTATTTGATAAGTAGATTTTATACCTACTTATCTGGTATCTATTACTTGAATTAGTTGCTTAAACCTATGTTTCTTAGTTACTTTTCATACATTTTATGTTATTTTGTAGGCTATGACATAACATTGGCATGAAGAAGCAAAGGAAAACAATTCGGACAACTTTTGGACCAAAATACGCAAGCAAATGCAAGAAGGGAAGATTGAAGGACTTTTAACACCAAGTTGGATGCATGTTCTTGGCTTGGAACTTGAATTATACTGTAGAGTTCTTAGCTTTCTGGACCGTCCCAATCGGAGTTCGTATGCGAGAGTTGTGGCTTTTTATCAACAAAAATCAAAGCTAAGAGTTGTCATGCTTGCCATTTACATAGCATCTACATCAAGCTCGATATCGATCTTGTTCCAGCCATAATTTCTCAATTCTCAAAGAATGAAAGTTGTAGAGCTCGTCGATAGCTTTGATTTGATAGGTGGCAGGCCCTGTAACTCTTCCCGGAACAAAAGTTATGGTCGTTTTCTCAAAAGATGTCAAAGCAGAAAAGGTACCCCCGCCGGGGCGGGCATGCAAGTTGGAAAATAGTAGGGACCCCCGTCGGGACGGGCCCTTTACAAGTATAAACCCCCGTTGGGGCGGGGGTACGCACAGAAATGGTGAATTTTGGCCAAATTTGAGTTTGGGAAGGATTATTTCGATCCAATTGACTCAAGGACTTCCAAGAGGACTTAAAGATATATAAAGAGACTTATAAAAGGAGGAGAAACACAAGGATTAGAGGGGAGATTAGAGAAAGAGAGGATTCCAATAGATTAAATTATAGTAGATTAGATCAAAACTCTAGTTCTTATTAGATTTGGAGATTGAAGCAACTTGGAGACCATTAAAGATTCAAAGTAGGAGCAAGGAGGGAGCATCAAATCTACATGCAATAGATTCTATCTTCTCATCTTCTTATATCTTTGTCTTTTAATGATTATTCAATTGTGGATTCTTAGTTTTAATTCAATAATCATGAACTAATTCTTTGTTTGAGATTACAATGGATCTTATTGTGTAGTTTATTTTAATATGCTTCGCTAATAATTATTATGTTCTATTGTGAGGATTGTCTATTGTGATTTGGACTTAATTATTTAATTGATTGGCCATCAATTACCGTGATAATCTATATGAACTCGAGAGATGAAGAATTGATTTAGATCTGATCATGATAGCATGTGTTTGTAATTTCTGCATAGATGGAATTCGTTATTCATGTTTAGGATAGAGATATGCCTTTATGCCATATGTAATCTTATAAAGAACTTGTGCTTTAAATCCTTTTTAATTGTAATTCACATAGAGATATAGTGGATTAGTTAATTAGGGTGTCTTGCTTAATTTTATCATCTGTAGATTTAAGTTAGTATGGGTATTATGCATCGAGAGGTGGTTTTATTTGCTTTAGTGTTCTTAGTTAACAATTCATGATAGAAAATAATTGATGAAATGTGTGTTAACTTAAATGAAGCAATAATAAGTGAAGTTGTGATCTTAAATCTCCATAATTTAGTTTTTAATTAGTGGTAATTAGAATTAGTGTAATTAAATAATTTAATTTATATAATTTGAAATTCATTCGTTTAAATAAGATTGAGTTGGTTACGGATTAGTACTTGGTAATTTGTATTAAATAAATCCTCATGGGAATGATACTCTACTTTCACTATATTACTTGTTGACCACGTATACTTGTGTGTTATGCGTAATTAGAATTTACCCAACAAAGACCAATGGTTTCAAGATTGGTACCACCAATTATCTCTGATAGATGAAAGGCGGGCCATAACATTTTTCCATGGTCAATTATATCAACATAGGATCGGTCGATCCTACAACAAGAAAGTCCGGCTGCAGCAGTTTAAAGAAAATGTCTGGTCTTGAAAAAGGTCATTGACAACCAAGATCAATCTAAAGAAAAATTCGCCCAAACTAGGAAGGCCCATTCATTGTCAAGGAGATATTGACAGGAGGAGCCCTCAGATTGCAAGAAATGGATGGCGAAGAATTTTCCCAACTCATCAACTCAGGCACTGTAAAAAGGTATTATGTCTAAAGTTACCTGCAAACCAGCATCCTAGTTCTGGATAATCAATCCATCAGTCAATTCAGGTTTTCCAAACCTTTCTAATCGCCTCAATTCTCTCTAGCGGGATGAACTACGCAGACCCGATCTCCCCCAGACACGGAAGTACGTAGGCAACCATTTATGGTGCAGTTTAACCTCTACGGAAAAAAAAACCCTTCACCACATATAACTTTCAACCTTTTCACGTTAGGTTGAATCTATATAGACCTGATCTCCCCCATACACGGGAGTACGTAGGCAGCCATTTATGGTGCGGCCTCACCCCTGCCAAATCACAAAACCATGTCAACGGTGCTAGGATCATCATTCAACCTTTCAAACCAAACCATAAGAGATGGAACTACCTGATCTCCCCCATACACAGGAGTACATCGGTAACCATCTGTGGTGCAGTCAAACCACACCTCATCGGCTTAGACCACAGGGATGGAACTACCTGGTCTCCCCTCACAAATGGGAGAAAAAATCGGCGACCATCTATGTTGTGGTTGAATCCTCAAAGAAAAACACCAATCCATAAGAGATGGAACTACCTGGTTTCTCCTCAGGAGTGGGAGAAAACTGTCGACCATCTGTGGTGCGGTCACCCTCAGAGAGGAAAGCCAAAATCCTCTCTTTAAACCACAACCACCTTCAGAAACCAGTCCCAAGACACTAAAGAGCTGAGAAATACAAAGATCAACGATCCATTCTAAAAGAACCTATGACATCTCAATTTCCATTCATCAAGGAGGAGTTTAGAATAAATCGAGTTCGCAAGTCTTGGAGAAAAGAAAACTATCAAGCAAGTAACAAGGCATATATCTAAAAGGGAAGTGAATCAAAACATATTTCCTTGCCATATAATATTGTTTCATATATACAATATGTCCTGTACATGACAAAAATGGCTAACCTAGTATATACAGGAAAATCAAAGCAGATCTACAAACCCGTGGATAAGCGAACCATCAAGTCCAACATGACAGCCCTCTCAGTAGATGGAAGTGAATCTATAAGCTCATGCCTCAAGGTGTCCATGTGATCCAGGAGATCTACGGCCATCTGCATATTGCTACCATGCTCATCAATGAATGCATTCATCTTTGCAACAATGCCAATAGTATGATATCTAAGTGCAGTACTTTCTGTAGTGGTAACATCTCGGGTAGCTAGAGCCTCATCCCACTCAACAACAGCTGCATCCCTAGATGATCGAACCTCATCCCACTCAGTAACAACGGAATCCCTGCGAGCTAGAGCATCATCTCTCTCTCAACAAGAACGACATCTCTACCAGAAAGAGCTGTCAAGATCAAGGCCCTATCCTGATCCCTGTAAAACGTCATCAGATGTAACCTCTACTCTAAATACTCTACAGAATATAGAGCCACAGTAGTAGGAATACTGCGGGAATCAACCAGAGCTACTAACGAACTAGTAAATAGCTCATCCTCGATGGGAGAATCAGGGTACTCCATAGGCTCCCCATCATCAGAATCAATACTCGGCTCTAAGGATGCAACCCTAGTCGATGCAATATCTGCCTCCAACCATGCAGAATACTCTGGAGAGCGACCTGGATGGTTGGTCAAAAAGTCAAACCTCTCTCAACGAGTCCAACAGTCATAAATCCTGGTCATATCCTCTGCTGATAGAAGCTGAGATGACAATTGTTGACCCACTGCCCCATCAAAGGGATGAATATCCTGAAACTGGTCAAACTGTCCCATGACAACCAGTGGATAATGTGTGGTCACCCCCCTCAAACTGGCTAGGAGAAGATAGTCCATGCCGACTTTATGAGTGATAAAGTTGGAGAGCTATGATATTTGGGTTTTATACCTACTTATTGGATATCAATTCACATGAACTATGCCCATCTCAAGTACATTTTAGTGTGTTTTTAGTTGTATTTCGTAATATTTTACAGTACATGTACTGAGAACTCCTTTGGTGTAAACGTGCAGGAAATGACATAGCTTGGCAATGGTAGATGGCATGAGGCTAACGGAAGCATGGCGCGAGGAACAATTGGAGATATGCAACTGAGGATGGATGAAGGAAGAGTGGCATGACAAAGAATCAATAGCAGTAGGACAAAGCATTAGAAGCAGCAAAACACAGAATTAAAACTGCAGAAGCCGCGTGGCCGCGCGGCTAAATAGGCTTAAACAGGCGCGCCCACGCGATCACCCAGCTTGAGCAAATTTTAAAGACGCGCGCTCGCGCGAGGAATACAAAAGGGAAGCGCGTGACCACGCGCGTAGTTGACCGAAGCTGCTTACTTTATTTTAATTTGCGTAACTGAGAGGGGACTGCAATTAGGGCTTATATATTAGACGTATTTTCATGATGAAAGGAGATTTCACCCCTTAGGGGATCACGTAGCTAATATTACTGTCTTCTCTTTACTTTCAAGATTAGATTAGAGTTGAAGAATGAAGCAATTGGAGAGCATAGGAAATTCAAAATTGGAGCAAGAGAGATCAGATTTACATTCCCAATTCCCTAACTTCTCTTTACTTCTATCTTTATTTCTCAATGTATACTCAATTGTGGATTATGGATTTTGATTTTATGATAAACTAAACTCTATTCTGAGATTGCAATGGATTCTATAGACTAGTTATTTCTGATATATTGCATTGTTAGCTTTATTGATTGTTATGAGATTGTCTAATTAGATTCATGCTTATTTGCTTAGTTGATTGGCCATCAATTACTGTGATAATCCATATGGACTCAAAAGACAAAGTATGGGTTTAGATCTGATCTTATTAGCTTAAGTTTGTATATTCTACATTGTGATAGGATGTATGATTTGTGCTTAGGATAGACATAGACCGAAGCGCCATTCGTAGTCAAATGAGAACTTGGGCTTAAACCCTAATTATTTATAAATCACATAGACATATAGTGGTTTAGGTAATGTGGGTGTTCACGTGTATTCTATCATCTGTGGATTATATGTGATATGGGTATAGTACATTGAGAGATGGCTATACTTTACTTTCGTGTTCTTGACTAACAATCCGGTAAAATTAGTTTGGCTTGACAGGGAGTGTGTTGGTTTAAATGAGTCAATAGATGAAATTGTGATCTCAGGTCTTCTTTATCTAATCTCACTCTAGGAATATTTAGGTTTATTTAATTTCATAGTTTTAATATAAAATATTAATTCATTCGTTTAAATAAGATTGAAATGGTTATGTGTTAATGTTTGGTGAACTTTATTAGTTAATTCTCCGTGGGAACGATACTTTACTTACTCTTTATTACTTGTTGACCGTGTATACTTGCACGCATATATTGATCAGAAAAACGACTAACAAGTTTTTGGCGCCGTTGCCGGGGAATTATTTTAATAATTTTGCTAACATTAATTTCAATCAAATTAGTCTTAATTTAAACATTTTTATTTTGTTTTAATTATCTTCTTATATTTCTCTCTTTTCAGGTACCATGGGTGACTTTGCTTATCAATGGCCTTATGCAAATATGCCTCAACCAAGGGACATAAGTACTGAGGGACTCAATGTATTTTCTACATTGTCGGCACAAAATGCAACACTTTCGGAGAGGTTGGATATTCTTGCAGCCCATCGTCCTCGAGAGATAGTAGTTACATGTGAATATTGTGCTGACGAGTATCCAAGCTATCAGTGTAACATCAATTTTGGACAAATACAGTATGGGGGTGATTACTCCAATAGCTATGCTAATCCCAATTATCATCAAGGTTGGGAGTATCACCCAGATTATGAATGGATTTATAACTATCAAGACCAAAACTGTGTTCCAAGTCCAACATCTCCATCGGATTTCTCATTTCCAACTCCAATGCAACAAGAGAAAAATTCAGAGTTGAAGGAATTCATGTCAAAAAGCATGGCAGACCATGAAGAGATGATGATGAGTTAGGAGTTATCAAGCCAAAATCTTAACAGACAGATGGAACAACTCATTAACTCCCCAATGAATGGTCCACAATACATGGATTTTGAAACTAAACAAGATAATTCAAGATTGGAGGATTTGTGGTTCAAATT
The DNA here is from genome assembly GCA_016801055.1 of Panax notoginseng. Classification (NCBI taxonomy): domain Eukaryota; kingdom Viridiplantae; phylum Streptophyta; class Magnoliopsida; order Apiales; family Araliaceae; genus Panax; species Panax notoginseng. Next base: position 79,047,965 of record CM029015.1, on the reverse strand, counting down.
TATAGCATCAACTGAGGAGAAGTTGATTGAGCAAGGAAGGTCAATTCAAAATCTTCAGAACCAGATGGATCAAATGTTCGAAGCTTTGAACAATCGCCCTCCAAACAATTGGTGCTATGACATGAAAGATGAAACTGATGGAGAGCCAGAAGTGTACATGCCACTGGATGAACTGAAAGGAGTGGACATTGAGGAGATAACTGGGGGTTTGGAAAATGAAGGATATAATATACCCCAACTAAATCCTCAACTAGAGTTAAAAAGTTAAGTGAACTTTGCACACCCATGTCCCCTTGGTAGTCACGTCCAAAGTAAGAATTTCTGCGAGTATGAGGCCTCTTACAAACCATGGTGGGCAGAGGAAGAGATAAAAGAAGAAGAAAAGCATGTTGAATCTTTCATGCCTCAATGCAAAAATCTGTCCATAGATGCAACAGGAGAAGCACCTGGCAATGCAATAGAAATGGAGACATCATGTACAGGAAATAAGCTAGGTGGCTTCAATTTGAAGACTCTTATGATGGGGAACCTCCCAATGCACATTGCAGTTCTAATGGATGGAGGGTTCCTATATTATTGTAGAGGAATTGGATAGCGGTGTCAAGAAAAGAGTCAAGCTAATTGATTATAACTTAGCGCTTGATGGGAGGCAACCCATTATTTCTATCTCTATTTTTTATATTTATTCAGTTTAAGTTGTTTTTGTTAGCGCATTTTCATTCTTAATTAGGATAGTATGATTATCGTTGCATAATTATCATAGTAGCTATATTGAATAGGAGTAAGTTTGTGCAGTGCATTGAAAGGAGGATCACAAAATAGACACTCATGTTTATTTAGTAAATCATGCTTTGACAGTGTCTATTGGTGGTATTGCAGGTGTATTGGATTACAGGCATTACTGTCTTGCAGTAAGGATATAAAAATTGGAAGTGCAGGATGCAGGGTCGCACGGCCGCGTAATGATTATAGCACAAGACCGCGCGCTAGCGCGGTAGACCTGCCAAAAAAAAAATGTCACTCGCGCGCCCGCGCTTGATATGCATTAAAAGACCGCGCGACCGCGCGCAACAATGACCATATAGCTTTCCATTACGTGATTGACGCTTAGTCTTCATACCCACGATTGATTGCTACTCTATAACACCTAGGGTTTCTGTTTGGGCTGTGCAAAAATAAGTTTGGGGTTCATCAGTACTAAGTTTGAAATCTCTATCAGTCAAGGGGAGGATGTGGTCTATCATACCAAATTTCTGAGTTTGGAAGCACAAACAAAGTATTATAGAATTGTAGCCAAAACATTTGTGAAAGAAAGAGGATTCAAGCCTGAAACACAAGATGGTCAGCTATGTGAGATGATTCAAGAGAGGGGATGGCTTGGATTGACTGCCACTCCTATGCCTATTCCGATTAGTATAGTCCGGGAATTCTATGCTAATGCTAAAACCACCACGAGCGGTCTATCTGTGGTTCGTGGCTTTGAAATAGATTACAGACCTCTCGCCATCAGAGCAGTTTTAAGGATTACTGACACACCACCGACTGGGTTGGCTAATTGGGAAGGAGGTGCACCGCACCCGCGAGGAAAAGGCTTCATTATCCAACCCACATTCCTAGAGCCACCACCAGATTCACCACCCGAAGAGGTGGTGCAGCTGAGCAGTAAGGGAGTTTCTCTAACCCTATATCTCCATTCATTGAGGCAATGAATATTATATGTTTTGGGTATTAGGGTAGTAGTGTAGTGCATATAGCATTTGCATGTTTAGTTTAAAGTTTATGTTTAGTGCATGTCTCACAAATTCTAGCTTTATGGAAATTTTGTCTAGCCTATGATGAATGAGAATTTTGAAGGATTGTTGAATATGTTGGATAACATGAGCTTAGATATAATGTTTTACATAATGTAATTCATGATGCTGTTTAGATGCTTTCGGTTTGCACTGCCATGTTCACAATTGCTTGTAGGTATAAGAATTATGTGTTGCATTGCTCGGTAGAAAATGTAGTTGTAAAAAGAGAATTATGTGGAAAATGGACTTAGACTGTACAAAGCATTGATAATCAAACATTGGGAAAACATGGGTATGCTATGTATAAAAAAAGCAATAACATGGCTAGTCATATTTCGGGGCCCTGGCTACTTGAGTAAGTACGCCCGTAGGGGTGTCTTAACACCTAGCGTCCTAAGGTTTTTCATGGTCTGGGAGTCTTTGGTTGAAAGCTCTCTAAGGGGTAGCAGTGTTTGCCTAATGGAATGAGGCATTGCATAGTCATGTGAAAAAAAATAGCAATAAATACTGCGGGAAAGAGCGAAAATTGCCCTCGTGAGTAGCAATAAAGCAGTTAAGCCCATTGTCGAACCTTAGTTTATTTTGATATGTTGGAACAGTCTTTGTTGCATAAGTACACATGAGTCTTGACTTAGACTGTAATTTTCTGTTTTGAGCAGTTTAGCATGTGTATTCTTTGCTTAAGTCAAGTTTTGGTGAACATAACACACACACACATAGCATTTTTATAGCATATATGAATTATCTGAGTGTATGATATTATGCCTATAGTTTGGTTTGAATTTGTATTCTTGAATCTGGATAATTCGCTGAGGCATTTTGGACTGAAAATCTGTTATAGCTGGAACAATGTGAGACTCGTTTGAATCATGATTTAGTTTCATAGCATGTAGTTGCATTTTCAGTATCTTTTATAGTATGCATTGCTTGAGGGCAAGCAATAGTTCAAGTTTGGAGATATTTGATAAGTGGGTTTTATACCTACTTATTGGATATCAATTCACACGAACTATGCCCATCTCAAGTACATTTTAGTGTGTTTTTAATTGCATTTTGTAATATTTTGCATCGCATGTACTGAGAACTCCTTTGGTGTAAACATGCAAGAAATGACATAGCTTGGCAATGGTAGATGGCATGAGGGTAATGGAATCATGGCGCGAGGAACAATTGGAGATATGCAACTGAGGATGAATGAAGGAAGAGTGGCATGATAAAGAATCAATAGTAGCAGGACAAAGCAGTAGCAGTAGCAGAACACAGAATCAAAACTGCAGAAACCGCGCGGCTAAATAGGCTTAAACACGCGCGCCCACGCGATCACCCGGCTTGACCAGATTTTAAAGACGCGCGCCCGCGCGAGGAATACAAAAGGGAAGCGCGCGGCCGCGTGCGTAGTTGACCGAAGCTGCTGACTTTATTTTAATTTGCGTAACTGAGAGGGGAGTTGAATTAGGGCTTATATATTAGACGTATTTTCATAATGAAAGGAGATTCCACCCCTTGGGGGATCACGTAGCTAATATTACTGTCTTCTCTTTACTTTCAAGATTAGAACCCTAGATTAGATTAGAGTTGAAGATTAAAGCAATTGGAGAGCATAGGAAATTCAGAATTGGAGCAAGAGAGATCAGATTTGCATTCCCAATTCCCTAACTTCTCTTTACTTCTATCTTTATTTCTCAATGTATACTCAATTGTGGATTATGGATTTTGATTTTATGATGAACTAAACTCTATTCTGAAATTGCAATGAATTCTATGGACTAGTTATTTCTGATATATTTCATTGTTAGCTGTATTGATTGTTATGAGATTGTCTAATTAGATTCATGCTTATGTACTTAGTTGGTTGGTCATCAATTACTGTGATAATCCATATGGACTCGAGAGATAAAGTATGGGTTTAGATCTGATATTATTAGCTTAAGGTTGTATATTCTACATTATGATAGGATGTATGATTTGTTCTTAGGATAGACATATACCGAAGTGCCATTCGTAGTCAAATGAGACTTGGGCTTAAACCCTAATTATTTGTAAATCACACAGACATATAGTGGTTTAGGTAATGTGGGTGTTCACGTGTATTCTATCATCTGTGGATTATATGTGATAAGGGTATGGTACATTGAGAGATGGCTATACTTTACTTTCGTATTCTTGACTAACAATCTGGTAAAATTAGTTTGGCTTAACAGGGAGTTTGTTGGTTTAAATGAGTCAATAGATGAAATTGTGATCTTAGGTCTTCTTTATCACTCTAGGAATATTTAGGTTTATTTAATTTCATAGTTTTAATATAAAATATTAATTCATTCGTTTAAATAAGATTGAAATGGTTATGGGTTACTGTTTGGTGAACTTTATTAGTTAATTCTCCGTGGGAACGATACTTTACTTACTCTTTATTAATTGTTGACCGTGTATACTTGCACGCATATATTGATCGGTAAAACGACCAACAAGCTAAGCCCTGAACATGGCAAAATATTAAATGGGTCCTCGATCCCTGACAAGAAAGTCAACCATGATGTTGCGTCTGTATACTCAGCCGGCTGAAAGGAATAGGACATGGTTATCTCATTGGAAAAATAATACCCACGACGTCTGAAGGTGCCAATCGGTCTCAAATGTGTTATAAACCACACATACAACAAGACTGCACTACCTCTAAACATCCCCACAGAATGGGTATGGCAATACATGGCCAACCTCAAGGTCTCTATAAAAATCATCAGTAAGATGGAATGACCCTCCTTGGGAGCATGGACTACCATGATCACGCCGATATTCAGATGGTCCATGTACAACGACATGTACAGATAGGCCAATATGCACGTCAAGAATATATCTACACGGGCGACATGCCAATCATCCTCAGAAATGGTGAAGTCCTCAGAGTATCAAAGATAGCTATCTAACGACCCGAATCTGTCAATCAAAAAGTTCATGGACACCACATGCCCTGAGGTAATCTCGTCTAGGGAAACTCTGTGCCTCAAGCCTGTCAAGGTCATAAACTGCCAGCACATGTCACCGACAGCCATCTGAGCACAAGGCCTATCTAAAGGCAAGCCTGTAAGATGCTCATACTTCAATATAGGAGTCAACTCATGGGTATCAAATCTGAACACCTGTCTATCTGGCATCCAATGCTCAAGCATGCCCTCTATAAAGCCCGACGGAACCTGAAATGTCAGGAGGGTCATGGAGTGCCTCAACAATTGATGAACTGTCACCTAATCTAGGGAGACAAACTACCATACCAATATCTCAAAGAATATACCACCAAGATAACAGTGGAGGAAGACATCTGTAGAGCCATATCATAAGACCATCCAGGGGTCAATGCTAAACTCATCTTTGGAAATGCATATCCATGACATAATGCATACATAATAAATGACAGATGACAATATGATGTAGGGAATAGAAAGAATTATACATACATTCCTAAGAACATCATCATCTAAATACATCATCTCTATATACAACTAAAAATATACAAGAAAATAGGGCACAATCGCCCAACATCTAACAGAGGCCTATCAAAAGATATAACGAGAACAGGGGCACGTCCGCCTAATATCTAACAGAGGCCTATCAAAAGAAATAGCGAGAAATGCATCAGAAGAAGTCAATGGTGTTGATGTCCACATCATCCAATCTATCAATATGATGTAACTCCTCTTGAGTCACTGAATATCTGTCAGAAGGGATATCAGGCTGATACAACAGAGGATTTGCGTCGGTAAAACCATCAAAATATGGGCCACCTGAAGGGCCAGCCCCAGAGCTAGAAGAATCAAAAGTATCCACCTCTGATGTATCTCTGACCAAATGCCAGATAAAGAAATGTGCCCAGTCCAACTGCTAGGTCAAACTATCAATCTGCGTCAAAAGAGTCAGCTCTCAGACGCAGGCAATCCAATCTATCATCATGACGGAGCTAGGAACCATATCCCCCATGAACTGTATGGAGTGGGTTTGAGCTCAAATGGTGCGAGGGAACCACCAGCGGTAAAAAGCCTCCTAAGTGAAAGGTCCCTCTGACAAAGTAGAGCCATCCACGCCCACCAATGGTATCTTAGTTATTGGCTACGACAAAGGCTAATGACGCCTGGCAGGAGGAAAAAATAGAATACGTATCTCTATTGTAGTGCTCCTGATAGCACGCTCTCCTAAATAGAGCTCCCAGCCTCCGTCAGTAAGGAAAGGAATCTGTCGGGTGGACAATACATACTCGACACCAGTTGGGAAACCACCCTCGAAGCCAACTGTTAAGTGGTCCTTAGAGTAAGGAACCCACGTAATGACCTATGCGGTCAACAACTCCAACTGCAGGCGAGAATGGGTGAAACCCTTAGCTACAAGAACCTCTGGCAAAGTGGAGTAATGCCATCATCATCCCCATGGATAAGTGTCCAAACCTAACGTGCTAATGAGACAAAGACATGGAAGCCTCTCGTAGGCCCAAAAATGCGAATACAAATATCAAATATCTGTTGTCAGTCAAACAGGTAACTTGAACAAAAGGGGAATCAAAAATCAAAAGAGAAAATGCTCACTAGCAAGAATGGTAAAACCTTAACCAAGCCTCTGTCAGGCCCTTTGAACGTAGGTGCATTCCTTGAGGAAGTAGGCAAAGGTGTAGGAGCCCCAATCAAACTCTCCGATATGATCCACCTCTCGGTGGTGATGACTAAAGCGAATGACACCGTCGAAGAGTTATCCGCTAGGAAACAACCCCTAAGGATGATCAGAAACAATCACCAAAGGATGCAATCTCTAACCCTCCGATCATCGGGCATTTTCTCAGTCCGAGCCCCACTCATGTCATCTACACTCAAGGGAACAGAACGGACTGTCTCATCCTTAAGTGTCGTGGCTGAGACTCCCAACAAGGATCTAACGACAGTCGAGGAAATGTCAGCCACCAAAGGGACTGACGCCCCTGAAAACTTCATCCCAGTGATGAATTGCTAATCCATCGGTGTCATCATCACCTCATAATCCAACAAATGGAGAGACTGAGTCTGGTGAAACCAGCGCTCAGATAAAGCCCTGAGATAACCCCTGTTACGCCCCCAGATCCAGGTCCCTTCGAACCTCAGATTTGGTCTGCCACGATACTACTATCATCAAACTATTTATATATTATATTCATAACTTAATAAATATAACTTTGCTTATTACAATTTTGAATATAAATTCTTTCTATTTTTAAGATCTGTATAATGACCCCAAACTTTTATAAGTTTCTAATCTTGGTAATTTACCATTCCTGTCTTATATCATATTCGATGTTATAAAAATATGCGGAATAATTTAAACTTTTTCAATCTCCTTAAAAATAAATCTTTTATTGATATCTTAACTTGAATCAATTACATATCCTTGAATCGATTTATGTTATGATTCATTCTATTCGAATTACTGTATAAATTTTTACATCTCGATTCGAATTCCTCTGTGTATCACATAGTACAACTATACAACTTAACATGTATTACATATAGTAAACTACTATCTTGTACATCTCCTAGAACCTAAACATGGTTCAAGAGCATATAGTTAAATAAATAAATCAATCTCTTTCGATGCTATTGAACTTTATCTATCAAGTAGCACGTAATCTTTATCGTGAGTCCTTAACCTGCAAAAGTGGTTATTTGCAAGGGTGACCTTGACAATCCAGTAATTCTAACAATTTTCATGTAGCACATAGCATATAATAGCATAGCCAGTTCATGCATTCACAATCAATTAATATTTACTACGCATGTTACTTCTCACATAACAGGCATAGAGATTTTCTTCACAAGTATATCATCAAAGATCAACTTTCAAATTTCATACATATATACATTTCATATATATACATCACATTCTCATGGCATAATATAGCTCAACTAACAGTTATCGAATTCATATAACAAATAGGAACTGAAAGACTTGCCTGATTCGTAGTTTATCAACTACGACTTAATTTCTTAAAGCTTATCTGCGCTGCGTGTATTCCTATATAGTTATATAATCATGGATTCATATCCATCAGTCATACATTTCATATGCTCTTAATATAATAATAAATATTGCATCATTTCCTAACTAGGTTTATAAAACCTTCATTTCGCTTTCTCATCATACTCTTAGAATAGCTAGGTATGTATAGGTATACTTAACCATCCGTACTTGACATCAACATTCATATACATTTATCACACACTTGACTCGCTATGTGTTCGACACATATTTAAAGTTTATAGATACGTGATCTACGTCGTTCATATTCAAACTACTTAGTTCTATAATAATTTATTTCAATCAATAAAGCTTAACAACTTTCTTTAACAAGATTCGATGATATTAGCTTTTAAACTATATATTGGTACTAATAAGCCTCTACTATTATGCTTCACATAGACATAGCATAGTTCATTATTTGAAGACGTATTTTAAACCACACTTGAAAGGTCCAATTCATGCTTAGCTAGATGATGAACATATTCGTCATGTCTAGACACATAAAGCGTTCAAGTTCACTTTTAAAAGTCATTCTAGGCTAAGGTAAAGCAACTAGGTGCAACTTTTAATCTTATTTCATAGCTAACTAAGCCATGTATGTATGTTATCATGTTTAGAACTTTAAGTACACAAGTTACTTTAAGTTCGTTTTCAAAGTTTTAAGTTTTCTTTAGAAATTATTTTCAACTAAGCTATCGTAAGTTGATAATAAGTAAAGCAACTTTAAATCACTTCTCATGCTTAGGTATACTCATAACTCAACAATATTTATGTGTTAAAATATCATAACTTCAAAGACTCAAGGTTCATCAATATTCGTTTTTCAAAGCTCCAAGTTTCCTTTAGAAACACATACTAAGTCATGCTAAAGCATTCTATTATGAGTAAGGTAATCTTATATATCATGTTTATTATCATGTATATTTATGTTTTATCACTTAGAATAACATATTCCATCGTCGGGAGCACTATACTTGCGTATGTGCTCGTTCGACGCCCTCTGATTGCCTTCGAATACTTAACAGTCACAAAGATGACTATTTTGACCCCTTCTAACGACCTCAAAATGAACAACTTAAAGAACAAAAGTTGCAGGTCTATTCATCCTCATTCCGGATCATCTTGAATCTCCTCAATCGGAGTTCGTATGAAAAAGTTATGGTCGTTTTACCAAAATAGATAACATCAGTCATTGCAGGACCCTCCCCCCCCCCCCCCCCGACGGGGCGGGCCTTTTTCATAGCAAGACCCCCACCGGGGCGAGCATAGCTGCTGAATTTGGAAATTTTCATCTCCCTTGCTACGAAATAACAAGCCAAAATCCTTTCTAACCTTCATAATTTGAGTTATACATATCCAAATTAGTCCGTTTTCGATTCTATGGATTCATAATTCATAGAACTACAACATACTAGAATTATAACAATTTACAGAAATCCTAACTAACCTAATTCTTAATCCAAAACTCATGTTCATAATAATTTTCATGTTTTGAAAAGTTTAGCGAATTCATTCACTACGAATTCGTTTCTAAACCAAATTGGTTCGTTTAACTTCCGTTGTTTTCGCATTCAACCATTTTAACAATGTCTAGCATCAATTGACACATTCTATCATGCTTCAACCATAAACTTTTCGACTCAAAACATGTATTTTAGTACTTTTCTAAGAATCTTGCAAAACTTGAATTTAAGAACATAGTTAAGAATTATACCTCTTGAAGGTAAATTGACAATCCTTGAATCTTAACTTCTGACTTCTCCCAACTTCTCAACCACTTGCTCACTAGAATTCTTAGAATTTTAAAATGTGAAGGATGAAGAAGGGGGTCTCTATTTATAGAATAGCCATGGACCAAGTTTGGATTTTGCTCCATGAATCAAACCAAAGAAAGAAAGAAGAAGTTATTGGGTATAGAGGAGTTGGTCACCAACTTCCTCTTCCTCCATCACTCCCTTCATCATCACCATGATTGCAAACTTTGTAGTCTTTTTCATTTCACTGAGTTTGAGAGTTGAAGAGGTAGGCTAGGCCAATGGCCTATTCATGTGATAAATGAGATGAGACTCACAAAATGGGAGAAAAGCTATAACTCAGCATTTCATATTATTAATAACATATATGGGTTTATTTGATATTTGTCCCCAAATGAGTATATACACCCACTCATACATTACATATAGAATTTATATAATTCTTGTACATTGGTTTATTTCAAACAATATTTTAATTGAGCTAATTATAAAATAGTTGGATATTCTCAATCCATCATTTTCCATAAAATTTATCATCTCAAATATACCTAATTATTATAATGATAATTAATATCAATTATTTATTAACTCCTCATTTATTTTCCCCTTAAATCCCCCTTTGATTTAACTTCCCTAGTTACGCCACACGAGACATAATTATGTGAACTTAGTAATTAATAGCTCACAAGCTTATAATAATATAATCTCACAAAATAACATTATTCTCAACTTTACATCTTATAATATGGTCATGGAAGTGGTCCATTGTGTTAGTCGTTTTACCGATCAATATATGCGTACACGTATACACGGTCAACAAGTAATAAAGAGTAAGTAAAGTATCGTTCGCACGGAGAATTAACTAATAAATTTCACCAAGCATTAGTCTATAACCACTTCAGTCTTATTTAAATGAATGATTTAATATTTTCTATTTAAACTATGAAATTAAATAAACCTAACTATTCCTAGAGTAAGACGAGATAATGAAGACATGAGATCACAATTTCATCTATTGACTCATTTAAACCAACACACTTCCTGTAAAGCCAAACTAATTTTACCGGATTGTTAGTCAAGAACACGAAAGTAAAGTATAGCCATCTCTCAATGTTCCATACCCATATCACATATAATCCATAGATGATAGAATACACATGAACACCCACATTACCTAAACCACTATATGTCTATGTGATTTACAAATAATTAGGGTTTAAGCCCAAGTTCTCATTTGACTACGAATGGCGCTTCAGTATATGTCTATCCTAAGCACAAATCATACATCCTATCACAATGTAGAATATACAATCTTAAGCTAATAAGATCAGATCTAAACCCATACTTTGTCTCTCGAGTCCATATGGATTATCACATTAATTGATGGCCAATCAACTAAGCAAATATGCATGAATCTAATTAGACAATCTCATAGCAATCAATAAAGCTAGCAACGACATATATCAGAATAAACTAATCCATAGAATCCATTGCAATCTCATAATAGAGTTTAAATCATAGCTGAATCAAATCTATCATCCACATAAGAATAAACATCGTAAGATATAATTATGAATCAAGGAGAAAATAAGAGTATAGAATTGTAGTGCAAATCTGTTCTCCTGATCCAAGATAGAATCTCTGATGCTTTCCAATTGCTTCAAGTCTTCGGATCTAATCCCATCTAGAAAGTACCTACACTAATCTACTCTAATCTATTATTGAAATTGAAAAGAGAAAGTAACGATAGCTACGTGATCCCCCAAGGGGTGGTATATCCCCCTACATACTGATAATATGTCTAATATATGAGCCCTAATTAAACCCCCACTCCGTTACACTTCCAATTTTAAAAATTAAAATAAAGTTAGCAGCCTCAGTCAATAGCGCGCGCGGCTGCGCGCGGTCCCTGTGTAATCATCGCGCGGGCGCGCGAGTGCAAAGTCAATTCAGTCCGAGTAATGGTGCGGGCGTGCGTGTTGAAGCTTTGTTGGCCGCGCGGCTTCTGAACTGTGCAACCTCAGGTTCTGCTACTGCTTCTTCCTTTCCAAGTTGCTACTGATGCTTTAACATGCAACTTTTGCTCTATTGTTCACCACTGCTTAGCTTCTTTTATCCACTGATCCTCATGTTGTGCATTCATTGTTCTCATGCCATCTACCCATGCCGAGCTCATGCCATTTCCTGCACTTTTACACCCAAGGAGTTCTCAGTACATGCAATGTGAAATTTTATGAAATACAACTAAAAACACACTAAAATGTACTTGAGATGGACATAATTCTCGTGAATTGATATTCAATAAGTAGGTATAAAACCTACTTATCAAATACCCCCAAACTTGAACTATTGCTTGCCCTCAAGCAATACATACTATATAAAACACTGAAAATGCAACTACATGCTATGCAACTAAATCATGATGCAAACTAGTCTCGCATTGTTCCAGCTATAACAGAATTTCAATCCAAAATGCCTCAGCGAATTATCCAGATTCGAGAATACAAATTCAAACCAAACTATAGGCATAATATCATACACTTAAATAATTCATATATGCTATAAAGATGTTGTGTGTATGTGTTATGTTCACCAAAACTTGATTTAAACAAAGAATACACATGCTAAACTGCTCAAAACAGAAAATTACAGTCTAAATCAAGACTCATGTATACTTGTGCAACAAAGACTGTTCCAACATATCAAAACAAACTAAGGTTCGACAATGGGCTTAATTGCTTTATTGCTACTCACGAGGGCGATTTTCGCTCTTTCCCGCGGTGTTTATTGCTATTTTTTTTCCTTTCTTTTTTTTTCTTTTTTTCACATGACTGTGCAATGCCTCATTCCATTAGGCTACACTGTTACCCCTTAGCGAGCTTTCAACCAACGACTTCCAGACCATAAAAGACCTTAGGTCGCTAAATGTTAAGACACCCCTACGGGCGTACTTACTCAAGTAACCAGGGCCCCAAAATAAGACTAGCCACGTTATCAATTATTTTTTAGAGCATACCCATGTGTTCCTAAAGTTTGATTATCAAAGTTTCGTATAGTCTAAATCCATTTTCCACATATTTCTCTTTTTAATGCCACATTTCCTATCAAGCAATGCAACACATAATTCTTATGCCTACAAGTAATTGTGAACACTGCAGTGCAAATCGAAAGCATCTAAACAGCATCATGAATTACATTATGTAAAACATTATATCTAAGCTCATGTTATCCAGCATATTCAACAATCCTTCAAAATTCACATCCATTATAGGCTAGACAAAATTTCCATAAAGCTAGAATTTGTGAGACATGCACTGAACATAAACTGACACACATAATAATGACTGAACACCTAAAAAATAAAAATGTATTGTAAAACACGTAGACAGACAAACTGCTCATGCAAACACTATATGCAACACTACTCATGCAAAATTTAAACTACTCATGCAAAAACTATATGCAATTACACTACTACCCCAATACCCCCAAACTTAAAATGAACAATGCCCTCATTGTAATTAAAAGTGAAAGAATACTCCCCTAAGTGGCAATGTCAACTCCGTTTGCCTCCTAATGATCCGATGGTATATCAGGCGTTGGATAAGTTTGAGATATTTTATAGTTGGCAACTGAGTGTGGGCTTCTAACTTTACTGCACAATTGGTTACCCCTGGAAAGGATCAACATGAACTATTAGACTTTATTTAATTATAACCAATTCTTACTGCTAACAATTTAATTAACTATAATAATAATAAACTAATTAAAGCAGAAAGAATTGAACACAAAGGAAGAAAATGATAGACTATGGATAATGGAGAATTAAACAAATAAGGAGAGAGATATATGATGGGGTGCCTCCCATCAAGTGCTCGATTTATAGTCCGTTAGCTGGACTCTGTGCTTGACACCACTATCCAATTCCTCTACGATACGCTAAGAACCCTCCATCCATTAGAACTTCTATGTGCGTAGGTAGGTTCCCCATCTTGCGAGTTTATGAATTGAAACAACCTAGCATATTTCCTGTACATGATGCCCCCAGTTCTAATGTATAGCTAGGTGCTCCGTCCGTTGTATTTGTGAATAGATTTTTGCACTGAGGCATGAAAAATACAACGAACTTTTCCTCTTCTCTTTTCTCTTTCTCAGCCCACCATGGTGTATAAAAGGCCTCTTTATCATTCTGATCTTTACTTTGAACATGGCTACCAAGAGGACATGGGTGTGCAAATTTCACTGAATTTTTTAATTCTGACTGAAAAGGCACTTGGGGTATTATACAAGTCGTTTTATGTTCTTCATTTTCCAGACCCTCAGTTGTCTCCTCAATGTCCACTCCTTTAAGTTCATTCAGTAGCATGTACACTTCTGGCTCTCCATTTGTTTCATCGTCCATGTCATAGCACCAATTGTTTGGAGGGCGATTGTTCAAGGCTTCAACATTTAATCCATCTGATTCTGAAGATTTTGAATTGACCTTTCTCGCTCAATCATCTTCTCCTCAGTTGATGCTACAAATTTGAACCGCAATTCCTCCAGTCTTGAATTATCATGTTCAGTTTTGAAATCCATGTATTGAAGACTATTCATTGAGGAGTTAATGAGTTGTTCCATCTATTTGTTAAGATTTTAGCCTGATAACTCCTGACTCATCATCATCTCTTCATGGTCTGGTATGCTTTTTGACATGAATACCTATAATTCTAAATTTTCTTCTTGTTGCATTGGAGGTGGATATGAGAAATTCGATGGATATGTTGGACTTGGAACACAGTCTTGGTCTTGATAGTTATAACTCCATTCATAATACGGGTGATACCCCCAACCTTGATGATAATTGGGATTAGCATAGCTATTGGAGTAATCACCCCCATACTGTATTTGTCCAAAACTGATGTTGCACTGATAGTTTGGATGCTCGCCATCACAATATTCACATGTAACTATTATCTCTCGAGGACGTTGGGCTGCAAGAACATCCAACCTCTTCGAAAGTGTAATTTGTGTTGACAATGTAGAAAATACATTGAGTCCCTCAGTACTTATGTCCCTTGGTTGAGGCATATTCACATAAGGCCATTGATAAGAAAAGTCACCCATGCTACCTGAAAAGAGAGAAATATAGGAAGAGAATTAAAATAAAATAAAATAAAATAAAATGTTTCAATTAAGACTAATTTGATTGAAATTAATGTTGGCAAAAATTATTAAACTATTTCCCCAGCAACGGCGCCAAAAACTTGTTGGTCGTTTTACCGATCAATATATGTGTGCAAGTATACACGGTCAATAAGTAATAAAGAGTAAGTAAAGTATCGTTCCCACGGAAAATTAACTAATAAATTTCACCAAGCATTAGTCCATAATCACTTTAGTCTTATTTAAACGAATGATTTAATATTTTCTATTTAAACTACGAAATTAAATAAACCTAACTATTCCTAGAGTAAGACTAGATAATGAAGACCTGAGATCACAATTTCATCTATTGACTCATTTAAACCAACACACTCCCTGTAAAGCCAAACTAATTTTACCAGATTGTTAGTCAAGAACACGAAAGTAAAGTGTAACCATCTCTCAATGTACCATACCCATATCACATATAATCCACAGATGATAGAATACACATGAACACCCACATTACCTAAACCACTATATGTCTATGTGATTTACAAATAATTAGGGTTTAAGCCCAAGTTCTCATTTGACTACGAATGGCGCTTCGGTATATGTCTATCCTAAGCACAAATCATACACCCTATCATAATGTAGAATATACAATCTTAAGCTAATAAGATCAGATCTAAACCCATACTTTGTCTCTCGAGTCCATATTGATTAGCACAGTAATTGATGGCCAATCAACTAAGCAAATAAGCATGAATCTAATTAAGACAATCTCATAGGAATCAATAAAGCTAACAACGACATATATCAAAATAAACTAATCCATAGAATCCATTGCAATCTCTGAATAGAGTTTAAATCATAGCTGAATCAAATCTATCATCCACATATAGAATAAACATCGTAAGATATAATCATGAATCAAAGAGAAAATAAGAGTAGAGAATTATAGTGCAAATTTGTTCTCCTGATCCAAGATAGAATCTCTGATGCTTTCCAATTGCTTCAAGTCTTCGGATCTAATCCCATCTAGAAAGTACCTACACTAATCTACTTTAATCTATTATTGAAATTGAAGAGAGAAAGTAACGATAGCTAAGTGATCCCCCAAGGGGTGTTATATCCCCCTACATACTGATAATATGTCTGATATATGAGCCCTAATTGAACCCCCACTCCGTTACGCTTCTAATTTTAAAAATTAAAATAAAGTCAACAGCCTCAGTCAACAGCGCGCGCGGCCGCACGCGGTCCCTATGTAATCTTCGTGCGGGCGCGTGAATGCAAAGTCAGTTCAGTCCGAGTAATGGCGAGGACGCGCGTGTTGAAGCTTTGTTGGCCGCGCGGCTTCTGAACTGTGCAACCTCAGGTTCTGCTACTGCTTCTTCCTTGCCAAGCTGCTACTGATGCTTTGACATGCAACTTTTGCTCTATTGATCACCACTTCTTAGCTTCTTTTATCCACTGATCCTCATGTTGTTCCTTCATTGTTCTCATGCCATCTACCCATGCTGAGCTCATGCCATTTTCTGCACTTTTACACCCAAGGAGTTCTCAGTACATGCAATGCGAAATTTTATGAAATGCAACTAAAAATACACTAAAATGTACTTGAGATTGGCATAATTCTTGTGAATTGATATTCAATAAGTAGGTATAAAACCTACTTATCACATTGCACCATGTTACATTTTATTATCTCAATTGTACATAGCGCTAACATACTAGTTTTTATACATATGTATTCAAATACTTCCTATATTATATAGTTACTATTGAAGTGTCACACTTCATTTCATATCATATAGATGTAGCTACTATATAATATAAAATCATTGCACATACAAATTAATTCCTTCAATTATTCATTCATTAAATTATTTAATGAATTCTTATTCCATCACTTTGCCACACTAGGCATATCACACAAGCTTACAATAAGCTTATTACTTATTCTCATTACTTATTTATTTCCCACTACATTACTATAATCAAAATTAGGTACTTCGCCATAACATAACATAAGATGTTTTTATCATGTTTTCTCTAAATAGAGGAACTAATCATAATAAATCGATTTACTCATTTTTTCAAGATATTACTCTTAATATAGTATCTATGTATTATTAAAATATTTACATGCACGACACACGTACACACTATATATAGAAAATAAGTTTATTTCCTATTATGATAAATTGTTTCCATCAACTTATATATCAAATATGTTTTAATATATTTACCATATTACTTAATCCCACACATTACCTAGTACAAAGCTATATAAGGTAATATCAAAATAATATTCTCCCTTTTATTAAAAGAATCAAATGCTAGAATTTATTTTAATAACCTTTAGTAGAAATATACTATAATTATTTCTCTTTCCTTTCTATAGATTGCCACAACATAATTTCTTTAATCTATACATTTAACCATGTCTCAATATTAATTAATAAATCTCTAACCAATATTTATCTAAAGATATATCGATTTTCTTCTCTCGTCAACAACGTACATATATATAAGTCTAAACCTAGAACACATCGAGTCTTTAATAGTATTCAATATAGTACACTGAGTGGTTTCTCATAAACAACCAACAATTTGGTTTTCGTCTCGTCTACACTATTTTTACAGTGAGTTAGATCGGTCACTAATTCGTATATATCTCCACTCTTTGAAGGAATCTTTTAGCCCAACTCCTATACATCCACCATTAAAGGGTACAGTCGCACCGCCTTAGACTTGATACTTACTCGTACATACTCAAGAAATTAGTGATTATCAAAGATATTTAATGTCACCAACTTACTATGATAAAATAATTTCACATAAATTATTTAATATCGATAGATAGATTTCTATCCATCTTTTTTATTTCAAATAACTCGCCTCTTCAATAGACAACAAATATATAATAATAATATATTTATTAAACACAGAAATTACTTATTGCATAATTTATATTACCTCATGCAATACCATTCCACATACCTCACAACACATATATATTCTTATTCGAACCCTTATCATGCCTTAAGAATTTTATTTACTAAATTGTTATTTTAATAATATCTAAAAATTTGGGTTCTTACAACCCCAGGGACAACGACGGGGAGGATGGAAAAGAAAGCCTCGATCGAAGCCCCAAGCATGAACAATCTCTCGGTACTCTGAATGGAGAGTCTGGTACAGAGAATGTATGCTAAATTAGTTCCCTCTGGGCTACGTAATGCCGGGAACCTGCATCAAAGTGAAAATCAAAATCAGAACCCTTGCCCCCACAAATAAGAAAAGGAAGATAAGCACGGCTATTACCTCATTCGCTTGAAGATAGATCGAGGGGTGATGACTCAAATCATCCAGAAGATCTGGAATCATCACATTTATAGCTAGAAACTCCTTGCGGGGAATGGAAAAGGAAGGAGCAGGATCCGTAACCGGTACGTCCTCCTCCTCATCCTCAACATCCGGTCTCTCGACCCAGATAGGACGAATCACTGACTTGATCAACCAACGAGGCTACTCGACTGGTCTAGATCCTTATATTTGGACAAAAGTCTCCAAATCACCTCAGAAGGGTGTGGTAAATTCTAACCTGGAGCTCATTAAATTCAGTTCATAGCTATATTTATAGATGTATCACTTTAACATATATCTGCAGTAGAGTTAAAAATGCATGTTCATTCAATGCCTAGACTCATGAAATTTTTTTGCCAAAGTCTCCTTTGTAAAAAGGACTATCCACATGCACGTAGGCAGGACTAGGTGGCCATTCAGTAGCACACCAACTCAAAGTCATAAACATCTTATATACATGAAAAAATATCAAAGTAATATCCATCAGGGTAGACTAATTACCAGGATTGCTTTGCTTTAAAACCTTTGCTTATTTATCATCAAATAGGATGAAAAAATAATAGAAAAGGGTGCCAATTGACTATTTCAAAAGTCAATTTTTTCCACATCAATATGTTCAGCATGGTAAAATACTAACATTTAATGCGTTGAATAATTTTTATCAAGTCATATGAGCATGCATATTCACTACTATGTGTTTTGTAGCATTTTGTATGATATCTCACTTTCCAACGGTTAAAACTGAAAAAGAAAACATGTAAACGTTACAAGGATAGTGCAGAACAATTGTACGGTGACGAATTCTACAGAAAATAGTCTAAACTCAGTAGATGTAACGAAGAAATCTCAGATTCTCTTTGTGGCTTCAACTTGAAAATGACTTATGAAAGGGATGGGAGGTGAAATATAACCCACGGGTGGCCGCGGGTTAACCCGTAGGTCTGCCTGTGGCTACCTACGGTGGTCCCCACCCCCTCTAGTTTGATCAAATTTGAGTTGCAAAGGAGGACCCATAAGCTGAAAAGTCAAATCAGGAAAAAAATGCTACGCGATTAAGCCGAAAAGCATGAAATCCTGAATTCAGAAACCAAACTTCGAGTCTATATATCAGTCATTTGTATTCGCCCGGACATAGGGTTTAGAAAGCCGATGATAAAAACTATTGAGAGCAGCCCTTGACAGTGCGTCGCGAAGGTTTGATGCCATCAATTGAGAGTTTTGTTTGCAATCAAAATAATCCAAACTCATCAAGAGTACAGCTCGTCATAAATACTTCCCCAGCAGAAATTTCAAACATCATAAGCCGTTGAAAGCTAATTCAAAGAAGGTCAAGCATCCCTGACACTACAAGCCATTGGCAATAACTCCAGCGAAGCACCAGAAATGATCCGGTGATGTAAGTCATTAAAAGCTACTTCAACAAAGATCAGAGTATCTGATATTGCAAGTTGTTGGCGATAACCCCAGTGGAACGTCAGAAAAGTCTGATGACACAAACCATGGAAAACTATATCTATTGGGGAGGATCGATGATGGAATCTGTTAGACGCTATCCCCAGAGGAACTATCAACATCGACTTGGTAGAAAGTCAAAACGATGGTGATAATGCCAGCGTAATGGCAAGAAACATCCTATGATGACAACAAGGCCAAGTCATCATCTGGATGAAACATCAACAATCCCCAAGAGTCACTCGCAAAAGAGAAGAACATCTTCGATGGAAAGCCCTTCCAAAGGATTAAGGACCTTGGTGATAACCCCAATGTCAACATCTTATGGTCTCAAGAAACCTCCACTACAGGGATTTTAAAGACATCTCTGTGAATTATCGACAAATCAGACTTAGATAACACTGATGGACATTTCAAGCCACTGGTGATTACCCCAGTATTACATCAGGAGATTCTGGTGATGAGAGCTTTGTAAACTACTGGTCAAGTAGACATCAAAGCGATTCAGTGAAGCCATCATTGACACCTCCACCCCCAACAGAAATGGCGGAAGCAGGCAGTTATCACATCCCATTGGAAATTATTCCAACAATAAACATTAAGCATAACATTACATCATATTGCATTGCATTTGCATCATCCTAAGCTTGTCGTATGTCAAGTATCTAGTAGTCTGTATCTTATCAATGCCATTGCATTGCATGAATATGCTAAAGAGAGACATCAGTAGACAATCAAAATTTTGCATTCCTATTACTAACCCTACAGGAGGGCATAATCGTCTTCTAGAGATAACCTTGGAAGTTAAATCAGTTCTAACCCCAGAAAAAACCCTGGAAGATCAGTTTCCACCCCGGAGACAACCCCAGCAAACTCAATTTCAACCCCAGCGATAACCCCAAGAGATCTAGTTTCAATCTCAGAGATAACCTTGAGAGATACAGTCCAAGTTTCAGAGATAACCTCAAAAAAGTTAGTTCCAACCTCAAAGATAACCCCGAGGGATCAAGTTCAAATCCCGAAGATAACCCCAGGAAGTCAAGCCAACCTTAGAGATAACCCTGAGGATAGTCAGAGTCAACAGCAGTCCAATCTCAGAGATAACCCTGAGAAATGACTGCTACAACTACGCCAAAGCTGGGGATAACCCCGGGAGGGGAAAATCATCATTTTGCCACCTCAACATCACATCCACATCGTCTCAACATAGTTCAACTCAAACTGCATACAAGGATGTCTAATAAGAACTATAGCTCAAATCTCGAGTGACAACTGCACAAGACAGCACAACAGATAGACAACGAAGACTTGGAGATCTGGTCATAGACCCATCTTCCTGGCTTCGAACAATCTCTAATCCCATGTCATTGTGTAGCTCTTAACAATAACTTTCTGAAAAGGTACAACACTCCTCCATCGGATGCCCAAATTAAAAATTATGAAGGTTCGAGCGGACAGCGTGTAGCCCGAGTGCATGTACTTAGAGATGTCGGGACCTGCAATGCCCGGGGTAGCCCGGGCAGTCGCAGGTAGACCCGCGGCCATCTGATCTTTAAATATGAGCTACTAGCAGCTCATTTGAAAAATAAAAAGAAAAGAGAGAAAACTTTGTCCATTTCAGCCTGTAACCCCTGCTAGAGTGCTCTAAACTGAGTGATTCTTCTTCCTAAACACTTGTAAGCTCGTGTTTTGTAATATACTAAAGTTTAATCGGTGGAAACTGAGTTTTCTGGCCCTAAAAGCTATCTGAAGTTTTCTTGGCAACCCACTGTAAGATATTTTAGATTTTTAAGCTTTCTACTACTCATATATATATATATATATATATATATATATATATATATATATATAAGCAGTAAATGGTGTAGACACTCGAAAAATTTTGCATTCCTGTTACTAACCTTGCAGGAGGGCAAAGTCGTCTTCCAGAGATAACCCCTGTAAGTCAAATATCACAGTCCCGGAGACAACCCCGGGATACTCAGTTTGTCGTCCCAGAGATAATCCCGGGATACTCAGTTTGCCATCCCGGAGAGAACCCCGGGATCCTCAGTTTTCCATCTCAGAGAAAACTCCAAGATATTCAGTCTAACCCGAAGACAACCCTAAGAATTACAGTTTCAACCTCGGAGACAACCCCGAGGAATGCATTTCCAGTTCCAAAGACAACCCCGAAATCCTCAGTCCCATCTAGGAGGCAACCTCGAGACATTCAATCCAATCCTGGAGATAACCCCAGGAGATGCAGTTCAAACCTCGGAGACAACCCCGAGGCATGCAGTTACAGTTCCGGAGATAACCCCGAAAATGCTTGTTTTAAACTCCTGCGATCAGCTTCAAACACTCAATGATAGCCCCGAGGCACTCAGTTCCAAATCTGGAGATAACCCCGGGAGGACAGGCACACCTCAGAGACAACCCTGAGGACATTCAGCACTTGCAGCAGCCCAATCTCAAAGATAACCCTGAGCAACGACTGCTAAATCAGCCCAGAACAGGAGATAACCCTGGTGAGGGGTAAAATCATCATTTTGCTACCTCGATACCATATTCACATCGTCTCAACATTTCAACATACATGCTACACAGAACTGTCCTATAAGAACCATAGCTCTAATCCCGAGTGACTAATAAGCAAGGCAGTACACCGGATAGAATTTGAAGCCTGAAGACCTGGGCATGGACCCATCTTCCTGACTTTGTACAACGTCTTATCCCATGTCCTTGTGTATCTCTCGACAACAACATGCCATAAAAGGTCTTATACACCTCGATCGGATGCCTGGATTGATGTTTTAAAAGTTTGAGCAGACAACACATTGCACGAGTGTATGTACATCGAGACAACAGAGCCTGCGGAGCCCTCTATAAATAGAGGGCTTGGGGTGGCCATTTTACAGAAGAAAAAGTCGAGGAAGCCCTGTCCAATTTGCTCTGTACACACTATAAATTGAGTGCTTTCTCATTTCAAATAATTGTGAGCTTATATTTGGCTATTTTTTACCGGTGGGAACCGAGTGTTCATCCATTTAAAGCTATTGAAGTCTTCTTTGGCAGTCCACTGTAAGCCTTCTTACATTACTTAAAGCCTTTTCCTCACTTCTTTCACACACTATTATTCACGTTGAGAGTCGCGCGTGTGTGTATGCCCGGACCGTCAGTCCGTGGTTTATTGCTTATATATATATATATATATATATATATATATATAATTGTTTACAGCTTTCATACAAATTGCTAGATCATGTGGGCCTAGGAATCATGTGATCAGAGATTCCGTCTACTGAATCTAGATTCGGTTCCCGTGATGAACATTTTTAGTTGTACATGGCTTGTAAATTATTCACGGTGTTTGAATTTCCTAAGATGGTTCTCATGCCCACAAGGAATTTGGCACTGCTTTCTATCTTATTTTCTCGAAGATGATTCGCATCTCGAAAATAAAAGTAATCAAGCCGAATACAAAATAAAATAGAAGTATCAAAGGCCTCAATTACTATCGAGCATAAGGGTTTGAAAACCTATTTTCCAAAACTTCACTACTATATTTGTTTAAAATTGAACTTTTATACAAGTCAAACTCTTTGTATCTAGGTGCAAACGAGGCATAGCACTACTTCCAGATAATTGCCCATAGGTCCAATACATACACACACACATGCAGATAAACAAGTTAATTAAAAAAGTTGTGATAACCGTGTTTTCACGGAAGTTGGGGGTGCCTAACACCTTTCCCTCGCTTAATCAAGCCCCCGAACCCTACGAATCTCGATTTCCAAGGCCAATTAAACAGTGTCCAACCATTGGGTGTTTGTGCAAACCTTTTCAAAATCGGGGGAGTTGTTACAACCATTTCAAATCTACCAACTGGCGACTCTAAAAGTCAAATCGTCGACATTCACACGTCGGACCTTTTCAAACTTGTCTTTTTAGACAAAACTCACCCAAAATGAGAACACAAAAAGGCAAGCACAGAGAGGGACACAAATCATCTCGACGTCGACAATGATAATTTATTATCTATCGTGTAATAATGTGTTTGAAGGTCGTCGTACATGGGAATTAGACAACTCTAATATAATTTTTATGTTTATAATATATTAAGCAGTTCGAATGAATGGTATCGTGTAGCACCAAGTACAGGTTTCAAGTACCTGAATTTCGGGACGTCGCAGCTTGGTATCAGAGCTTTAGGTTAGAAACCTTAGGTGGGAGATACCTTAGGCTAGATAGAAACGTTGAAAATGAAATAACTCAAATAGAGTTTCGAGATGCGAGGCAACTTCGAGAAAATAAGGTACATAGCAGCGCCGAACTCCTTATCGGAATGAAAGCCATCTAAGGAAATTCAGTCCATCACGGGAACCGAATCTAGATTCAAAAACTAAATATGTGATCATATGATTCCTAGGCTCACATGATGATGCAATATGTATAAAATCTGTAAACAATCATATATATAAAAGTTGTATATATATAAGCGATAAATGGCCACAAAGTAATCTCCAGGCCTGACAGAATGTAAATATATATATATATATATGTATGTATATGTATATATGTATTATTCTCGAATTCGAACTCGATTAAGCCTGGATAGACACATCCGGTGCAATATATATATGTATATACAATGCAGTAAACGCACCGGATGTGTCTATCCAGGCTCAATTGAATTCGGATTCGAGAATAATATATACGTAAGTATATATATATATATATATATATATATATATATAAGCAATAAACGCACCGGTTGTGTCTATCCAAACTTAATCGAGTTCGAATTCGAGAATTTTATATATATATGAGTATATATATATATATATATATAAGCAATAAAAGCCACGGATCGACGATCCAGGCATAAGCACACAACATGACTCTCAACGTGAATAACTGTGTGTGAATGAAAGTGGAGAATGGCTTTAAGAAATCTGAGATATCTTACAGTGGGCTGCCAAGAAGACTTCAGATAGCTTTAAATGAATGCATACTCCGTTTCCATCGGTAAAATATAGCAAAACACAAGCTCACAAGTGTTTGGAAAGAGAAAGCAATCAGTTTAAAGTGTGTACAAAGAAAAATGGACAAGGCTTCCTCGCCTTTTCTCTCTTGAAAATGGCTAGCCCAAGCCCTCTATTTATAGAGGGGGGAGCCGCAGGTGTACCTGCAGCTACCCAGGGTGCCTCGGGCTCTATGGACCCCACTGTCTCGAAGTACGTGCACTGGTGCAACGCATTGTCCGCTCGAACCTTCATAACTTTTAATCCCGGCATCCGATTGAGGTGTATAATACCTTTCCGGAATGCTGTTGTCGAGAGCTACACAATGACATGGGATAAGAGGTTGAACGAAGCTGGGAAGATGGGTCCATGACCAGATCTTCAAGTCTTCAAATTCTATTCGGTGTACTGTCTTGTGTAGTAGTCACTCGGGATTTGAGTTATGGTTCTTATAGGACACTTCTATGTAGAATGTGGTATGAAATGTGTTTGAGACGACATGAATATGGAATTGAGGTGGCAAAATAACCATTTTTCCCCTCACCAGGGTTATCTCTAGCTCTGGGCTGATTTAGCAATCGTTGCTCAGGGTTATCTCTGAGATTATGCTGCTATGGGTACTGAATGTCCTCAGGGTTGTCTCTGAGGTGTGCCTGAGCTCTCGAGGATTTCTCTAGGGTTAGGGCTGAGCACCTTGGGGTTGTCTCCGAGGTTGGGAATTAGAATAGACTTCTCCGGGGTTATCTCTGGAACTGCGACTACATTCCTTAGGGTTGTCTCTGAGGTTGGAACTGAATCTCCCGGAGTTATCTCCGAGACTGGAACTGAGTATCTCGGGGTTGTCTCTGGGATGGAAAACTGAGTATCCCGGGGTTGTCTCCGGGATTGAGCTGATTTAACTTCCAAGGTTATCTCTGGAAGACGATTTTGCCCTCCTGCAAAGTTAGTAACAAGAATACAAAATTTTGAGTGTCTACAAGTTGTTCAAGGATTTGAACATTTGATCTATCTGGTTCTGAAGATTTTAAATTGACATCTCTTGATTAATCCTCCTCTCCTCATTTTATGCTACGAAATTGGATAATAATTCCTCCAATATTGAACTATCTATTTTAGTTTTGGAATCCATGTATTGAGGATCATTGGTTACTATAGTGATGAGTTGTTCCATCTGGTTGCTCAGATTTTGGCTCGACATTTCTTGACTCGTCATCATCTCCTCTTGATTTGCTATGAGCTTCGATATGAATTCCTCCAAATTTGACTTTTCTTCTTGTGGTAATGGTGGTGAACATAAGAATTCTGGTGTGTATATTGGATTTGGAGCGTAGTATTAGTCTTCATAATTGTAGCTCTATGAAGAATCTGGTTGATTCCCCTAATCTTGATGATAATTGGGATATGCATAATTGTTGAGGTAGTCACCACCATGTTGTCCCAGCCCAAAACTGACGGTGCATTGATTACTTAGATGATTACCAACACAATAATTACAAACTACCGCTATCCTTCGAATACGTTGGGCTGCAACAACGTCTAACCTCCTCGAAAGTGTTTTAAGTTGTGCTGATAATGCAGAAATTCCATCGAGCCCATCAATCCATGTGTCCCTTAGTTGAGTTATACTTGAATATGACCTTTGATAATTGCATCTAGCCATGGTACCCGAAAAGAGAGAAAAATAGGAAGAGAATTAAATAAAATAAAATAAAAATGTTTAAATTCAAAAACTTGTTGGTGTAAAATCCAATTACGCACAACATGCAAATATATGTGGTCAACAAGTAATAAAGTGTAAGTAGAGTATCGTTCCCACGAGGAATTATTAATACAAATTACCAAATACTAACTCTTAACCAAACTAATTTTATTTAAATAATTAATTTAAGATTATGAATTAAATTTTTTAATTAAACTAATTCTAATTACCACTAGTTAAAAATCAGATTACGGAGATTTAAGATCACAACTTCTCTTATTGCTTCACTTAAATTAATACACTTCTTATCAATTATGCTCATTATTCTGAATTATTAATTAAGAACACCTAAATAAATATGACCATCTCTCAATGCATCATATTCAAATCAACTTAAATCCATAGCTGATAGAATTAAGAAGAATACCCTAATTAACTAATTCACTATATCTCTATGTGAATTACAATTAAAGAAGATTTTAAGCACAAATTCTCTATCAAATTACATGCGATGTATAGGTATATCTCTATCCTAGACATAAATTATAAATTCTAACGCTCTGTAGAAAACACATTCACATGCTATTATGATCAGTTCTAAATCTATAATCCATCTCTCGAGTTCATATAAATTATCATGGTAATTGTTAGCTAGGCAATTAAGCATTAAGCACAAACCATAATAGACAATTCAAGAATAATCACAATAATTAATAAAGAAGCATAATAAAATAAACTATGCAACAAGCTCCATTATAATCTTAAATAAGAATTTAGTTCATGATTAATGAATTAAAACCAAGAATCCACAATTGAATAAACATTAAAAGACAAAAATAAGAGTAGAGCAAATGATAGATTCTGTTGTCTGCAAATTTTATGCTCCCTTCAAGATATTGCTCTTGATCTTCAATAATCTCCAAGTTGCTTCATTCTCCAAATCTAATAAGAACTAGGATTTTGTCCTAATCTAATCTACTCTAATAGAATGGAATCCTCTCTTTAATCCTTGTGATTCTCCTCCTTTTACATTCCTCTTCCTAAGTCTTTTAGAGTCCTTAAAGTCCTTGAAACGAGCAGCTCGAACCAATCCTCCTCGAACTCAAATTCAGAAAACTCCTATTTCTTCCCAATAGGCCCGCCCCGACGGGCATTTTACACTAGGAAACTCCCACCCCGGCGGGGATACTTTTTCAAAAATTACGAAAATACCACTAAGCTCCCTTTTTCATGTTTTGACCTTCCGAAGCCGTTTCCTATAACACAAACACAAAAACAAGTAAAATGACATTAAAAATACTTAAAGTTAACAAAGAATTAAGACCTAAAGATGTCCAAATCATAGGTATAAAACCCACTCATCATGTAAGCATGACAAAAGTAACTTGTCAAAAGACATATACCGAAAAGTCCAAATTCAGAAGAAAAAATATAAGTACGAGGTGTCAAACATGTCAACTTTTGGATAAAAATCAATTTGACATAATTTTTATTGTAGAGTATATAAAAACACAATACACATTCAGAAAGGAGAGATTTTATTTAATAAACACAGAATTTACATAATTGAGTCTTATTAGGGTTTTGGGATTTCACATTCACTCCCCCTAATAAGAATTTCATCCTCGAAATTTACAGTACAAGTTAAGTAAATAATTGAGGATAGTTCTCTCGCATTTTATTTTTTAGCTCCCATGTAACCTTTTCAACATTCTGATTTCTCCAAATCACCTTAACCGATGCTATCACTTTATTTCTTAGGACTTGCTCTTTTCGGTCGATGATTTGAACAGGTTCTTCTATATAAGACAGATCCTCCTCAATTTGAATCGACTTATAGTCTATAACATGTTTATAATCGGGTTTATATGGTCGTAAAACAGACACATAAAACACATTATGGATATGGTTTAACTCAGGAGGTAGTGCTATCTCATAAGCAACTTCACCTATCCTCCTCAAAATTTCAAATGGTCTAATGAATCTCGGACTCAATTTTTCTTTCTTGCCAAACGTATCTTGCCCTTCCAAGGGGACACTTTCAAGAATACGTGGCTTCTAAAGCTAAAATTTTGTTGTTGTCGATGCGGATCAGCGTATTTCTTATGTCGATCTTGAGACGCTTGTAGTCGTTCACGTATAACTCGAATTATCTTGGTAGTTTGTTAGATTATCTCGGGTCCTAACATTTATCTTTCCCTGACCTCATCCTAACACAAAGGTGTTCTACACTTTCTATAATATAAGGCTTCATAGGGTGGCATACATATGCTAGCATGATAACTATTGTTGTAGGCAAATTCTACCAAAGGTAAATGATCCTCCCAACTTCCTTTGAACTCCATGATATAGGTTCTCAACATATCCTCTAGTGCTTGAATAGTTCTCTCACTCTGCCCATCTGTTTATGGGTGATATACTGTACTTAACCTTAATTGAGTTCCTAAGTATTTTTAAAGAATTTCCCATAAATTTGAAGTGAATCGTGGATCTCGGTCTGACACTATAGAAATAGGTACTCCATGCCTAGAGATAATTTCATTAATGTATAAGTTGGCAAGTTGGTCTAGGTTATGAGTAACCTTGATAGGTAGAAAATGAGCTGATTTAATAAGTCGATCAACTATTACCCAAATGGAATTGTGGCCCTTCTGTGTAGCAGGAAGGCCACCACAAAATCCACTGTTATATGTTCCCACTTCCACTCGGGAATTGGTAAGGGTTGTAGTAAACCACTCGACTTTTGATGTTAAGCCTTAACCTTTTGACACGTGAGACATTTGCTTACCCATTATGTTATCTCCCTTTTTATATTTGACCACCAGAAATGTTGACTTAAGTCTTTGTACAATTTCGTACTACCTAGATGTATAGCGAACTTAGAATTATGGGCTTTATTTTAGATTTCATTTTTTAATGTTTGATCAGACGGAATCCAAATTATGTCTTCATATCTTAGTACTTCATCCTTGTCTATTTTGAATTCGATATTCTTTATATAAGTTATATTAGATTTACATTTTTGACCCTCATCATCCTTTCCCTATAACTCCCCCAAATCTATACACCCGTGGTATCTGATTTGGTGCTCATATCTAGCTGATTAACTATAAATAATCGATAAGATATAATTCCTATCTATCCAAGGTTCACAGTATCCCATAACAGATAATAGTTCTAGTCAGAACTATTGTCATGTTTGGATACCCTCACTTTGATGTATAAATTGTATCTTATTAATATCTTATCATCAATAGTATCTATCTATCCGAAATCCAGAGTATCAGCAATAACATGATCAGCCCATATTACCAATACCCTCATTAGATGCATAGTCTATATTTTGTGAATAACTCTTTCATATCGATAGTACCTATCGATCTGAAATCCAGGGTATTAGCAATAACGTGAACAATCCATATTGCCAATACCCTCACTCAGATGATAGTTCCCAAGGATACCATACTAGATCAATATTTCTAATAACACATCTATAAATGTAAATGGAACACGGTTACGGAAATAAAATATGATATTATATCTTATATAAAAGGTTCGATTACATAGTTCTCAATATAGAGTTCTTTATTACAATAGTCTTACAAGACTTACATTATACTAGATAGAAATTAAAAATTAATCTAAACATGACATCTTTCCATTGTTAGTTCTAGACGTGCCGTAATTACCAACTAATACTGCAAATGAAATGATTTACAAGAATGAGCTATGACATGCTTAGCAAGTTTATATTTATAAACACAATGGTGGATTTGAAGAACGACAGTTTAATAATTTTACTCAACTGAGTGTTGATTACCATTTATGGAATTTCTTATACATATCAACCATTTATTTCAGTCACAAAGACTTAGAAATCTTGTTTAGTTTGGATATGAGATAGGGGATCAGCCTATTTAATACCTTACACATATCATCATAATCGTGCCCACATGAACATAGTGTCAGTTTGTTGACACAATATAAGTCTCCTTAAGGAAGATTTCAACTTAGTATAGGACCTAAACAATTTGGTTTGACAAAACAGCTTATGCTCAATAAATAATAGTTCAATATCACATGAATAAGTAATTCATTTCTTAGTTATATTGAAGCTATAGCAATAACATCACAATAATCGATAACAAATTTGATTTGGTATAATATATCGAAAAGAAATCAAAATTGAAATCTTGCTCAAACTAAAAGTAGGGTTCAAAAGAACTGCATAAAGTAGCTAAATAGGTCAGAAGACTTGCCTGTGCGAAGAACGTTTATGTAACGCTACTTGAAGTATTTATGATACCTAAATAAGTTCAAACATATTTATACAACACATTAGTATTGATAACAATACCAATCTACTCAAACTATTCAAGTTCGGTTTAAGTTCAACATGATTTCGGTGTCCTAAAACATTATCAAATATTTACTAAGTTAATATCTCGGTTAAACTTTGATTAAAAGCCTTATTATAATTTTAGATAATTTATTTATCATTTATAATAATTTCTAAAGCTCATAATAATTTTTACATATTTAATTATCCATTAAAATAATTTTTATTATTTTTAAATAATTAATATTCACTTAGAATATTATTTAAAACCTTATTATTATTTTTAAATAATTTAATATAATTTTTAAATCATTAATATCATTTTTAAATAATTATTTACTATTTATAAATGATTTATCTAATTAAATTATTAATAACTTAATAAATAAAATATTTATTGAATTTATGCTAAAATATTAAAACTTAATTATTATAACTTGAAATAATATTTAAAACTGATTTTTATAATTATTTCTTTTTAATTTAATTTTATTTGCTGTGTGTCGCTAAAAGGCTATAGCGACAGAAAGTGTGGCTACAGGTGTTCTTCAGCCTTGAAGAACAACCTTGGTCAATGTCTAAGGGGTATTTTGACCAAGCTTAAATTCTTTACTAGTTATGATTCTAGATCTCTAAGTGCTTCAATAGTGTAGTATTTATATAATATTACAATATGATACTAAGCTTAGACTCTAACCATAACATAAACAGAAGTTATAAAGGTTCAAAGTGGCTGTCAGGGTTGTTCTTGGGTATCTGGGTTACCCAGAACATTAGTCAATGCCGGTCAACGATTTTGTGGTTCAAATATCTTTCAATCCGTGTATTATATATGAGTTTTGATTGTTGTAGTTTGTAGTTTATATACCAAAGTACAACGATGAAACACTGGTTTGGACTGAGTAAGGCCTTAATGTATAGATCTAGACTAGTTAAAGTACAACCAAAGGTTGTTCTTGTTGTTCTTCATGTTTCTAGGTTTTCCAGAAAATGCAACCGTGAACGGTCAACGATATTTGACCATTAATTCTAGTAAACCTATGCATTAAACATGAATTTGAGTGTCATAGATGTATAGTATACATGTCAGGGTATAATTATATAACACTTAGATAGCCTTATAACATACAGAATGTAAATTTGAAGTCGGTCAAACCACCTTGCTCAAGCTGTTCTTCAGGTTTCTAGGTAACCTAGAAACCAGAACTTCATGATCGGTCAATGACCTTTGACCAATTATATATTTTAGTCTGTTAATCCAATGGGCCTGATTTTTCTTTTAGCTTACTAACCTCATGTAATACTACAACTAGCATACAATTAACAGACTTATATATTAACACATGAATATCTACAGGCTCTGACATTAGGCTATTAGACCTATTTTTTCCAGATTTCCAGATTGCTTAAACACCACTTTGGTGCATTTAGATTTTATGGAAGCATGATCTACCAACCCAGAACACTTACTAACATTTTATTACACATAATTAAATAACAAAACACCAAATCTAACAAAGTATCAAAGATCTAGGGTTAAATTTTCATGAGCAAAAATTTGATTTCTACTTCTAATCCTGATCTTGCTACTACTAGCCAGGGGTTATTATGGCATGTAATACAAGTGTATAGATTAAGAAATTTTGTGGGTTTGGCCAGAGATAGGGCTACTATTTATAGGATATTACAACTTATGGTTTTTGGTCATTTTTACCTCCTTGCCTCCATAAAGATCTGATCCTATGAACTACTAAAAAAATGGTCATTTGTGATAGCCAAAATCCATCACAAAAACTTGAAAAACCATCACGAAAGGTTTACGTGATGGCTTTAAGCATCACAATGGTCGTCTTGTATACGCCCATCATGAAAGGTTTTACGTGATGGTTTTGACAATCACCGAAACATTCAATCCTTTTGTGATGGTCACGACCATCACAGAATTGGTAAGGTTTTTATGATTGCCAAAACAATCACCAATTATTTGTGATAGCCAAAGCAATCACATCCTTTTGTGATGGTCATGACCATCATAGAATTGGTAAGGTTTTTATGATGACCAAAACAATCACCAAATGTTAAAGCACTTGTGATGGCTAAAGCATTCATACACACAAGTCTCTTGTGATGGCAAAAGTAGTCACAATTATCCCTATTTTTGTAACCTATTTATACTTATTGGTGATAGTAAAGCCATCACAAATTCCTATATTAAAATATATTGAATTGCTAATTTTATATTTCAAATATGTAAATGTCATAAATTTCAATAAATTTGAAACGTAAAATTTTACAGAATTATTAAAATGAAGAAATCTGATCCATTTAATTAAAAATCAAGTCATAATCAACTACTTAAATAGGTAGCTACATGTCATAGGTTCATCAAACAATTAACTAACCCAACATCTATGAAAGAACTCCTAAACTAATAAATTGATAATTAAAGGAAATTTAGATCATCTCAAATTCTGCATGAATCCCTCGTCAGAGTCGTCATCATCTGCGTCATCATTCACTTGTTCCTAAGAGCAAAACTTGTCTTGTGCATGCTTCATAAACTATGCAGTTGATTATGCCAAAAATGTAAGACTCCCGAGCTTGAGGTCAATAAGGTTGATCAAATGTACAATTCTTTCTTGAAACTACAATGAGGATAAGAATTAGAACAAATCATATGAAATCCAAAAGAATTTTTAAAAATTAAGTTTCATAATATATGGCAATAAGATTAAATCCACAAATTTGATTGAACCTTCACCAAACAAATTAAGTATCAATACCACAGTTGGATGAAGAAAAGATATATTTTCTCTCACCACAAAAAATAAATTATCTTCCCATTTACATTGCGATAAATTACAAAAAATTTCTTAAAACTGTGTTTACAAAAGAAATCTTTGGAAAGCCACGACATGATGACGGTCATACACAACCGATCAAAACGAAAAGAGTGGTCTAGTAAGTGATGGAAGGCAAAGCTAGATACCATATAGCCAATCAAAAAGAAAAGAGTGGTCTAATAAGTGATGGAAGGCAAAGCTAGATACCATATAGCTTACACTTTAAAGTATATATCACGGACTCAAGGTCTATCCGAAGGAACATTGGATTGATTAGACGAGATTATGAAGAGTGAAACTTCAATAGCAAGAGTGAAACAAGTGAAACATCAGCAATTTCCAGCAACTATTCAAGATGTACAAATTAAGATGTTAATTAACCCCTAAAAAATATGAGTATATGTTTTTCAATCAATACTAGTGACTGATCTTTAACCATCATGCTTCAGAGAAAATGAGGTAGGTAAGTCAAAGACATATACTAATAAAAAAATAATAAAGAAAATAGCTTGATAACATTTATAATTATTAAAAAAATGATATTACCACAAATCACATCTAAAAACCATGCATGTGTGACATGATAGACACTTATAGAGTTCAGGGACGGGCATAGAGAAAAGTTATCCTTTTTTTATGAGTAATAAATGTCATTATTATTATTATTGTTAGTGTTGATGTATTTTCTTTATGCACAATCTCACCTGGAAAGGTTTCTCGCCTCTGTTCTATTCCCAAGTTCACAATCAGATGTCAGGGGACTACGCTGGCTTGAGTCAGCAGGATCATCACTATCAACAGAACATTCACTAGAAACAGAAGCAGTAACCAAATATCCATTTAACTCTTTATGATCTAGTTTGTTTCGGATGCACGCAGGTCTAGGGAGAGGCAGAAATAGTGATGGTTTGACACCCTTTCCTTGTTTCGATTTTGCCAATCCAGAGATTCCAGAATCTGTACGAGCTATGCTTACAGGATGCAGACCTGGAAGGGGAAGTGGTTGTACCTGAGGCCATTCAACAAAACTTTGACATCTTGCTACATGTTTGGAAGGTGATGACGACCTGGATACTGGTCGAGATAGAAACTTGTTCTCAGAAACTGTGTCACTGCAACGTCTCCAAGATGCTCCTTGTCTACTACTAGATTTTCCTTCAAATAGGATCTTAAATTTCCGTTGCAATGTGTCAATAAAACTCTTTTTGCTCGATTTCTTTTTTGCTTCTTTTGATGATTACTTTAATTTCCCCACCATGAACGCATATTTTCTGACTTCAAAACTTTAATAGAATCATTGAACCATTCTGCAGGAGTGAAATTAGTTAAATCACCATCCTTTTGATGTACATACATGAATTTACTGACTATACAACATTCACCAATAGTTTTTTCGAAATAAATTTTATTCTTTATGCAGAAATGACTTCCTCCGATGAGAGGCAATCTGAAATATAAGGCACAAGATGAGTGTATCATTGCATACAACATGGTTAAGCATCATGCCCCTCAAAACAGAAACAAATGCTAGTATAAATCTCTATTCTACATTAGGTTTACTCTACTTTAAAAACTTGAACACCTGAATGCTGAAAGTACCTTGAACAACAGTGCACGATGGCGCACCAACCCAATTATCAAAGAACCAAGAGGTAAAACCATGTTCCTAAGAGACGTTGCCTTCAAATTAGAACTATGACTTTTCCATGCCATCAATATGTTGTCAGCATCCTCAACTGGGCCCCCGGCCCATGTGATCAGAAAACAAAGTAGCAATTACATCATACATGTACTTCTCTGTATATTAGAAAACAAGAGTTTCGTGTTTATGTGCTCCCAACATATGTAACAAAAATAATTTCAACCTAAAAAATTCCAAATAAGATACATATATAAATGTATATCAGAACACATTCAAAAGAAAGGGTTCTCAAGTCAACTGCAAAAATAGAGTAGAACTGTAGAAGTGATAGAAAGATTAGTTATGCATTAAAATTTAAAACAAATTTACACATAAATTAATCTATTTCTTTGAGACATTTCTCCAAACAGACAGTGTGCATCTTATATACAAAAGGGAAACTGAATAGATGCCATGCAATCAAATAACCAAAATTCACGGAATTAATCAAATAACCAAAACTAAATTGAACTAATTAACAATACAATCATTCCAATTGCAATAGAAATTGACTCTAAATAACAAAAATTAGCAGGAAAAATTAAAACCTAAGTTTTAGGGGAAATTAACCTGGGAGGAAATTAAAACCTTCTATTGGACAATAATGGAGAAGTTAAAGGAGAAGGAGAAGGAGAAGGAGAGAGCAGGTCGCCACCACTATGCCGCCACGACGCCACCACTATGCCGCCATTACTGTTAGGGTTAGAGGGAGTCGAGAGAGAGGGGAAAGCGGTGTGAGAGGGTTGACCTGAGTTAGGGGAAAGAGAGGTGCAGAAGACCTTGGGATGCGCCGATCTAGGGGTACCGCGGACGATGGAAAGAACGGTCTGACAGGTCATTTTTTCCGTTCTTTTCTCTTCTCTGTTTCACCTCTAACTTCTTTTCCAAACTCTGTTCTAAAAAAAGAGAATGATTTTAACTTATAAAAAAAACTAATATTGTAAACTCTTTAAAAAGTAATATTGTAAATAAAATTATTATTTTAAAAACTTAAATTAATTTAAATTTAAATTTTAGAATGCCATAAATTAGTTAATAACAAATTGAAATATAACTTTTTTGTAGAACATAATAGTAATAATTTAACACAAATATTTGTTCTACAAAAAGAGTCTAAATTATTATAATTTTTATTGTCAATTTAAAATATTTTAAATGTTAAATTATTGTAAATTAATATTTTAAGAAATAAAACATTTAATATTATAAATTATTTAAAAAGTATTATTAAGAATAAAATTCTATTTTAAAAAATTAATTACATTACAGTTTGAGTTGTAGAATACTATAAATTAACTATGAATAAACTCAAACTTAATTACATTACATCCTCTCTTTTTTCATGGTCAATGTATGAAATTTTTTCGAAATAAATTTAATTTTTCATGGGCATTTTTTATTATTATTAAGTAATGTCATTTTTTAGTGGATGAATTATTTTAATGTTTAAAGACTTTTTGGAGGACAAAAGATATATTACTTATGTTAGAGAATATTACTCATAATG
Organism: Panax notoginseng; assembly: GCA_016801055.1. Lineage (NCBI taxonomy): Eukaryota > Viridiplantae > Streptophyta > Magnoliopsida > Apiales > Araliaceae > Panax > Panax notoginseng. The sequence continues at coordinate 79,011,362 of CM029015.1, read as the reverse complement.
ATATTAAATATAGTGGGTGCGGATGATAGTAATGTTGGATAAAACTTGTTCAAGCCCGACAAAGAAGAATATAAGTGATTGCGTTAAGCTTTAATATTTTCCTGTAGATGAAATATTGTGTGATGGTTCAAACAAAATCAAGAAAAATAAATTGAAAAAAGCCTCCTCGATAAATGACAAAACAAATATATTCCCACATTCGTTGAAATTTTTATCAATTGTACTGCCTCCCTTCAAAAAACAAAAAATAATTTATGCGAAAAATTCAGTGATTGTAATTATTGTCATAAATATTTTATAGTGGTGGCACAACTAGACACCAATAAGAGCCCTCATATATACTACTATTTTGTGATTGCTAGTAAATTTCATCACGTAATATATTTGTTGGTCATATATGCTTGTTTTTTTGGTGATTGCCTTGATCGTCACAAATAGTTTGTAGTGATGGCAAAATTTGTCATTACTAGGAGCCGTCATCTATATTATTATTTTGTGATTGTTGAAAAAGTCCATCATATAATATCATTTTTTGAGATTACTTTAAATGTCATCATAAAGGTTCATCACATATGTTTGCTTTTCGTGATGGTCTTGGCCGTCACCAAATATTTCTTGAAGTTTTTTCTTTGTGATGGCTTAAATCCAATCACGTTAAGGAGAAATATATAGGTGATGGTTGCATGCCATCTCAAAAACTAAAAATTATTTTTGGACAATATTTGGTGATTGAAATAGTCGTCACACATATATATTCACGATGGCAAAATTAACCATCACTAGAGCCATCATATATATACTATTTTTTGTGATGACTCAAATAATCCATCACGAAATATTGTCTATTGTGATTGCTTTTGAAAATCATCACTAGGATCCCATCACGCATGCTTGATTTTCTAGTAGTGGTTGCGCTGCTTAGGGACTATTATCAGACCATGTGATGTCTTGGGACTTGATTTGGTGAGTTGACACATGCTTATGAGCTAGTTCATCATAATTAGTAGCCTAATCTTACCCTAATCCACCTTAATCTTGATTAGGTTTTGGATTTTATGATTAGGATTACTTAATGATGTAATTAACACCTAATTAAAGTTTAATAACCATGATTAGGGTTTTAGATAACCTAACTAGGGTTAGTTCTACTTAATTAGGGTTATGGTTTAGGGTTTTATAATCTACATTTAGGGTTTCCTAATTTAGATATTAGGGTTTCCTAAATTAGAGTTTGCACATATCCCAACAAGCACGACAAGGCACTTTGTCAGTGTAAGCACGACAAAGTAGCTTGTCAAAACACATATACCGAAAAGTCCAAATTCGGATGAAAAAATGTAAGCAGGAGGTGTCAAGTATGTCAACTTTCGGATAAAAATCTATTTGACCTAATTTCTATAGTAGAGTATATAACAAAACAATACACATTCAGAACGGAGAGATTTTATGTAATAAAAATAGAATTGACATAGCCGAGTCTTATTAGGGTTTTGGGATTTGACACACTTAATCTCTTATTCAACTCCTTAAAACTCTCCTCACACTTCTCTGACCACATAAATTTCACTGTCTTTCTCGTCAAATTTTTCAATGGAGTAGCTATCTTAGAAAAATTTAGGTTGAATCTTCTATAGTAACCCGCTAACCCTAAGAAACTACGCACTTCTGTCAACGTTCTCAGTTGTTCCTAATTAATTATTGACTCCACCTTTGTTGGATCTATTGATATACCTTCCTTATCAGTTACGTGCCCCAAAAACTACACTCTCTCGAGCCAAAACTCACACTTTGTGAATTTAGAGTACAACTTCTCTCTCCTCAATGTTTATAACACTATCCTCAAATGTTCAGCATGATCTTTTGAAATCTTAGAATAGACTAAAATATCATCTATGAACACTACAACAAATTTATCTAAATACTGTTTGAACACTCGGTTCATCATGTTCATAAATGTAACTGGTGCATTCGTCAACCCGAAAGACATCACCAGAAACTCGTAATGCATATAACGAGTCCTGAATGTCGTCTTTGGTATAACCTCCCCTCTTACCCTCAACTGATGGTATCCCGTTCTCAAGTCTATTTTAGAAAAATATTTTGCTACCTTTAACTGATCAAAGAGATCATTGATCCTGGGTAATAGGTACTTATTCTTAATACTTACTTTGTTCAACTCGTGATAGTCGATATAAAGTCTCAACTATCCAACATTCCTCTTGACAAATAATACTGGTGCGCCCCATGGAGAAACACTTGGTTGGATATACTTCTTATCTAACAACACTTGCAGTTGTATCATCAATTCCTTCATTTTAACTAGTGCCATTTGATATGGTGCCTTCGAAACTAGTGTCGTTCCTGGCATAATGTCTATAACAAATTTGACCTCCCTATCCAGCGGAAGACCTGGTAACTCATCTGAAACACATCCACAAATTCATTCACTACATGTATTTATCTTATGTTTGCTCCCACTTGCTGGGTATCGAAAACATGGCACAAATAACCTACACATCCTTTTCTCAACAACTTCCAGGCTTGCGTCATCGTTAGACAACATGAACATCTAGGCGACTTACTACAATAGAATATTACCTTGGACTAGTTTAAAATTCCAAGGTTTACACTTTTCTTTTGACAATCAATCATTGGCCCGTGGTTATACAACCAATCTATTCCCAAAATTACCTCGATTTCCCCCATTTTTTTCATAATTAAATATACCAGTAATTTATACTCCACTATCACAACACAACAGTTCTTATGAATATGTTCAACTGGAACTATCTCTTTATTCTCTACCTCAATATTGAAAGGAATCTCTAACTTTTTCAGATGTAAACCTAAACTTCTACCAAATTCACAAGATATGAAAGAATAGGGTACACCTGAATTGAATAACACGTATGCATTAATATTATTTGCAGACACTCAAAATTTTGTATTCATGCAGGAGGGCAAAACTGTCTTTTACATCCCAAAGATAACCCCGAAAAATCACAAAAATGTTCAAATCCCAGAGACACCCATGTGGGACATCAAATCAAACTCAGAGGCAACCTTGAGGACAGACAGAGTGCACAGAGGTCAAACCCAAGAGATAACCCTGAGGGAAGAAAGCCTAAAGCCACTTAAACCCTGGACGTAACCTCGGGCAGGCAAAAGTGGAATGTTGACAACACAACATCAAACCACACCCATCTAACTGAAAACATGGTCATATAGAACCATCACAGCACTCCCGAGTACAAACTACTCAAAAGACAGCTCAACGGACCGCTTACGAAGACCTAAAGATGCTATTATGGTCATGGACCAATCTTCTCAGATTTGGAAAAGGGAAAGCCCCATGTCATTGCGTAGCTCTCGAAAAGAGCTTTTTAGAATATTATTGCACATCTCCATAGGATTCCTGGATTACAAGTTATGAATGTTTCAAGTAAACTATGCGTCGATCGAGGTGCACGTACTTCAGTATGGTAGGGCCCACCAGGCTCAGCCGTAGGTACACTTGCAGCTGATCGGTTTATATATCAGCCCCCATCAGCTATAAAAACAAGTGTGGAGGGAGAGAGAAAGGGTCCAAGAGAGAGAAATCCAACCATTTGTGAGAGAAAGGCAGCTTTTCCTCCATTCAGTCTTTGTAAATCTCTTATACAAGCACTATCAAATTTTAACATGTAGAAATTGAGTTCTGAAGCGCCAAAGTCATTCGATAGTCATTCTCGTGCAATATAGTAATTTCTCTTCTGATCTGCTTCTTTTTCTTGCTTTATGCTATATATAAGTACTATATATATATATATATATATATATATATATGTCTCTATATGGCATAGATCTGGTTTTTTAACTGTTTATTTTCATGTAAAGAGTCAATATTTGCGTTTTATTGACTAGATCTCTACAAGATCTAGCCAGATCTAGCTTTTAATTGGTTCAAAAGTTATAAAACTTGAACCTGAAAGCTAGAATGGCTCATACCTGTATAGATCTAGTTTCTTTCTAGTTTGGTAAATATTTAACAACCACGCGGTCCTAGATCTGTATCTAGAGGACGCTGGAAGCTTCGGCTAATCGAATGCAAGGATTTAACTGATGAATCCTTTGTTTTGCAACGTCTAGAAGTAAACATGTCTTTTATTTCAATATATTCATTGTGCAATCTGTTAAATGATATCATGTGAGCCTAGGAACCATAAGATCGATGATTCAATCAATGGATATAGATCCGATTCCCATGATGGGCTTATTTAAGTTGTACAGCCAGCTTGCAATCCAGTGTACATGTAATTGCAGGGCCTTAAAATAGTTATCCGGATTTAAGGCTCTAAAATAGTGAAAATCATGCATGTGGTTTTTGGGCTTACTTCGATTGCTCTCATGCCCATAGGAAGTCCGACACTTATATATATATTCTATCAAAGATGCTTCGCATCTTGAATAAAACTAAATTAAGCCGAATATGGAATAAAATGGAAGTATCTAAGGCCTCAATTCCTATACGAGTGAAAGGGTTTGAAAACAGCTTTTCAAAACATCACTTTCATATGCCTGTTTAAAAATGAACTTTTCAATAAATCAAACCCTTTGTATATAGATGCAAAAGAGGCATAACACTAATTTCAAATAACGCACAAAACATCTTTCCAAAAGCTTTTAAACACACACAATGTATAGGGAATGAAAAAGTAGCGGTAATTGTGTGTCACAGAAGTCGGGGGTGCCTAACACCTTCCCATCGCTTAAGAAAGTCCCCCGAACTCCATGAATCTCGAGTTGTAGACCAATTAAATAGATTCACATCTTAGGCCATATTGCAAAAATCTTTCAAAACTCGGATGAGTTGATACATCCATTTAAACTCATATCAACTAACGACTCTGTCTAATTCGGCCCAATCATTAAAATTAAACTTTTCAAATCGTCGACATTGTATGTCGGTCTTTCCAAAATCTCATCCTTTAAGCAAGAACAAATCAAACATAGAACACATAAAGGGTAAAAAAATAAAAAAGGAAAATTCGTCCCGGCGTCGACAGGTGGCGACTCTGCTTGGAACGGTAGAGAGCTTAAGCAGCATTTCAATCTTTTCAATTCCCTTTTATCTGCGTATGTGTGAATGTTGTCATTACATTGAATAGACACAACACTTTATATTAGTGCTTCTCACAATATCATCATGCATAAACGGTGAGACACAATGAATGTATGCTATGTGGTCCCTCCATTAGGAGGCAATCCCGTCAGTGGTTGATTATTGGACTCAAGAGGAGACTAATCCTACGAGGCTCAAGAAAGGCTCCACTCAGATCCGCTCCAATTGAAAGATCGGATTAACTTCCCATCTAGTAGATTACGATGATCTGGGAACCTTCATGCAGAAAAGTCCGTGAGAGTAACCTAAGACAGGTCAGCCTCTGATAAACCAAACACGAAGGGAAGTCTCTTCATGCCTTTCCTTTCAATTCATGTCAAATGTCAATTCTATATCAAATGTCAAATTCAATTTCATGTTAAATATTAAATATTAATTCCTATCAAATCTGAAATTCCATGATAAATATCAGACCCTGTCATATTATCCTGTTATCAAAACAACTGACATTTATTTTGCAGGAAAATATTAAAAAACCTTAAAACTTAGACAATGCATAGCATGCATATCCTTCTCAGTTTTATCAGGACTAAACTACATAACTTTTGTTTGTAGGGAAACATTGGTCCCATTACTTGATCGAAGTTTAAAAAGACACAAAGCCTATCTTCATAAATGGCTACAGGTGCCCCATCTGAATCTGCCTCGGTATCTCGTGAGGAGTTTGAAGGTCTCAAAAATTAAATAGCCGAGTTTTTTATTTTCCTGAAAGAACTGAGTAAAAATACTCAGGGTCAATAGATACCCACTCAACCAGAGTCCTCTACACAAGGAGGCAGTCAAAATACTGACATAAAGATATAAGCACAAATATCTGAACCTCAGTCCCATGAAAAAACTAACAAAACCCCTGAAATCATCAATCTTAATAATGACAAAGAAAATGGGGACATTAGAAAAAAATCCAACAAATGGAAGAAATCACCCGATCAATTAAAGGGGTTGGAGCATACGGGAGTGTCAATTATTCAGATCTATGTATCTTTCCAAGGGCTCGTTATACTGATAAATTCCAAGTCCCAGAGTTTGAAAAATACAACGGATTGGGAGATCCTTATACCCACTTAAAAGTATACATTGGAGAGCTTGGATACTATGTAGAGGATGAAAAGCTGAGAATCCAGTTGTTTCAAAAAAGCTTGACTGGAGAAGCCATGGCATGGTATGCCAGACTTGACAATACTAAAATCTATCGCTGGGAAGAGTTAGCACATGCATTCCTAAATCAATACAGTTTTCAGGCACAAATTGTGATAACCCGATATTTTCTATATAATTAAATCAGAAATTTTGGGTATAATTTTTTTTTATTTTAAAGGTGGGAATATGTGCCAGGTAATGTGTATGCATATTTGTGATAAATGAAAATTTATTTATTTCCTAAAGAATTATAAATATTCTTTTTTTAGAATTATTGATCATTATAAAGTATATTCTTATAATAATTAATTTTATAGTAGAAATGATTTTTATTATTTATTTTCCATGAAGATATGATTATTATATTATTTAAATAATATATGAAATGATTATAAAATTATTATAATGTGACGCCCCCAAAATAGGTATACAACACCCATTTTGAGTCGCCAAATACATGGTACAGAAAGCAAACTACAACTTCAATAATACAATTGTCGTGCAAAATACGACAACACATACTGTGAGTTTAAATACAAATATTGTCTTCTGGACAATATCCACACTCAAATAAATCCTCATTACAATTATTCAAACACTATTTTACAGAAATAGTGAGGACTGCTAAAACATCTTTCTAGAACCATCACTCCATACCCCGACTAGATCCTGCTATGTTCTCACCTCCTGAGAAGAAAAATGGAACAAAAAGGAAAAGGGTGAGCTCAACTAGCCCAGTAAAGAATATTATGACTAAGATAATATACAACAAATTATCGTTAGTCCTCAACAGGGAAAAATCTGATAGAATATAATCGACAACAAGTTTAAGATCAACAACTGCAGCGGAAACAACAAACCATTAGAAGAGTCAAGTAGAGAAAGAATTCTACTATCTTCTAAGATTTAAAAGTCCATCATCAATATTTTATCCCTGTAACATCAATTAATAATCATCTTTATCCAAATATTCATCTTTGCACTACAGGCCAAAGATATTCATTTGTATCACCTGTCAGTCATGTTCATCTCAACACCTGTTCATCTTTGCACTACAGGCCAAAGATATTTATCAAGTAATCATACATCTTTGCACTACAGGCCAAAGATATTCAGTAATATCATCATTTAGGACTGAGGATGATGAAAAATATCTTAAAGAAAACGAATCCAGTGAGACAGAAGGACAAATAGTAGGGATTCGTATAACAGTTTATCCAAGATCAATAATACTTCATAATAATCAATTGTGAAGCAGAATTCAAAAATAAAGATCAAAACATGGATACAATCAAAGATAGTAACCATAATAGATATCTTGGACAAAAAGGGAAAATTTTTATTTTTCGGTGAATAGTGCCGTATTCGTGAATAGTACCGTATACGTGAATAGTGCCGTATACGTGAATAGTAACCCCGACACAAAAAGTTCCAAATTTGATAAAAACTCATATCAATATTTCAGTATAATGATATTGAAGAAAATAATATCATTAAGAAGAAAATAATATCCCTTACCTCAAGATATCAGTACTTCTGGTCGGAATACCGGTATAAGGCTGAAAGAAACTTGCTCTGATGAATAGAAACTCTCAAAGTATCTAAATACTCACAAAATACACTCAATAATCTAGAGAGAGAAAGAGAGAAAACTTGTTTCTAGTGTGATTTTCAATTCTAACTTAGCCCTCTATTTATAGGAAAATTTTAGTAGGTTTGACCTGCAACCTGATGGCTTTACCTGCTACTATTCCCACCCACTACATTTGAAATATAATTCAGCACATTTCTTCACCAACTACAAGTGGGGCCCACCAATTCTAGAATTTTCCATCAAAATGATAAACTCCGAAAATTCAACAATTTCTGAACCAGTCATCTTGTAAAATTCATAATAAATCATACGTTCATTTTTAACGGTTTTAAATTTGTGGGCATATACTCAACTTATATATGTATAACATATCCAAAAATTACCACGATCCAACGGTCGGATTAAAAATTATAACCCCCGCAAAATATCTCAAAAATCCTGATTTTTAATACCTCCATTCCTACAAAAATACTGATAAAAACCTCAACATTAACTCCTTTATTTTTAACCACAAAAATATATCCCTCATTTATATCCACATAAAATAAATATTTCCTTATCATATGAATCAATAATTAATTATTCACAAATAATATTACAGAATCACATTTATGACAACCAGGTCGTTCCCAGGAAAGAGGGGGCTTTCCAATAAGGATTTCTCCTTACTGGCGCGCAATTAGATGACCAAACCTCTCCTTAGACAGAACTTTCTAGACATTACCAATAATGTTGTCTAATAATATTATTCAAATAATATGAATTATTGATCTGATAATGAAAAATACTGTGCAACAATAATTATTGAAATAACAATAATATAAAATATCAACGCAACAATTATTGAATCAATAAAATAAAATATTGAACAATAACTACTGTAACAATTATTGAGTAGTGCCTTCTTACGTAAGAATCAATAATTGGTGCAATACCGTGTGCTACTGTATTTTAATCACCGGGTATTCCAACAGTATTAACGGTAACAACTACGCCGTTATTTATAAATAACTTATACTTGTCATTTTCTTCATCCAATCGCTTTCCGTTATGGGGCCCACACAAGGCTGCGCCGTCGTACGAATATTCCCCGACAGCAAGAATATTCCACGACCAAACGAATATTCCCCGACAAAATGAATATTTTATAACCACTTGCTTATTTTGCAAAATTTACACATTTCACCCATAACCAAAGTATTATATCAAATTAGTCCCTTATTATTCACAATAATATTTAGAGAAAATTTGATTTTATTCATTAATAAGTTGGGGTCTTACAACCTCCCCTCCTTATGAAATTTCGTCCTCGAAATTGACGTACGTACCTGATGTTTCAAAAAGGTGAGGATACCTCGCTTTCATTTCTGATTCCAACTCCCAGGTCATTTCTTCAATAGCATGGTTTCTCCACAAAACCTTAACTTGTGGTATAACCTTCGTGCGTAGGACATGCTCTTTCCTATCCAAGATCTTAACAGGTACCTCCTCGTACGTTAAATCTTCAGCTATCTCGTCTGGTTCTAACTCAATAATGTGGTTCGGGTCTTTAACATATTTACGAAGCATAGATATGTGAAAAATATTATGAACACGAGACATGCTTGGAGGTAATGCGAGTCTATATGCCACATTTCCTATTCGCTCAAGAATCTCAAATGGACCAACAAATCTTGGATTGAGCTTTCCTCTCTTCCCAAATCTTGTAACTCCCTTCCATGGTGAAACACGTAATAATACATGATCCCCAATATTAAATTCCACGTCCTTCCGATGAAGATCCGCATAACTCTTTTGTCGATCCTGTGCCGTTTGTATACGTTGTCGAATCGTTTGGATCTTCTCTGTAGTAATGTGTACCAACTTTGGTCCCAACAATGTTGCTTCACCCACCTCGTCCCAGCATACTGGAGAACGACATTTTCTTCCATACAACGCCTCGAATGAAGCCACACCTATGCTCGCCTGATAACTGTTGTTGTAAGAGAATTCTACCAATGGTAGGTACTTATCCCAATTCCCTTTGAGATCTAGGACACAAAGTCTTAATAGATCTTCAAGAGTTTGAATAGTCCTCTCTGATTGTCCGTCCGTTTGAGGATGGTATGCCGAACTGAATCGTAAATCCGTGCCCATAGCTTTCTGCAAGCTAACCCAAAATCGTGAAGTGAATCTTGGGTCACGATCCGAAACTATAGATACTGGCATGCCATGCAATCTCACAATCTCGTTCACGTACATACTAGCAAGACGTTCAAGGGAATAAGTCTCACGTATCGGCAAGAAATGAGCGGACTTGGTTAATCTATCAACAATAACCCAAATCGCATCTATGCCTTGAGAAACCTTGGGAAGACCCGTAACAAAATCCATAGTAATGTGTTCCCACTTCCATTTGGGGATCTCAAGTGGTTGCAATGGACCCTTTGGCACTTGATGCTCCGCCTTTACACGTTGACAAGTTAAACACCTCGAGATAAACTCCGCGATCTCTCTTTTCATATTGCTCCACCAAAATGTATGTCGAAGATCGTGATACATTTTGGTACTCCCAGGATGGATTGCAAACGGTGTGTTGTGTGCCTCCATCATTATTCTATGCTTCAAGTCAAAATCGTTAGGAACACAAAGTCTGGAGTTGACTCGAAGTATTCCTTCTTCATCGATTCTTGCTTCTGGAATAGCACCTTCTTGCACTTTCTTCTTCATACGCATCGGCTCCATGTCCGTAGCTTGAGCAGCTTTAACTTTATCGATTAAAGTCGGTTCTACTCGTATATTTGATATCATCATGTGGGTACTTGGAGCCTTCATCTCTATCTCCATCCTTTGTAAGTCATACAAAATGGGCTTTTGTGTTAACAATATTGCACTCGTACCCGCATATGATCTTCTACTCAATGCGTCAGCTACTACGTTTGCTTTTCCAGGATGATATTGGATGGTATGATCGTAATCTTTCAACAGCTCGAGCCAACGTCGCTGCCGCATGTTGAGTTCCTTTTGGGTGAAGAAATATTTGAGGCTTTTATGATCTGTATAGATCTCCACTTTCTCCCCATACAGGTAGTGTCTCCAGATCTTCAACGCAAAAACGACTGCTGCCAACTCCAAATCATGAGTAGGATAATTCCTCTCATATTCTTTGAGTTGTCGTGAGGCATAGGCTATGACTTTCCCATGTTGCATGAGAACACATCCTAACCCTTTGCCTGAAGCATCGCTGTAGATAACAAATCCATCCGAACCAGATGGTATTGTCAGAACAGGTGCCGAAATGAGTCTCCTCTTGAGTTCTTGGAAACTCTTCTCGCATTCCTCACTCCATACAAATTTTGTATCTTTCCGAGTCAGCTGAGTTAACGGAGTAGCGATTCGAGAAAATCCTTCCACAAATCTCCGATAATAACTAGCTAAGCCTAGAAAGCTACGTACTTCGGTTACCGACTTCGGTTGCTCCCAACTTTGTATGGCTTCAATCTTCGCCGGGTCGACAGATACTCCATGTTTTGACACCACGTGCCCAAGGAATGCTACTTTCTCAAGCTAGAACTCGTATTTCTTCAATTTGGCATATAGCTTATTTTCACGAAGCCTTTGCAGTACCAGCTTCAAATGGCGCTCATGATCTTCACGGCTTTTGGAATAGATGAGGATGTCATCAATAAAGACAACAACGAACTGATCCAAATATTCTTTGAATACACGGTTCATCATATCCATGAAGGCAGCAGGAGCATTAGTCAGTCCAAAAGACATTACTAAGAATTCATAATGCCCGTACCGAGTTCTGAAGGCAGTCTTTGGAATATCCTCAGTTTTAATCTTCAGCTGATGATATCCAGAACGAAGGTCGATCTTTGAAAAGAATTGTGTTCCTTGTAACTGGTCGAACAGGTCATCAATGCGAGGTAGCGGATACCTATTCTTGATAGTGACATGATTCAATTCTCGATAGTCGATACAAAGTCGCATACTCCCGTCTTTCTTCTTTACGAATAAAACAGGAGCACCCCAAGGAGACGTACTAGGACGAATAAAACCGATGTCCAACAACTCCTGTAGTTGGACTTTTAACTCCTGAAGTTCAATAGGAGCCATTCGATGTGGAGTTTTAGAAATGGGCTTTGTACCGGGTTCAAGGTCAATAAAGAATTCAACTTCACGTTCTGGGGGTAGACCAGGAAGTTCTTCAGGAAATACATCGAGAAATTCTCTAACAATAGAAATATTATTCAAATCTGACTTGTCTTTGTTCAAATCCATTACATGGGCTAAGAAAGCTTGACATCCGTTTTTCAATAAACGAATAGCTTTGTGGCTTGATATGACAGTGACTGATTTTAGTGGTTTAGTAGTTTGAATTCGTATGACAGGTTGGTTAGGAATATGAAAACTAACAACCTTACGAAAACAATCAATTTTAGCATGATGAGTGGTTAACCAATCAATTCCTAAAATCACATCAAAAGCAAGTATCTTTAAAGAGATAAGATCAACAGGTAATGTGATAGTGCCAACTTGGATCATGCAAGATTTATAAACTGTAGATGTAACGAAGGTTTCACCCAACGGAGTTTCAACAGATAAGTTAAAGTCCAATTTCTCCAGAGTCAAGTTTAAACGTTGAGCACAAGCAGGAGAGATAAAAGAATGGGTAGAACCGGTATCTAGTAAAGTATAAACTTCGCAAGAATTCAAGATTAGCTTACCCGTGATCACCTCGTTCGGATTTCTCGCGTTTTGGCCAGTAACGACAAACGCCCTTCCAGGAACCGCTGATCTCGACTTATCCGGGACAGCTTTTGTAGTCACCATCCCCGCTGAACTTGGTTTTGCTACAAAACACTCTCGAGCTATATGACCCTCCTTTCCACAGTTATAACATACCTTGGATTGTTGTGGGCAGTTTGGGCTGATATGTCCCTCTTTCCCACATTTGTAACATACGACCGGTGGTCGTTCTCCTCCCCTAGAAACAGTTGATGTTTGTGCTGACGTCTTCACGTTATCATTGTTGTACCTTCTCTTCTTGAAATCTCCTCCTGACTCGCTCCTTCTATTATCACGACCACGATTACCACCAGAGTGGTTACCGCTTTTGTCCGAATGTTTTCCTCCCTACTGGTTTTCATTGCTTCGATGAGTGCCGCCACCGGTATGACCCTGGTTGTGGTCCCTCGGTTGCACATACTCATTATCTCGCTCTAATAATTGAGCCCTGTTTACAACATCTGAATATAAAGAAATTTTATGAGAGATAAGATATTGTCGAATCTCGGGTTTTAGACCTCTCAGAAACATCCTTGTCATTCGTTCCTCATTTTTGACCAAATGAGGTGCAAACCTGGATAACTCTGCAAACTTCGCCTCGTACTGGGACACCGTCATGTTATTTTGTTCCAGTCTGATAAACTCCACCTCCTTCATATGACGAATACTTTTAGGAAAGTACTTCTCATTGAACAGTTTTTGAAATGTTTCCCAGGACATGTTGAGTGCGTCAGGCTGGGTACGCTTCACAGACTCCCACCAGTAGTCTGCCTCACCGCGGAACATAAAGGTGGCGAAGGGAACCTTCTGTTCCTCCGTGCATCCCAAGACATCGAATATCTTGGTAATTTGCTTGACCCACGTTTCCGCCATGATCGGATCCGGCTTTCCCTTAAATTCTGGTGGTCCCAATTCTTTGAACTGCTTAGCTGTGACAAACTGCGCGTTATCATTTCCACCCGTATTCTGCACACGAGTCTCCCTCGTCTGATTTTGCATGAACTGTAAAAAGCTCCTAAACATTCCATCATTCATCGTTTGCTCGGTAACGTTGTTTACAGGAGGAATATTGACTTCCTATTGCACGTTCCCCTGGGTGGTGATCAAAGGTGTCTCCACGGTCTGATTTACTCCATTATTAACGTTCTCAGCTGCCATTCTTAAATACTGCCATAAAACAAGGGTTAATAGTCATGTCATATATTATCCCTATACTCTGACCGACCAAATAAACACCAAATAAACTTAGTCAAGTCATACTAGCGAAGGAATTCCCCGTCTCTCCCCTCCTAGTTCTTGTCTCACATCTCAGCCAGGGATCATATCCCTAAGCTCTGATACCAACTGTGACGCCCCCAAAATAGGTATACAACACCCATTTTGAGTCGCCAAATACATGGTACAGAAAGCAAACTACAACTTCAATAATACAATTGTCGTGCAAAATACGACAACACATACTGTGAGTTTAAATACAAATATTGTCTTCTGGACAATATCCACACTCAAATAAATCCTCATTACAATTATTCAAATACTATTTTATAGAAATAGTGAGGACTGCTAAAACATCTTTCTAGAACCATCACTCCATACCCCGACTAGATCCTGCTATGTTCTCACCTCCTGAGAAGAAAAATGGAACAAAAAGGAAAAGGGTGAGCTCAACTAGCCCAGTAAAGAATATTATGACTAAGATAATATACAACAAATTATCGTTAGTCCTCAACAGGGAAAAATCTGATAGAATATAATCGACAACAAGTTTTAGATCAACAACTGCAGCGGAAACAACAAACCATTAGAAGAGTCAAGTAGAGAAAGAATTCTACTATCTTCTAAGATTTAAAAGTCCATCATCAATATTTTATCCCTGTAACATCAATTAATAATCATCTTTATCCAAATATTCATCTTTGCACTACAGGCCAAAGATATTCATTTGTATCACCTGTCAGTCATGTTCATCTCAATAACTGTTCATCTTTGTACTACAGGCCAAAGATATTCATCAAGTAATCATACATCTTTGCACTACAGGCCAAAGATATTCAGTAATATCATTATTTAGGACTGAGGATGATGAAAAATATCTTAAAGAAAACGAATCCAGTGAGACAGAAGGACAAATAGTAGGGATTCGTATAACAGTTTATCCAAGATCAATAATACTTCATAATAATCAATTGTGAAGCAGAATTCAAAAATAAAGATCAAAACATGGATACAATCAAAGATAGTAACCATAATAGATATCTTGGACAAAAAGGGAAAATTTTTATTTTTCGGTGAATAGTGCCGTATTCGTGAATAGTACCGTATACGTGAATAGTGCCGTATACGTGAATAGTAACCCCGACACAAAAAGTTCCAAATTTGATAAAAACTCATATCAATATTTCAGTATAATGATATTGAAGAAAATAATATCATTAAGAAGAAAATAATATCCCTTACCTCAAGATATCAGTACTTCTGGTCGGAATACCGGTATAAGGCTGAAAGAAACTTGCTCTGATGAATAGAAACTTTCAAAGTATCTAAATACTCACAAAATACACTCAATAATCTAGAGAGAGAAAGAGAGAAAACTTGTTTCTAGTGTGATTTTCAATTCTAACTTAGCCCTCTATTTATAGGAAAATTTTAGTAGGTTTGACCTGCAACCTGATGGCTTTACCTGCTACTATTCCCACCCACCATATTTGAAATATAATTCAGCACATTTCTTCACCAACTACAAGTGGGGCCCACCAATTCTAGAATTTTCTATCAAAATGATAAACTCCGAAAATTCAACAATTTCTGAACCAGTCATCTTGTAAAATTCATAATAAATCATACGTTCATTTTTAACGGTTCAAAATTTGTGGGCATATACTCAACTTATATATGTATAACATATCCAAAAATTACCACGATCCAACGGTCGAATTAAAAATTATAACCCCCGCAAAATATCTCAAAAACCCTGATTTTTAATACCTCCATTCCTACAAAAATACTGATAAAAACCTCAACATTAACTCCTTCATATTTAACCACAAAAATATATCCCTCGTTTATATCCACATAAAATAAATATTTCCTTATCATATGAATCAATAATTAATTATTCACAAATAATATTACAGAATCACATTTATGACAACCAGGCCGTTCCCAGGAAAGAGGGGGCTTTCCAATAAGAATTTCTCTTTACTGACGCGCAATTAGATGACCAAACCTCTCCTTAGACAGAACTTTCTAGACATTGCCAATAATGTTGTCTAATAATATTATTCAAATAATATGAATTATTGATCTGATAATGAAAAATACTGTGCAGCAACAATTATTGAAATAACAATAATATAAAATATCAACGCAACAATTATTGAATCAATAAAATAAAATATTGAACAATAACTACTGTAATAATTATTGAGTAGTGTCTTCTTACGTAAGAATCAATAATTGGTGCAATACCGTGTGCTACTGTATTTTAATCACCGGGTATTCCAACAGTATTAACGGTAACAACTACGCCGTTATTTATAAATAATTTATACTTGTCATTTTCTTCATCCAATCGCTTTCCGTTATGGGGCCCACACAAGGCTGCGCCGTCGTACGAATATTCCCCGATAGCAAGAATATTCCACGACCAAACGAAATATTCCCCGACAAAATGAATATTTTATAACCACTTGCTTATTTTGCAAAATTTGCACATTTCACCCATAACCAAAGTATTATATCAAATTAGCCCCTTATTATTCACAATAATATTTAGAGAAAATTTGATTTTATTCATTAATAAGTTGGGGTCTTACATATAATAATTATTTTGTTATATGAATTTATTTCTGATTAATTAAGTTAATAACTTATTTAATAATAGTAAGTATATGAAAGATAAATCAGATATGGAATCCAAACCCTAATTCTGATTTTGGAATAAGGAATGAGAATAATAATATTATATTAAATACAATATTATTTTTCAGTACTATAAATATGTACTATATGTATGTATTGATAATAGTTGTTCAATTATGATGTAACAATGGAAATATAGTATTATTGTGATAAACCCTAATTTGAAACTCAAATTAGAGTACAAGATTGTTATGTAATCGTGATAATGCGATTAACGACCGGAGTTATAGATATTAACGTTAATTAGGGAAAACCTATTTATTATTTTGAAAACCCTAATTGTTAGAAACCCTAATAGCTAATTAAAAACCTTAATTTGCTATGTATGAACCCTAATTGCTAATTTAGTCATCTTAATTCTAATTAGTAACTTTTTAAACCTAATTAGTAAGTCCAAATAATTAGAAAACCTAAACTAATTAAGAAACCCTAATTTGTAATTTAGGAAACCTAATTTCCATTTTAGCCTTAATTAAGAACCCTAGAAAAGTAATGTATAAGAACCTTAGGGTTAAACACTAAGGGTTAAACCTTAAGGGTCAAACCCTAAGGGTTAGCCAATTGACTAGATTGCCATTTAAAATTTCAAGGCTAATGATAAAGGTGCCCTTTTGCAATTATTTATTAGGATGGAGTGTAGATCTTGCCATATATGTGGTAGTTCACCAACTCTATCTACTCCATTGACCTAAATCTCCAGCAAACAAGCCACATAACTCAGCAAATTCATTGTACCATGTGATATATATAAGATCAAGAGAGAGAAAGTTCATTAGTTGGCCTCTTTTTTACACAAACCATAAACAGATCAAGAACCCTAGATCAAGAAATTGTTCATAAGAGGTATAAAACCCTATTTCAAATCTAATCTTGATCTGTCTGTTAGATGTTAGATTTTTGTGTTAAAACATGATGTATGGAGTATAACTAAGTGATCTAGGTTGCTAGATATTAGATCCATAACATCTAGAGGATCAGATTTGATGTTTTACAAAATTTAGAAATTTTTGTTTTTGTGTCTGACAGTCAAATGTCAGTCCTTGTAGATATGTGCCCGTTTATTATTTTGGCGATTTAAATGTTTGAAGTTGTAGTATGCTATGAGATCTTTGATCTAGAACTTAAATCAAGATCATAACATGAACAGTTTTCAAGTTATGGGTGGTCAAACCCCGTTGACCGACTATGACTTAATAAATCTGGGTAACCTAGATTTTTCCCATAATGCTCTGACAATATATTCATGGCCACTGATCTTTCATATGTTTGTTGATTTGTGTTTTATGTTGTATCTAGGTTGTACTTTGGTATATGGGCGGTTGATTAAAGGTTTTAGATCACCTAAACATTAAGCATGTTGGATTTCAGGGACGGTCAAACCAAGCCGGATGAACACGAAATACGTTTTCTAGGTAACCCAGAAAACGTATGAGCATGTATTCTGACATGGTTTGACCGGTCCAGATCTAGTTATTCTATTGTTGTTAGACTTGTTTTGTGTAATAGATCTCTTCTCTGTCATGTGGACTACAACCCTGACCCATTAGAACACATTAAACATTAACAGAACCCTAAGAAATTTAAGCCTCAAACTGCCTACTCAAAGCTGACTGGGTTTATGGGTAACCCAGAAAACCCAAAACGCTCTGACAACACCTTTGAATGGCCAGATCTTCATATTACATGATTGTATGACTTAGATATTGCTTGAAACATGCTTTCTGTTAGTTACTCTACACAGCCCGACGTCTAGAATACACTTACCATGAACAGATTGCATGCTAGAAGGCCATCATAAGTGTTGACCGGCCAAGACTAAAGTTTCTGGGCAGCCCAGAAACATGATGAACACGTCTGACAGAAAGTTTAAGCCTCTAGATCTTGCAACTATGTTATGTTATGAACCAGAAAGTTTTATGAACTTATAGTATTACATTACTACTATGATATGTGATCAAGAGATAGCCCAGAAACATCATATATAATAAATTATTGTTGGTCAAACTAGCTAGCTCGAAATTGACTTAAGCATGTTCTTGAGCCCCAAGAACACCTAAGGCGGCACTTACTGTGACGCCCCCAAAATTAGGTATACTTCACCCATCTTGGGTCGTCAGATACATAGTACAGAATACCAATACAACTTACTAATACAACTGTCGTGTACAATACGACAAAACATAAACTGTGAGTTTGAATACAAATATTATCTTCTAGAGAGTATTCATACTCAAAAGGAGTCCTCATTACATTTATTAACACACTATTACATAGAATAGTGAGGACTACTAACTAATACTATCATTCGAACCATCACTCCGTTCCCCGACTTGCCCCAGCTACGTTCTCATTTCCTGAAGAGAACAGTGAAAGAAAGGGTGAGCTCAACTAGCCCAGTAAGAAATATTATGACTAAGATAATACAGAATAAATTATCATTAGCCTTCAACAATGTTAAACTGATAAAATATAATAGACATCAAGTTTAACTGCAGTGGAACAAGCAATCCATTAAAAGAGTCAAGTAGAAAATAAACTCTACTATCTTTTATGATTTAAAAGGTTTTTCAACACTGTTATCGCTGTGACTCAGCTTAATAAAATAATCCACATCATCGAATTACCCCTGCACTACGGCCAAGGATATTCGTGTATTCATTAATGGTCATGATCATGCCAACAACTGTCCATCAATGCACTACGGGCCAATGATGACTTTTACCACATCATTTGTAACATTACGGTCATGATTATACCGAATAATCCCTGGTCATAATCATACCAAGTCCATCTATGCACTACAGGCCACAGATGACTTTCAACCTTTTATAAACATGAGGATGATGACAATGATATAAGAATTCAATAAAACAAGTTCAAGAATTAATTTATCCAAGAATTAATAACGTCCAAATTGTCAACATGATACTGATTTGTGGAGTAAACTTCAAGACTGGTCAGGAGAATATTTTCATGAATAGATACTAGATGAAGCGCAAATGTCAAGCATATTCCACTAATTTTATGGAGTATAGAAGTCAAAATTTTAATCAACTGAGTATAATAAAGAATGAAATAACAAAAAAAATCACCATGCATGCGATAGACCGCACAGACAGGTTATTCTTAACAGAATAATAATAATGGAACCAGGTCCGGCGTAAACGCACAGACAGGATATTCCGACAGAATAATAAATAATGGAACCAGGTCCGGCGTAAACGCACAGACAGGATATTCCGACAGAATAATAAAGAACAGTATAATAAATAATGGAACTAGGTCCGGTGTAAAACACACAGACAGGATATTCCGACAGAATAATAATAAAGACGGAACCAGGTCCGGTGCAAAACACACAGACATGATATTCCAACAGAATAATAGAAGAATATCACCAAGTATAGGGTAGACCGCGTATACTGGTTATTCCAACAGAATAATAAAGAATGGAATAACAGAAGTTCTCTTCATGAATATAAAAGAAATAATATTCCCTACCGTTTTAAAGAAGAGCTGAAATAAGGAAGTAGTTAAGTAGCAGAATACTCTTCCTCTCTCTCTCTATAGTTTCTCTCTCTAGAGTTCAGTGAATTCGTAAGAAATAATGAAGGAATGAGCTGCTATTTATAGAAAAATAGAATGCATAGTAACTAATTCATGAACGGTCCAGATTGATTACTTTAATCTGACGGTCCATATTTAAAGAAAAATCTTTTAAATAAAATAAAATATATTCTATTTATAGAATAACTTTAATAAAGTATTCTGTTTTATATAAAAAGATGTTTCTGTTTTATTACGTTAATAATACGAATAAAACAAAACGTCATTATCGCTAAATAATTCATATTATTAACTGACAATAATTGAATCAAACTGAGTGACTTCTCACATAAGCATTAATAATCAATACCATGTGCTACTATGCAACCACACGTATTACTGTACTTTTACTACCGAGTAGTTCAACAGTAACAATGGTAAAACTTCCGCCGTTATTTTTAATAAAATTTTTTTGTCGTTTTCTCAATCCGACAATAATTCCGTTGTGGGGTCCACAAATGATTGTGTCATTGTACGAATATTCCCTGTTAAAACGAATATTCCCCGACCAATCGAATATTATATAACAACTTGCGTACTTTGCAAAATTTATAAATATTACCCACAACTATAACATTATATCAAATTAACTCCATAATATTCAAATATGATAATTATAGAAAATTCATCTTTATTTATAAAAGTTGAGGTCTTACACTTACCGTCGCCAAAGACTTTAGCGACAGACTTTCTAGTTTTAATTAACTTAATTCTCAAAAATTATTTAAAAATAATAAATAAATTTTGAAAATTACAAAAATAATTTTAATTTATAAAAATTAAGTTTTAATAATTTGACATATTTTTTCATAAATATTAGTATTTATTTGGATATTATTGATATTTAAGTTATTTAATAAATGCACTAAATAAATTAATTAAAAAGGATTTTTATTATATTAAAAATCATTTTAAATGATAAAAAGGTATTTAATAATATTTTAAGTTATAAAATATAACTTTTAATATTTTAAAGACAAATTTCATTAATTATTTAATATTAATAATATTAGATTTATTTAATAATTATATTAAATTAATTAATTAAAAATGATTTTAATATTATAAAAATCATTTCAAATGAAAATAAATAGTTTAAGAATATTTTAAGTTATAAAATATATCTTTTAATAGTTAAAGGTAAATCTCATTAATAATTTAATATTAAATGATATTAAATTTATTTAATAATAATATTAAATAAATAATTTGAAAATGATTTTATTGATTTAAAAATCATTTAAAAAGGAAATAAATGAATTAAAAATATTTTAAGTTTTAATTAATGACTTTTAATATTTTGATAAATAATACATTAATAATTAAATATTAATGATAATTATTTAAAAATAATTTAATTGTTTTAAAATTATTTAAAGGTAATATTAATACTTTAAAAATATTTTAAGTTATAATTAATTACTTTAAATATTTAGATAAATAATATATTATTAATTAAATATTAATGGTAATTATTTAAAAATGATTTTAAATATTTAAAAATCATTTAAGGGTAATAAAAATATTTTAAAAATATTTTGAGTTATTATAAATAACTTTAATATTTTGCCAATGGTTTCATTAATAATTTAATATTAATTAAATATTAATAATAATAGAATTAGTTAATATTTAAATTATTTAAAAATGATTCCAGTGTTTGAAAAATCATGAAAAATTATAATAAATGTTTAAATATTATTATAAGTCATTTAAAAATAATATGACTGATAATAACTTCTAGTGAACTATAAAATAAAGTTTTAGACTCAATAATTACCCGATAAAGCCGTCGATACACCGACATGTTTCAGAAATTGATTCGGACTTAGATAATTGGACTAGTTACGTGTCTGTTTGTGATGCAATAACTGTTAAACATATGTAACAATGCGATTAGGTTATGTGCTGACTGCAATTAACAGTACTATGTGTTATGATATGTATTTATAATCGATATAATGATCTTATTAATGATAGGTCTCGTTATAAAAGATAAAACTAAGTTGCGTAACTGTAAGCAGCAGACCATGCAAATTTACTTTATGCAATGAACATGAGTAAGAAAGTTTCAAAATTATGTTATTATTGTGCCAGATTATTAACTCTATTATTATCGATTATGTATCCAATCTTTTGTATTCATACAAGTTCTTAAATTATTCGATCATTGTTTATCAATACAGTACTATTGTACAATCCAGTTATTTATTATGTTCGTTAATTTCTAAATATGGTTATACAAGTGTCCTCACTTGGATAATCATTGTATTTAATCACATGTTGATACATACCTATTGATTCTCGGTATGTATACCTTAATTAAAAGTCGTCTAAGCTATTTGACCCAGCTAGACACAGATTTAGAAATTTCGTTGAATATGATAGAACTTTATTGTATCCAATCAAATTTCTTTGGTTCAGATTCCCGACTAAGTATGAACATCCCAAATCTGGGAAAAACTCTTGTACGCCAAAGGCGGATAAGATGAACGATAATATCGTTCTTGCATTTAGTATTGGTCAATACAGGGCGTATTGGGATGATCACCCTCGTGCCTGTAAGTTATGACGTTTTACAGATGAAGTTCTGCTAAACTTTAAATTTAAAACAAAGTTCATAGTCTGTCGACTGCTCACCGATTATAGTCAATACGTAGTTTCAAAAATTTGATATAGAATTGATATGTTGTTAGTATTGGTTCATCTTACTTCACGACTGTTGATTCGTTGTAGAAGTGTCATTCAAAGAAAATATTTAATCCTTTTAGCTAATATTTATTGTTGCTATTACTTGTTGGGCAATCAAATGCTCATCCTTGCTTTAAATTTAAATGTTTTCAGCTAAACGTGATCAACCGAAAGTTTAAGGCCAGAACAAGGGAAAAGGAAAGCAAATAGATTAAACTTATGTTATATTATGTAATAGTTTGACTTTATCAAGACAAGGATATCTATTAATTATCATGTAATGAATGTTTAAAGGTCACGTACCTGGGATTAGACTTGGGTATATGTAAATTAAGTTTGATATTTATATTATTATTAGTATTATTCCGCTCATAGAAATGGTATCGTAAAGCACTGAGTTCGGGTTTTAAGTATCTGAATTTAGGGACGTCACATTATGGTATCAGAGCTTGGGGTTAGAACCCTTAGGTGGGGTAGACCTTACACTATAACCTTAGAACAGGGAAAAACGTTAAAAATACAAATAACTCATTTAGAGTTTAAAAGGAGATGAATTGAATAAATTCATCGTTAAACAAAATAAAATATTACTTATACAAAATTATAATTTGCCGTGTGTATATACTACGTGCTAATCAAGATAATTTTTGTGTAGATGTTAAGTGGGAAAGGATTAGGATACTCTTAGATCATAAAGAATGAGTCAATCTCCATAACTGAGCCAATATCAAAGCCAATAGCTGAAATAGAGGCTCACCCTATAGGTAATCCTAATGAGGTGTTTATACTGGAAAATGTATTACCGAACCCAGAAATGATAGTATAACAGATAGGTAGAGTATAGTTAAAGAATATAAGGTCAAGTGCGAGTTCTTAAAACTCATACTTATAGTAAGTTTGACGAACTCGTTACAATTATGTGTGGATGGATTATTGAGGATAATGAGAATATATAGAATAATAAGAAATTTATTCTTAGTGAAGCCTTAAGAAATAAGTAGTATTAGTATTACTTGAATAAGTATGTTCTATGATGTGTAAGGTAATATTCTCAACTTTGTATAAGTTGTGGCAGCGATTCCCGACTTTTGTATCATAAAGGGATAGTGGATGTTTAAAGCAGTATATGTTATGCTATATGGTGTAAAGTACTATGAATTAGTTAGATGAACATAATTTTATTTAATCAGATAATACCGCCAAGACGAAAACGAAACCAAAGGGCAAAAGAACTTGTTAACAAGGCTGGAAGACAACCAAACCCGATACAAAATTTGGCGAATATGGACGCTCAAGCTATGCAGAACGAAACACTAGCCGTGGGAAATCAGCCAGAAAATTGATCGGCAAACTTCAAAGACTTCAAGGAAGTCGAATCGCCAGGATATAGAGGATCTACTGACCCTGTAGAAGTATTTGTGATAACTAGGGTAACGGAGGGAAAAAAGACAGCTTTTGCCACCTATATGATAAAAGCGGAGGTAAAGTTTTGGTGGGAGGCAGATCGAGCTAGAGCCGGAGGAGGGAGTAGTGGTGGTAGGATTGGAAAAAGGAAAGGAGATAATTTTGGGAATACCGAAAATAGGTCAGGAGGTGGAAAGAAACAGGCTGCGCAGTGTGGGAATTACAGAAAGAATCACTCAGGAGAGTGTCTTAAGGGTAAGTTTGTGTGTTACAAGTGTGGGCAGGAGGGACATATCTCTCCCAACTGCCTCAATCCAAGGATGAACAAGGGGTGTTTCAAGTGTGGATCAACGGAGCATAAGGTGAAGGACTGTCTGAAAAAGAAAATGGATACAGGGAGTAGGACCACGAGGAAAAGCAGCAGGACATTGGTGACAAAGGGACCAACTTCAACAAACAAACCAACAGAATCAACTGCAAGAGTATTCAATATGACGGTCCAGTATACCGCGGCAACTGCGAATGGAACTCCAGGTATTATTCGAATAACTTTTATTTTTTTATATATGATTTTCCAATATATAGTAAATTATTTTATAAAGAAATTTTGAAGGAGGGATTTGAGTTCTTTTAGAAATTAATTTTTCATTTAATCAGATAGACAAGCTTTATATGACTTGTTAAAGATTAGTTCGATCAATTATGATCGAGATCTATTCGAAATGACTGTGTATGTTATGTACCCTAATAGGTATAAGTTTTAAAACGGTGATTCCGGGAACAAAATTTTTATAAGGGAGGGTGAATGTGATAACCCGATATTTTCTATATAATTAAATCAGAAATTTTGGGTATAAATTTTTTTAAAAGGTGGGAATATGTGCCAGGTAATGTGTATGTATATTTGTGATAAATGAAAATTTATTTATTTTCTGAATAATTATAAATAATTTTTTTTAGAATTATTGATAATTATAAAGTATATTCTTCTAATAATTAATTTTATAGTAGAAATGATTTTTATTGTTTATTTTCCATGAAGATATGATTATTATATTATTTAAATAATATATGAAATGATTATAGAATTATTATAATAATTATTTTGTTATATGAATTTATTTATGATTAATTAAGTTAATAACTTAATTAATAATAGTAAGTATATGAAAGATAAATCAGATATGGAATCCAAATCCTAATTCTGATTTTGGAATAAGGAATGAGAATAATAATATTATATTAAATACAATATTATTTTTCAGTGCTATAAATATGTACTGTATGTACGTATTGATAATGATTGGTCAATTATGGTGTAACACTGGAAATCAA
Source organism: Panax notoginseng (assembly GCA_016801055.1). Taxonomy (NCBI): domain Eukaryota; kingdom Viridiplantae; phylum Streptophyta; class Magnoliopsida; order Apiales; family Araliaceae; genus Panax; species Panax notoginseng. The sequence goes on along the minus strand of CM029015.1, from coordinate 78,985,737 downwards.
GTATTATTGTGATAAACCCTAATTTGAAACTCAAATTAGAGTACAAGATTGTTATGTAATCGTGATAATGTGATTAACGACCGGAGTTATAGATATTAACGTTAACTAGGGAAAACCTAATTATTATTTTGGAAACTCTAATTGTTAGAAACCCTAATAGCTAATTAGAAATCATAATTTGCTATGTATGAACCCTAATTGCTAATTTAGTCATCTTAATGCTAATTAGTAACTTTTTAAACCTAATTAGTAAGTCCAAATAATTAGAAAACCTAAACTAATTAAGAAACCCTAATTCGTAATTTAGGAAACCTAATTTCCATTTTAGCCCTAATTAAGAACCCTAAAAAATAATGTACAAGAACCTTAGGGTTAAACCTTAAGGGTTAAACAATTGACTATATTGCCATTTAAAATTTCAAGGCTAATGACAAAAGTGCCCTTTTGCAATTATTTATTAGGATGGAGTGTAGATCTTTCCATATATGTGGTAGTTTACCAACTCTGTCTTCTCCATTGACTTAAATATCCAGCAAACAAGCCACATAACTCAACAAATTCATTGTACCATGTGATATATATAAGATCAAGAGAGAGAAAGTTCATTAGTTGGCCTCATTTTTACACAAACTCCTCACCAAGACCCTCTCTCTCTAAACCTACGAATTTAGCAGGCATTTCAGTCCCTTATCAAGTTCTTAGATCACCATAAACAAATTAAGAACCCTAGATCAAGAAATTGTTCATAAGAGGTATAAAACCCTATTTCAAATCTGATCTTGATCTGTCTGCTTGATGTTAGATTTTCGTGTTAAAACATGTTGTATGGAGTATACTAAGTAATCTGGGTTGCTAGATGTTAGATCCATAACATCTAGAGGCTTGAATTTGATGTTTTATAAAATTTGGAAATTTTTATTTTTGTGTCTGACAGTCAAATGTCAGTCCTTGTAGATATGTGCTCGTTTATTGTTTTGGTGATTTAAATGTTTGAAGTTGTAGTATGCTATGAGATCTTTGATCTGGAACTTGAATCAAGATCATAACATAAACAGTTTTCAAGTTATGGGTGGTCAAATCCCGTTGACCGACCATGACTTGATAAATCTGGGTAACCTAGATTTTTCCCATAATGCTCTGACAATATATTCATATGGCCACTGATCTTTTATATGTTTGTTGATTTGTGTTTTATGTTGTATCTAGGTTGTACTTCGGTATATGGACGGTTGATTAAAGGTTTTAGATCACCTAAACATCAAGCATGTTGGATTTCAGGGACGGTCAAACCAATCCAGATGAACACGAAATACGTTTTCTAGGTAACCCAGAAAACGTATGAGCATGTATTCTGACATGGTTTGACCGGTCCAGATCTAGTTATTCTATTGTTATTAGACTTGTTTTGTGTAATAGATCTCTTCTTTGTCATGTGGACTACAACCCTGACCCATTAGAACACATTAAACATTAACAGAACCCTAAGAAATTTAAGCCTCAAACTGCCTACTCGAAGCTGACTGGGTTTATCGGTAACCCAAAAAATCCAGAACGCTCTTACAACACCTTTGAATGGCCAGATCTTCATATTACATAATTGTATGACTTAGATATTGCTTGAAACATGTTTTCTGTTAGTTACTCTACACAGCCCGACGTCTAGAACACACTTACCATGAACAGATTGCATGCTAGAAGGCCATCATAAGCGTTAACCGGCCATGACTAAAGTTTCTGGGTAGCCCAGAAACATGATGAACACGTCTGACAGAAAGTTTAAGCCTCTAGATCTTGCAACTATGTTATGTTATGAACCAGAAAGTTTTATGAACTTATAGTATTACATTACTACTACGATATGTGATCAAGAGATAGCCTAGAAACATCATACACAATAAATTATTGTTGGTCAAACTAGCTAGTTCGAAACTGACTTAAGCATGTTCTTTCCCAAGAACACCTAAGGCAACACTTACTGTCGCCAAAGGCTTTAGCGACAGACTTTCTAGTTTTAATTAATTTAATTCCCAAAAATCATTTAAAAATAATAAATAAATTTTGAAAATTACAAAAATAATTTTAAAAATAAGTTTAAGTTATAAAAATTAACTTTTAATAATTTGACATATTTTTCATAAATATTAGTATTTATTTTGATATTATTGATATTTAAGTTATTTAATAAATGCATTAAATAAATTAATTAAAAAGGATTTTTATTATATTAAAAATTATTTTAGATGATAAAAATGTATTTAATTATATTTTAAGTTATAAAATATAACTTTTAATATTTTAAAGACAAATTTCATTAATTATTTAATATTAATGATATTTTATTTATTTAACAATTATATTAAATAAATTAATTAAAAATGATTTTAATATTATAAAAATCATTTTAAATGAAAATAAATAGTTTAAGAATATTTTAAATTATAAAATATAACTTTTAATATTTAAAGGTAAATTTTTTTATAATTTAATATTAAATGATATTAGAGTTATTTAATAATAATATTAAATAAATAACATAAAAGGTCTTATTAATTTAAAAATCATTTAAAAAGGAAATAAATGAATTAAAATATTTTAAGTTACAATTAATGACTTTTAATATTTTGATAAATAATACATTAATACTTAAATATTAATGATAATTATTTAAAATGATTTCAATTGTTTTAAAAATCATTTAAAGTAATGTAACAATCTAGATTTTTAATTATAATATTTAAATATTTATTGAATTATATAACTATTTAATAGATGTTTTATCGTGGAATAAGTATTTATTTAATTGATTTGATGTGATTTGGTTATTTATTTGTTTAATAAATAATTAATGAGTTAAGGAAAGTAATTATTTTGAAATAGTAATCTAATTTAATTTAATAATTAACTTAGAGAGTTTATAATGATTAAATAAATTATTATATTATGCAATGAATTGTTATTAGAATTAATTAAATTAAGTATGAAAACTTAATTAATTAGAAGTGTGACAAATAACTATAGTATAAATGGTTATTAAAATAAATTAAAGTTGTTTTAATTTATTTTGCCAAACAAGGCTTAAATATATTAAGTCTTTAATTTTAAAGAGTTTCGCCAAACGAAGCCTTATGGCTTTTGGATTTTAAATTTTGAATTATTAATAATATAATATAAATAATATATATATTAATTTGGTAACTGCTAATTTAATAAGACCATTAGTAGTGTCAGTTTTAAGCGTTTGAATTAAGACGTGCGTTTGGGGATGGTTTTAGTTTACGTATAATGCATTTGGCTTAAGCCTAAGAAGAAAAATAGAAGTTTTCAGAGAAAGGAAAAGTTCAGAAAGGTTTGAGAGAGTCTGAGAAAGAGAAGTAACAAGAGCTGAGTTCTTCAAGTTATTATTAGAGTTTAACACGAATTTCTTAACAACAAAAGGTATGTCTATGACCTAAATACTAGATACACATATAATTTATATGTCTCTGTGTATTTCTTTTTCACTGAGTAGAAGGTTTTTACAAAATTCTTGTAAAACTATGTTTTTGTAATTGTTATACTGGCATATATAGATATGTGATTGTATGTGTAGTTTGCTTATAAGATTTCATGTTAATTACGTGTTAAAGAAAAAGGAAGTGAAATTACAGTGAACATATATGTATAAACGTGGTTTGCAGAGTACCAAATATTATACTTGTATTGTATGATAATCATGAAATTGAACTGTGATTATATGAATTGGGTAAGAATTTAATAGAATATAGTTAGAATAAATCAAATTATTTTATAACTATGATTACAGTGCTCACTGTGTCAAGAATATCAACAATGGAGTTTTTGTTTTAAAAAAATAGTGTTTTCAAAGAATTAGTTTATGATATTGTTGATTAGTGGTGGGTAATTGGTATATAGATGATTATTAACATTTATGTGTAAATTACATCAATTATATGTATGTAATTAGTCGCTAGAATTTCTTAAACAGACCAAAAATGGTATTCGTGCTTGGTTCTGTTAGTTTTTGGCGCCCCAGCGCCAAAATTCGCGCCCCGGCGTCAAAATTCGCGCCCCGGCGCCAAAAGTTTGCGCCCCAGCGCTGAAATTCGCGCCCCAGTACCAATCTCACGCTGCGGCACCACTGTATAGCCTAGTTCTCGCGCTGCGGCGCCGAAACAAAAGTCTGAGTTGGACAGCTTTGGCCTCCTTTAGTAAAACGGCTATAACTTCCTCATACGAACTCCGATTGAGGTGATTCAAGATGATCCGGAACGAGGACGAGTAGATCTACAACTTTTGTTCTTTAAGTATTTCAATTTGAGGTCATTAGGATGGGTCAAAATGGTTATCTTTAGGACTATTGTGTTTTCGGAGACAATCAGAGGGTGTCGGGCATGCACATATGCATGTGTAGTGCTCCAGACCATAAAAGATGATATCCTAAGTTATAAAACATGAATGTTAATAAATATAATGACGCTTAACATTAATAAATAATGTATTAGATAAGTTATAGAAGCATAGTAAGCATGAATAAGAGAGGCAAATCGGGCGTGTGACGAATGAACGTCGAAACGTCGTGCCAAGTGTTAATGAACTTAAAAAGTGTTTCAATTCAATTGAAATGAATATTATAAGATACGGAGTGGATTTAATATAAATCCAATAAGTAGTCCTAGCAAGACTTAAGCACTTGAATGAACTGCAAAAATGAAATATAGTGAGATATAAGTTGAAAGTTAACACAATTAAGTTGAACATTGTGTATTTATTAATAGGAAAGATTATGAGACGTAGAGTAGAGTTTACATTACAATTACTATATGTTGTTATGTGACTAATATTTGATGTGTATGATTATATAATTGCGTAGGGCACGTAAAGTGCAGATAGCTGTAAGCTGTTAAACTGTTATTGGTAAACAACGATCAAGGCAAGTCTTTCGGTTCCTATTTTCTACGTGAACTTGATGAACTGTTTTAAATTGCATGATATGTTATACATGTTGAAATCATGAAATGCTAAAGTCAATTTATGACTACATTATTTTGGTTAAATAATGATGATTGAGTAAGGAACTCAATCCTTATATTTGCTATGTGAATTAAAAGCATGTATGCCATGTTACTTTAATTATTATGAGATGTATGTTGAGCATGTTATTATGTGCTATGTGATGCATGAAAACTGTTAGATTTTGCTGGGCTGTCGAGCTCACTCTTGCAAATAACCACTTTTGCAGGTCAAGATTTTAAGGTAAAGATATGTGCTAAGTGAGTTATAGAGATCCATATTCACGAAGATTACTTATGTTTTATGAGAAATGTATTTTATATTTTGAACGTAACATGTTGTTAAATTGTAAGTTGAGCTATCCAATGTATATGGATATGTAGTTATGATGTAAGGCTTTGTATAGTCATTTTATTGTAACGATTCATGATATAAGATTGAAGCAAAGAGATGTAATGTAAAGGTTGCGATTCAGGGCAAGAAAGAAGGAAATGTATAAAAATTTTAAATATTCCGCAATTTTATTAAGTTTAACACCGAATAAGATGTAAAATTAGAGATTTAATGTATGGTTAACGATCGAAGTTGAGATTTAAATTGTATGGATTTTTGGGATCGTTACAGGTAATATTAATACTTTAAAAATATTTTAAATTATAATTAATGACTTTTAATATTTTGATAAATAATACATTAATAATTAAATATTAATGGTAATTATTTAAAAATTATTTTAAATGTTTTAAAAATCATTTAAGGGTAATAAAAATATTTTAAAAATATTTTGAGTTATTAGAAATAACTTTAATATTTTGGCAATGGTTTCATTAATAATTTAAAATATTAATGATAATAGAATTAGTTATTATTTAAATCATTTAAAAATGATTGCAGTGTTTGAAAAATCATGATAAATTATAATAAATGTTTAAATATTATTATAAGTCATTTAAAAATAATATGACTGATAATAACTTCTAGTGAACTACAAAATAAAGTTTTAGACTCGATAATTACCCGATAAAGCTGTCGGTACACCGACATGTTTCAGAAATTGATCCGGACTTAGATAATTGGACTAGATTCGTGTCTATTTCTGATGCAATAACTGTTAAACATATGTGACAATGTGGTTAGGTTATATGTTGACTGCAATTAGTAGTATTATGTGTTATGATATGTATTTCTAATCGATATAATGATCTTATTAATGATAGGTCTCGTTATAAAAGATAAAACTAAGTTGCGTAACTGTAAGTAGCCGACCAGGCAAGTATCCTACCTTTGTATTTACTTTATGCAATGGACATGAGTAAGAAAGTTTCAGAATTATGCTATTATTATTCCAGATTATTAACTCTATTATTATCGATTATTTATCCAATATTTTGTATTCATACAAGTTCTTAAATTATCCGATCATTGTTTATCAATACAGTACTATTGTACAATATAGTTGTTTATTCTGTTCATTAATTTCTAAATATGGCTATACAAGTGTCCTCACTTGGATAATCATTGTATTGAATCACATGGTGATGCATACCTATTGATTCCCGGTATGTATACCTTAATTAAAAGCCGTCTAAGCTATTTGACCCAGCTAGACACAGATTTAGAAATATCATTGAGCATGATAGAACTTTATTGTATCTAATCAAATTGCTTTGGTTCGGATTCCCGACTAAGTATAAACATCCCAAATCTGGGAAAAACGTTTGTGCGCCAATGGCGGATAAGATGAACGATAATATCGTTCTTGCATGTAGTATTGATCAATACAGAGCGCATTGGGATGATCACCCTCGTGCCTGTAAGTTATGACGGTTTGCGGATGAAGTTCTGCTAAACCTTAACGAAAATTATAAATAAAGTTCATAGTCTGTCGACTGCTCACCGATTATAGTTAATACGTAGTTTCAAAAATTTAATATAGAAATGATATGTTGTTATTATTGGTTCAGCTTACTTCACAACTGTTGATTCATTGTAGAAGTATCATTCAAAGAAAATATTTAATCCTTTCAGCTAATATTTATTGTTGCTATTACTTGTTGGGCAATCAAATGCTCATCCTTGCTTTAAATTTAAATGTTTTCAGCTAAGCGTGATCAACCGGAAGGTTCAGGCCAAAACAAAGGAAAAGGAAAGCAAATAGATTAAACTTATGCTATATTATGTAATAGTTTGACTTTATTATGACAAGGATATCTATTAATTATCATGTAATGAATGTTTAAAGGTCGCGTACCTGGGATTAGACTCTGATATATGTAAATTAAGTTTGATATTTATATTATTATTATTATTATTATTAGTATCATTCCGCTCATAGAAATGGTATCGTGAAGCACCGAGTTTGGGTTTCAAGTACCTGAATTTGGGGGCGTCACACAAATGATGCCGGATAGATAACAAGTGACAAAAGTTAAAAAGAAAAATGTCGAGTCTTAACAGGAATATGCACAAAGATGGAGACGAATGGCAGCACAAGTCATTCCTCCCATGATAGAAAATGAAATGGTCATGACATTTATTGATATACAAGAAGCTCCATATTATAAGAGAGTCATAGCTGGGATAGGAAAGCCATTCTCATAGATGATTAAACACAGAGAGATGTCTAAGATGGGGTTGAAGTCGGGAAAGATTAAAGACCTCACAGCTCTAGAAGAAGTAGCAGAGCACATTTAAACCGAAAACTATGTAAGTAATCCTCGGAGGGTTCATAAGAAAAAAGAGGAAGATGTATCCTTGATACACCCAGGTCAATCTCAGAGAGGCATGCAAAACCTGGCCATTCAAAAGAAAAATAATTATTCCCTTTTTCAAACGTCTGCACAACCTCCCAATCATCCAAAAATGGGAGAGATTAAGCGTAGAAGAACATTTACACACTTAGGGGACTCACTTGAAAATATCTTGAAGCTTCTAACCACACAGAAGAAAATTATTCAGGTCCTTCCCCAGCCAATCCAAGTGGGAAGAATTTTTACTCAAGAAAAAAATATGCTTACCATTCTTGGGCTCCAGGGCATGATACCTGTAAGGACCGGTAATTTTTTTAGACTATTATATATGTATATTTGTAAGAACGAATTTTTTTTTATTATTTTATTATTTATTATCATTATTGTTATCAGTAATATTTTGAACATATGCGATATGAATTAAGCAAGTTAGTTAATTTAATTATTCTAAGTTGACTAAGAAGGGATGCCAATATGAATAATCGATCAAAACCCTAATTTGTATTTCAAATAGGGATTTGAAAATTAATACATTTATTAATATAATTGTATTTAAGAATGATAGGTATTTGTATTTATGTGATTAAGGTTAAGTGATTGATTAGATGAAATGTAATTAGGAAAGCCTAATGTAATTAGGAAACCCTAATTTTTAATTTGGAAACCCAGCCCTAATTTTCAATTCTAAACCATAATTAGAAAACCCTAAATCTAATTGATAAAACTTAAGGGTTAAAACCTAAAGGATAGGCCAAATGATAAGAATGCCTTTAAAATTTTGTGTTAAATGACTAAAATGCCATTTTTTTCTTTCTTTAATAAAAGTGGAGTGTAAATATTGCCAAATCTTGTGAGTCATCAAGCTAAGATCTCACATATGCTGAAAATCTCTCTAAATTAGCCAAATATGGACAACCTAGCATCAACCATGTGCAATGAATCAAAGATTAGATTTTAAAGAAAGAGAAAAAGATAAGAAAAACCCTTACTTTATTTTTTCCACAGCCAAGACTCTCTCTCTCTCTCCTAAGCCACGAAATTTAGAAAGAAACTCAGTCCAAAGAAAAGCCAAGAACACCCCATAACCATCAAAGATCATATTCAAAAAGGAGAAATCAAAAGTTGGGGTTCAAAATGGTATAAACCCTAACCCTAAGCTAGATCTTTCATGCTTAGGTAGATTTTCTGTTTTTTGTGTTAAAATATGTTATATATTGTGTTATTTAGTGATCTGGGTTTTGAGAACATGGATCCATAACATTTAAATGGATGAAAATAAGGATTTAAGCAAACGACATAAACCCTAAAAATGTGGTCTGACAATCGAATGTCAGAGCCTGCAGATCTTAATCTGTTAATGTTTAGATCTGTTAAATGTATCCTTGTTGTAGTATGCTATGAGGTTAACTGTGACAACCCCAAAATAGGTCCATTCCACCCAACCCATTCTGAGTCGTCAAATACATGGTACAGAAAACAACTACAACTTTATTACAACAATTGTCGTGCAAAATACAACAACACATATGCTGTGAGTTTGGATACAAATATATACCAAATGTGACTCATGTTCCAACTGTGGACATCACCTCACAATAACACCTTACATAAAGGTATAGTCAAAAACTGTTTTAGAAATTAGAATCTTTGGGAAGTGCTCAAGGAAACCTTCGTACATGGGAGGCCACGCGTCTAGTTATGATAGATATCATATAGCCATAGAATTATCCTTGGTTGACCCAATAGACCCCAAAGAAAAACGAGAAGATTACTATCATATTCTTCCCAATGGTGAGTCTTCTCTTGACTTATCATTATCTCCACTGTCTCTAATTGAGAATTATACTTCAAACAAACACCAAGATTATATAGGTAGTACTCGTAGATATACTCAGCAAGTGGATGAGCACAACCCTGTCTTATGATGACACGAGGTTGTATGTCATTAGACATCTTGTATGATAGTGACAAAACACCCTTCCAACGTTGGGTTTGCCTCACCCTATTTTTTTCACCAAATATAACTACTAAATGATGACCACCGTTCTATTCCCTTGTTACCCCCGCTCGACCCAGCTACACTCTTATTACCTGAAAGGAATTGTGAAGCAAAAGGGTGAGCACAACTAACTCAGTAAAGAATATCATGACTAAAGATAATTAAATTATCAATAGCCTTCATCAATAATAAATCAGAGATTTAGAACATATGGTAAATGATAAAAATTTCAACCATAGTTGCAGCGGAACGAGCAATCCATTAGAAGAGTCAAATAGACTATAAAGTCTATTATCTTCTCCATGTTAAAAATCCACCAACAATATTTTATTCCTGTAACATCAATCAACAATTCTGGTCCACAATCATATGAATAACTCATAATCATAATTGTAGTTCTAAATTCCTCTTCTCATCCAGGACGAAGATAATTTTCATCACCTATCTTTTCCTGAAACATCAAAGATCATGGTTATACCAAATCACAGTTCCTGTTCATAATCATACTAATAACTTCATCTTTGCACTACGGCCAAATATATTCATTTGTACCAGTTGGTCATGTTCATCTCAACACCTGTTCATCTTTGCACTACTGGCCAAAGATATTCAACAACATGTCATCTTTGCACTACAGGCCAAAGATATTCATCAACAATTCATCTTTGCACTACATGCCAAAGATATTCATCAACAGTTCATATTTGCACTACAGGCCAAATATATTCATATCTCAAAGAAATATATAATCATTTCAGAATAAACAATAATTATAACCATGTTGATCATTTCACCTTTGCACTTAAGCTAAAGATATTCACTTATAAATTCAATGGTCATGATCATACCAGTCAACAATTCATCTTTGCACTACAGGCCAAAGATATTCCTCAGTCACGATCATACCAATAATTTACCCATCTTTACACTCAAGTGAAAGAGAAATTCAACATCGGGGTTATAAAATGTTATATATGATAATAAAATCAATATAATCAACATATAGATTTAATCTCAAGAGTAATATTCATAAATCAACTATAATTTGGTTAGAAAAAGGAACCAATTTTGTCGTGAATAGTAACCCCGACACAAAAAGGTAGAAATTCCATAATAAAATTCATATCAATATTTAAGTATACTGATATTGAAAGAATAACATCATTATGAAGAATACAACATCCCTTAATATCTCTTACTATCCCTTACTATCCCTTACCTCAAAAGAGCAGCACTTCTGACTGGATATCGGATATGATGCTGAAGAAAACTTGCACTGATGAATAGCAACTCACCAAGTATCTAAAAACTCACAAAATATGCTTCATAATATAGAGGGAGAAAGAGAGAAAGCTTATGTTTCTGGTGTGATTTTCAATTCTAACTTAGCCCTCTATTTATAGGAAAATTTTGGTAGGTTTGACCTGCAACCTGATGGCTTTACCTGCTACTATTCCCACCCACCACATTTGAAATATAATTCAGCACATTTCTTCACCAACCACAAGTGGGGCCCACCAATTCTAGAATTTTCTACCAAAATGATTAACTCCGAAAATTCAACAATTTCTGAACCAGTCATCTCGTAAAATTCATAATAAATCATACGTTCATTTTTAACGGTTCAAAATTTGTGGGCATATACTCAACTTATATATGTATAACATATCCAAAAATTATCACGATCCAACGGTCGGATTAAAAATTATAACCCCCGCAAAATATCTCAAAAACTCTGATTTTTAATACCTCCATTCCGACAAAAATACGGATAAAAACCTCAACATTAACTCCTTCATATTTAACCACAAAAATATATCCCTCGTTTATATCCACATAAAATAAATATTTCCTTATCATATGAATCAATAATTAATTATTCACAAATAATATTACAGAATCACATTTATGACAACCAGGCCGTTCCCAGGAAAGAGGGGGCTTTCCAATAAGAATTTCTCTTTACTGACGCGCAATTAGATGACCAAACCTCTCCTTAGACAGAACTTTCTAGACAGTGCCAATAATGCTATCTAATAATATTATTCAAATAATATGAATTATTGATCTGTTAATAGAAAATATTGTGCAGCAACAATTATTGAAACAACAATAATATAAAATATCAACGCAGCAATTATTGAATCAATAAAATAAAATATTGAACAGTAATTACTGTAACAATTATTGAGTAGTGCCTTCTTACGTAAGAATCAATAATTTCAAAAATACTGTGCAATACCGTGTGCTACTGTGCAATAACGCGTATTACTGTATTTTAACCATCGGGTATTCTAACAGTGTTAACGGTAACAACTACGTCGTTATTTGTAAAAGCTCAAATTTGTCGTTTTCTTCATCCGACAGTTATTCATTATGGGGCCCACAAATAGCTGCGCCGTCGTACGAATATTCCCCGACAGAAAGAATATTCCACGACCAACGAATATTCCCCGACAATAATGATTATTTTATAACCACTTGTTTATTTTGAAAAAAAATTCACATCTCACCCATAACTTTAACTTTTTATCAATTTAACCATTTACTGAATTGTAATTATAAGAAAAATTGAATACTTTTATTTCATAAAATTCGGGGTCTTACAATCTCCCCTCCTTATGAAATTTCGTCCTCGAAATTTACGTACCTGGTAATTCAAAGAGTTGAGAATATCTTGCTTTCATTTCAGATTCCATCTTCCCTGTCATCATAATTTCTCCATTGCTCATCTCCTGTATTTCAGATATCATTCTAGAATACAGCTTCAAAACAAGGGTTAATTTAACAAATTAACATATCACATAATATTCCGATATTATGACTGACCAACAAATAAGCTTAGGTAGGACACACTAGCGAAGGATTTACTCATCTCTCCCCTCCTAGTTATATTCCCCGATCTCCGCCAGAGATCATATCCCCAAGCTCTGATACCACCTGTAACATTGGACACCATCATGTGTCAGCACCTCACAAAGGTACCTATCAGCTTGCCACCGTAGAACGGCGTCCCCTACGGAGAGTCTGGCTTCGGTGCATTCCCCATCAACAGGATGTCACCAGATAGAGGCTCGGGGCTCTTTACTTATGGCTCTGATACCAACTGTGACAACCCCAAAATAGGTCCATTCCACCCAACCCATTCTGAGTCGTCAAATACATGGTACAGAAAACAACTACAACTTTATTACAACAATTGTCGTGCAAAATACAATAACACATATGCTGTAAGTTTGGATACAAATATATACCAAATGTGACTCATGTTCCAACTGTGGAAATCACCTCACAATAACACCTTACATAAAGGTATAGTCAAAAACTGTTTTAGAAATTAGAATCTTTGGGAAGTGCTCAAGGAAACCTTCGTACATGGGAGGCCACGCGTCTAGGTTATGATAGATATCATATGGCCACAGAATTATCCTTGGTTGACCCAATAGACCCCAAAGAAAAACGAGAAGATTACTATCATATTCTTCCCAATGGTGAGTCTTCTCTTGACTTATCATTATCTCCACTGTCTCTAATTGAGAATTATACTTCAAACAAACACCAAGATTATATAGGTAGTGCTCGTAGATATACTCAGCAAGTGGATGAGCACAACCCTGTCTTATGATGACACGAGGTTGTATGTCATTAGATATCTTGTATGATAGTGACAAAACACCCTTCCAACGTTGGGTTTGCCTCACCCTATTTTCTTCACCAAATATAACTACTAAATGATGACCACCGTTCTATTCCCTTGTTACCCCCGCTCGACCCAGCTACACTCTTATTACCTGAAAAGAATTGTGAAGCAAAAGGGTGAGCACAACTAACTCAGTAAAGAATATCATGACTAAAGATAATTAAATTATCAATAGCCTTCATCAATAATAAATTAGAGATTTAGAACGTATGGTAAATGATAAAAATTTCAACCATAGTTGCAGCGGAACGAGCAATCCATTAGAAGAGTCAAATAGACTATAAAGTCTATTATCTTCTCCATGTTAAAAATCCACCAACAATATTTTATTTCTGTAACATCAATCAACAATTCTGGTCCACAATCATATGAATAACTCATAATCATAATTGTAGTTCTAAATTCCTCTTCTCATCCAGGACGAAGATAATTTTCATCACCTATCTTTACCTGAAACATCAAAGATCATGGTTATACCAAATCACAGTTCCTGTTCATAATCATACTAATAACTTCATCTTTGCACTACGGCCAAATATATTCATTTGTACCAGTTGGTCATGTTCATCTCAACACCTGTTCATCTTTGCACTACTGGCCAAAGATATTCAACAACATGTCATCTTTGCACTACAGGCCAAAGATATTCATCAACAATTCATCTTTGCACTACAGGCCAAAGATATTCATCAACAGTTCATATTTGCACTACAGGCCAAATATATTCATATTTCAAAGAAATATATAATCATTTCAGAATAAACAATAATTATAACCATGTTGATCATTTCACCTTTGCACTTAAGCTAAAGATATTCACTTATAAATTCAATGGTCATGATCATACCAGTCAACAATTCATCTTTGCACTACAGGCCAAAGATATTCCTCAGTCACGATCATACCAACAATTTACCCATCTTTACACTCAAGTGAAAGAGAAATTCAACATCGGGGTTATAAAATGTTATATATGATAATAAAATCAATATAATCAACATATAGATTTAATCTCAAGAGTAATATTCATAAATCAACTATAATTTGGTTAGAAAAAGGAACCAATTTTGTCGTGAATAGTAACCCCGACACAAAAAGATAGAAATTCCATAATAAAATTCATATCAATATTTAAGTATACTGATATTGAAAGAATAACATCATTATGAAGAATACAACATCCCTTAATATCTCTTACTATCCCTTACTATCCCTTACCTCAAAAGAGCAGCACTTCTGACTGGATATCGGATATGATGCTGAAGAAAACTTGCACTGATGAATAGCAACTCACCAAGTATCTAAAAACTCACAAAATATGCTTCATAATATAGAGGGAGAAAGAGAGAAAGCTTATGTTTCTGGTGTGATTTTCAATTCTAACTTAGCCCTCTATTTATAGGAAAATTTTGGTAGGTTTGACCTGCAACCTGATGGCTTTACCTGCTACTATTCCCACCCACCACATTTGAAATATAATTCAGCACATTTCTTCACCAACCACAAGTGGGGCCCACCAATTCTAGAATTTTCTACCAAAATGATTAACTCCGAAAATTCAACAATTTCTGAACCAGTCATCTCGTAAAATTCATAATAAATCATACGTTCATTTTTAACGGTTCAAAATTTGTGGGCATATACTCAACTTATATATGTATAACATATCCAAAAATTACCACGATCCAACGGTCGGATTAAAAATTATAACCCCCGCAAAATATCTCAAAAATCCTGATTTTTAATACCTCCATTCCGACAAAAATACGGATAAAAACCTCAACATTAACTCTTTCATATTTAACCACAAAAATATATCCCTCGTTTATATCCACATAAAATAAATATTTCCTTATCATATGAATCAATAATTAATTATTCACAAATAATATTACAGAATCACATTTATGACAACCAGACCGTTGCCAGGAAAGAGGGGGCTTTCCAGTAAGAATTTCTCCTTACTGGCGCGCAATTAGATGACCAAACCTCTCCTTAGACAGAACTTTCTAGACAGTGCCAATAATGTTATCTAATAATATTATTCAAATAATATGAATTATTGATCTGATAATAGAAAATATTGTGCAGCAACAATTATTGAAACAACAATAATATAAAATATCAACGCAGCAATTATTGAATCAATAAAATAAAATATTGAACAGTAATTACTGTAACAATTATTTAGTAGTGCCTTCTTACGTAAGAATCAATAATTTCAAAAATATTGTGCAATACCGTGTGCTACTGTGCAATAACGCGTATTACTGTATTTTAAACATCGGGTATTCCAACAGTGTTAACGGTAACAACTACGTCGTTATTTGTAAAAACTCAAATTTGTCGTTTTCTTCATCCGACAGTTATTCGTTATGGGGCCCACAAATAGCTGCGCCGTCGTACAAATATTCCCCGACAGAAAGAATATTCCACGACCAACGAATATTCTCCGACAATAATGATTATTTTATAACCACTTGTTTATTTTGAAAAAAAATTCACATCTCACCCATAACTTTAACTTTTTATCAATTTAACCATTTACTGAATTGTAATTATAAGAAAAATTGAATACTTTTATTTCATAAAATTCGGGGTCTTACATTAACAAGCTGGAAGTGAAATCATGATCATAGCATGTCTAGATTTCAAGTTATTCATGGTCAAACCTAGTTGACCAGTCATGAAAAACCCAGATTTTCCTAGGAAGGTCTGACAAGCTTTTGTAAAGCTTAGATCTTGTATCTATGATGTTGTTATGCCATATAAGTGTATCACTTTTGTACTTTATTATATATACTACAAAACCCTGACAATAGATCACATAGTAAACAACGAGGATGAAAGTTATTCATGGTCAAAAGTGGTTGACCAAGCACAGATTGTGGCTTTCTGGAAATTACAGAAAACGTAAGAACAGTTTCTGACACATTGTTTGACCAAGTTAAATCTTACATGTGTGATGTTGTTAAGCTTAATTATTAATTATTAATTATTAATAATTAAGTTTAAAAAATTATTTAAGTTATAAAAATTAACTTTTAATATTTTGACATAAATTTTATTCATATTTTAATTTATTTAAATATTAAAGATAATAAATTTATTTAATATTTATATTAAATAAATTATTTAAAAATAATTTTAATATTTTAAAATTCTTTTAAAAATGATATTATGTTTTTAAAAATATTTGAAGTTATAATAAATAACTTTAATATTTTGACATGAACTACATTAATATTTTAATATTAATGATAATTATTTAAAAATAATTTTAATATTTTAAAAATCATTTAAAGGTGATATTAAGGTTTTAAGTTATAATAAATAACTTTTAATATTTTGAAATGGATTTCATTAATATTTTAAATTATTTAAATATTAATGATAACAAAATTATTTAATAATAAATCATTATAAATGATATTAATGTTTGAAAAATCGTTATAAATGATATTAATATTTCAAAAATCATTATAAATGATATTAATGTTTGAAAAATTATTATAAATGATAATAATTATTTAAAAATTATTATGAGCTTCTAAAAAATATTATAAATGATAATTAAATTATCTAAAATAATATTAAAGCTTTTAAATAGAGTTTGATTGAAAACAAACTCAATAATTATCCGATAACGCAACCGGGACACCAAATTGATACCAAAATCAAACCACATTGAAATAGTTTGACTTGATAATTGTTTTTATATGTTCTAATGACTGATGTGAATACGTGATAATGTGTCAATATAGCTTTCAAACTCAATTGGCTCCAGACATGTATCAGATTACCACAGTTAAGAAGCAAGACAATGAGTCATTTAGAGAGTATCCCCAAAGACGGAGGCGTCTGGCTGCTCAAGTAATCCCATCCATGACAAAGACTGAGATGGTGATGACCTTCATAGATATTCAAGAAGCTCCATTTTATGAAAGGGTCCTAGCAGGTATAGGAAAACTATTCTCAGAAATGATCAAGCACGGAGAAATGGTAGAGATGGGGTTAAAATCTGGGAAGATTCAAGACCTCGCCGCTTTAAAAGCTGTAGCTGAGCATATCCAATCAAGAATTTATTGGAACAACCCCCGGAGGGTCCATAAGAAGAAAGAAGAGGATGTCTCCTTGATACTGCAAGGACAAACTCAAAGAGGCAATCAAAACTTGCCTACTCAAAGGAAAAAGTATTCCCTTTTTCAAGCACAATCCTCAAATCCTCCCTTGCCAAAAAGTGGAGAAGGAAGTCGTCCAAGAGTGTTTGTACCCTTAGGGGACTCACTGGAAAATATTTTCAAGCTTCTAACAGCTCAAAAGAAAATACCCATCTCCTTCTACCAGCCAATCCAAGTGGAAAGGGATTCAATACAAGCGAGAAGTGTGATTACCATACTGGAGCTCCGGGTCACGACACCCAAGATTGTTGGGCCCTCAAACATAAGATCCAGGACTTAATAGATAGTGGTTAGATTGTGGTGACAAATCCCAAACAACCATATGTTCAAGATAACCCTTTCTCTCAACACAAGGAAGAGGATGTTAACATGATCAACAGAGGGAGTGGAGAGAGTTCCAATTCCCTCAAATACGTGGGTGGTTCTCCCCAAACCATCAAAGATAATTTTGATCAATGGGATTATTCAGAGTTCCAATTTATGATAGAACGGGAGTCGAAGTTTATCGATGAACATGTCAATCAACTGGTAGAACTGGTGATACATCAACACTAAGTCACACGGTAGTTGTTCATTCAGGAGCATGTGAATCTCCTCTCCCTTATCACAAAAAATCAAATACACGCCCAAGAGAATGAAACCTTAGAGGAAAAGCTTACAAGAAAAGCAAGAACCCAAGCCCGTTGGGACTTTGCTAATAAAAGGGAGTTCATCCATTTGGGCCAACCGATGGAAGAAATCTTGCAGATGCTAATCAATAAGGGAAAAATCACAGCACTACTAACCCTAGTAAATCTACATTCAAGGAGATTTGATGCTACCGGGGCCTGTTAATCCCACTCCAATACTCGTGGACACAACACTGAAAGCTATTGGGCACTTCGTCTTTTCATCCAAAACATAATTCATAGTGATGGCCTTCAAATGGCTGATGATGACACCGTATTGACTGAGAGTGGAAAGATATTTCCTCCAAGATCATAAAGATGGAGGGAGATCATAGCAGTTATATCCTCTGAAGGAGACCTGACTACAACACCCCTTACTGTTAGGTTTGTAATATTCATGAACGCAATCAAATTGCACAAAATAAGCAAAAACGTGTAAAAATCAGAGTTTAAAATTTTACAAACCATATACCCGGATCATCCTTTATGCATAATTATTAATTAAACGAAAATAAAGGACGAGAATCATACCCTTGAAGATCCGAGCTTCCTCAGGTACAAGTTCACCTCCAAATCCTTTTCGTGTTCAACTTGAATCCACTGGGTTGGGTTCCTTCCTTTGATCAACGTTAGTCACCCAAGTGTTTGGCCTCTAGAGGTGATCCACCAAGAAAGAATAAAGATTCAAGAAGATGGGTGTTTGGCAAAACCCTATTTTTTCTATCTCTCATAGAAAAGGAGCGTACTCTCCAACAATTGGAATTGCGTATATTGATATATGATATAAGACTCCCCTTATAAAGATATCAAGTAATCCTATTTAATTAAAAATAAGGTATTATTTATTTAATTAAACTCTTTTAATTAAATGGGCTCCCTAATCTTATTAAGGATAATTAATTAAACTCCTTTAACTAATTTTTTCTCTTAATCCTATTAGGAATAAATGAGAGTACTTACATTAAATTAATTCCTAAACTCTTTTAGAAATTAAAATAATAATAATTGTAATAATATTAATAAGACTCCTCTTATTAATTTATATTTAATATTTCTAAAATATTAAATAATAAATATTAAGCTATTTAATTTATTCTATCACTATAGATTAAATTAAATATACTTAACATATTATTACGATTATGCCATTAACTTCTTAAATAATTATTCTTCTTTTTATGGTGTGACCATTTAGGTTCTCCATATTAAACCGGTTTTGAATAAATCAATTAGAACGATTCTAATCTTATTTAAATAAATAAATTAAATAATTAATTTATTTAAATAAATAATATTTATTCTACAATAGGGATAAGCCTCCCTAGCGATCAACGACTTTCTAGATAATATAGATTTCAATATTAATCATAAAAGAACCTTTGAGTAAATAGTTACCGTACAATTCAATCCTTCCGCCATACAATGTCCCAATTAAATATAAGACATGGAATTACTGTCAAGTCTTATTTTATTTAATTATATGTATTTCGACTCTTAAATGCACAACACCAAATAATGCAAATTAGAAATTCCTTTCTAATTTCATTCTGCCTTGGCCAAGGACTATTGAGTTGTCGTTTATCGAATCACAAATGACATTTCTCTTCTTTTACTAGAAGTGATAGATTCTTTATTGATCATATATTATCTCCATGTACAACTTATTATACCCAAGTATACCCTTTGATATACCCTAAGGGTCTTAAGGAATAAGTTAAAGTATAATTTATTATACACAAGATACTATGATAATCTCAAGTCCAAGGATCACTTGTACTACTATCACTACAGGAATTCCTATTGACAAGCAAGTAAAACTCCATTAGGTATTCCTTAGCGAGCCACGTTCAGTGAACTTATTCTCTAATAAGCACCTACATACTTGCTTTAGTGTCTCCACACAAATGATCATGAGATCAATCATCCTCGTCCAATGAGCAAGCAACGTATGTACCAATCTATCCAGATTTATTAATCCCCAATTTAGTAATCCAATGATTGGGAACTATTTTAGTTTTAAGCTTTCTAAAAATTTAGATCTCACTAGAATGATCATCATCATTATTCTAAAAGTATTACTTAAAACTATGGGTTTATCACATATTATAAAACAACATCATGTAGATAATTAAAAGCCTTTAATAAATTAATTCTTTTTATTAATAAATATATAAGATTGTTACAAAGTATATGCTTTATCATCAAACATGATTGGCTTGTGTGCATACTACTTTCAATCTCCCACTTGCACTAAAGCCAATCGTCATGGTATCTCATACTCTTCTTCTCGAAGTGACGATTATCCTGCTATTGGATAAGCTTTAGTTAATGGATATGTAATATTGTTCTTGAGAGTCCACTATCTCTATAGTGATTTTCCATCTTTCAATGATTCTTATAATCAAATGAAAGTGCCACAACACATGTTTAGATCCAAGATGAGGCTTAAGAACTATTCCTAGTTCTGCAATAAACTTTTCATCCAAACAATCAACTTGCAACTTCATTTATAGCTATATACTTTATCTTTATCACTAAACTAACAACTTTTTGCTATTTGGAACATTTTCAATTCACTGCACCACCGTTCAAGGTAATGCTTTACCTTAAAGTGGATTTTCTGTCGTCTTGGTCTGTCTGAAAAACTTGAGTCTGTTAAGCCCTCTAGTTTTAATTTAGACTCACCATAAATTTTAAACACATCCTTAGTGCCAAATAAGTACTTTAAGATGTTTTTCACTGACTCATAGTAAACTTCTCCAGCATATGACTGATCAACATCAGGTCTCGTACATTTCATTACATACATGATAGTTACTCATGCGATCTCTCTTTTTGGAGTCTTTGGGGACTATTAAGAGAGATACACTCCATGACTCATCAACATGAGACATCTCTTGGAGTTTGTCATGCTAAACAACTTTAGTATCAAATGAATATACGTTCTTTGGGTTAAGTCGAGCATCCTCTTAAATCTATCTATATTGATTTGTATCCCCAATTAATATACTCTTCCTAAATTATTCATGGAGGAATGTTTAGACAACTTTATCTTTACTGATTGTAGCATTAGTATGTCATTCCTTATCCATAGTATATCAACATATAATATTAGGAATGTCACGGCGCTCCCACTGACCCTTGTACACACTAGAACTCTTACCTCATCGTATATAACTGGATCATCATCTTCTATATTATGTACCTCATCATCATTATCTATGATGAATCCATACCTCCTAGGTATCTTCAGTACTATTCCAGATTTATTATTAGATTGTGGTACAATAGGTCTATCTACAGGTTCCTCTTATTTGACTTATAGTTTTTTGTGGTTCTAAAACTCTTCAAGACGTATTATCCTCCCACTAGCCCCTTCAATGACAAACATCTTTATCTTAGAACGTAGTGTGTTTCGCAACAAATACCTTTTGCTAAGTAGGATTATAGAACATATACTCTAAACTTACTTTAGGATGTCCCATAAATTTGCACTTGTCAAATCTCGTCCCAAGCTTATCTTTTGAAACCTTTTCACATAAGTTGGACAACCCCTTATCTTAACATACTTAAGATTAGGAATCCTCCCTGTCCATAACTTTTATGGAGTCTTGTGTCCGGATTTGGAGGTTACCTTTTCGTAGATATACAACCATTTCTAGGACATTATCCCAGAATGATACTGGAATGTCGGTAAAATCATTATGGACCGCACCATGTCCAACAAGGTATAATTTTTCCTTTCAGATACATCAATCATTATTGCGTATCAGGAGGCGTCCATTATGAGAAAACCATTTGAGATGATCTAGAAACTCATTGCACAAGTATTCCTTCCTTGATCCGATCAAAGAATCCTAATACTTTGCTAATTTGTTTCATTTCTGAATTCTTTGAACCTTTTAAATAATTCACAATTGTATTTCAGTAAACACACACATTCAACCTTTTGAATAATCATCTCCTTTTTCTTATACTAGTTTGTTTAATTTGTAAAATAATTTTTCATGTAAATCAAGTATACAAAATCTATTAAGTGATATTCTTGTTCTATACAAAACATTATTATTATAAATAGAATAACAATTGTTCTTAAATATAATACCAAAGATTTTATTGTCCAACAACAAAAATAGAAATAATGTTTCTAACAAGAACTGGAATACAATAACAACTTATTGACTTAATAGATTTGCCCGTAGATATTGCTAAACTATAAGTTTCTATGTCTAATATAGCAATCTTTGCTTCATTTTCCACACATAGGATTACTTATCTTTATTTAGCTTTCTACTTCTGCTTGGTCCCTTCATAAATCGATATTTATGATAACCAAAGACAGTATCCAATACCCAAGTAGTATCGTGACTTAAAGAAAAATTTATTTTAAATCATGAACAAAATTATATTTGTAACCGAAACTTCACTAAGCTTCTTCTGGTTAGCCTCTGCAAGATGCTTCTTGCAGTTTATTTCCAGTGTCTAGGCTTATTGCAGTGGAAGCAAACTCCTTTGCTATCCATATCAGTTTTGTTCTTATTATCTTTTATTTTTGCCTTTCTATTTACCTTCTTAGAATCGTTCTTCTTTTTAAAATATCCTTTGGCCCCTACTAGTAAGACTTGGTCTTTCTTGGTGGAAAGTGACTCAGCATTTTCAACATGTTAAGCAAATTAGCGAGGCTGATATCTAGCTTGTTCATATGAAAAATTCACAACAATTGTGAAAGGAGTCCAGGGTGAGTGCAAGATTGAATCTTGGTTCAACTCTCCATCCATGATAAAACCCATTGTCCTAATTGTTCAATCAAATTGATCATGTTTAGGACATGTGTCTATACTGTAGTGTCGTTGGTCATTCTAGATCGGAAGAGCTCCTTAGATATCTGATATCTATTAGTCCTACTTTCCTTACCATCAACTACTTGACATGCAGGAGTATAGTAGGAGCATCCATAGTTTCATGCTGACGCTGAAGCTCGTTACTCATGGATGCGAGAATGATGTATTGAGCCAACTGTGCATCATCTTACCACTTTCTAAAAGTAGCAATCTCTTCCTCAGAGGCATTGTCTACAACCATTGCAGGGATAGGCGTATTAAGGACATAAGATAGCTTTTCAGCCATGAGAACTATTCTCAAATTCCTTAACCAAACCGTTTAATTCGGTCCGATTAATTTAGTATCTAATATGCTACGCAGTGTTAGTAATTTAGACATTATAAAATTCTGAAAATAAATTTGTAATTAACAATATTTTAGCATACATTCTTTTATTAATTACCAAAATAAATTAGGTCTTGTTTTAAATTGGTATCTCCCACTATTTTTTTCAAACTATATTACCCTCACTTATATTGTTTGGCAAAATCTAATTAAAGATTTGCTAGTGAGAATAAGGATCTCATTTCAAATGTATATAGCCTTGTGGTGACACAACAAACTATATATAAATAAATAGGTAGACAGCTCTTGTCAATTATATCAACTATGCAACTCCTTGTATTTTGCCTCTTAGATTATTTTGATCAAGTTGTGGCACATCCGAATCAAAATTATCCAAGTTAAGTCCAACCTAGTACTCCATATATTCAAAAAAAAAAAATATTATCCTTGTAGTGACACAACAAAACAACATTGTTCAATTTTCTTTATAAGCATCAAATGTGATAAAATTAACATCTCAAAGAATTAAGATAAGCCCTGTGGTGACGCAACAAACTTATAATAATTAATTGATACTCTATTATTTTTATCATGCTAGAAGGAGACGTTCGATATTCCAAATATCTTTGAACGCTTAGGACTTAATATAAAAATTTGAGGGGTTTGCATGTAATTAATTTTTCCCATCTTGTTTAGCGCGCATGCACATATATATATAAAATACGCGTCATATTAATTAACATGTGAAACATGTTTGCATAATATATAATATATATAGTATAAGCTTGCACATATAGAATACTATATTCTACCCGGATTAATTATGGACTTTTATTCTAGTTTGGTTCACTAGAACCACCAAGTGAACCAAAAGGTCAAACCCTAGGGGTGCAAGAATTAAATTTAAATATAACTATTACATTTAAATCCCGGGCTCCATTACAAACGGGTCTTCAAGCACTTCTTGCTCCTTGATCTCCAATTCTTCAATATTAATTCTAACTATTCCTATTACAAAACTAATTAAAATAAATAAAAACATTGATCAACAGTTAAAGGGAAGTACATAGGAGGGAGATAAATTTATATTAAGAAAAAATTAGAGAAGACGAGGTACGCAAACCCCATTTAATAAAACCCATACATTCATGCATCCAACTAAAATAAAATCCAATCACGTTGGTCAATAGTCCATAATCAATCCCATTTATTATCATACACATCTACATATGTATCAATAAATAAATTCATCTCATGAATAATAAATATTCAATATATATATTGATATCATTTAATGGACAAATTTAGTTAGCATAAAATCTAATTTTGAATCAAAATAAACTCTTTTATTTTGATCCAAATTTAAATCAAAATAAACCTCTTTTATTTTAATTTATCCAATCTTGAATAAAATAAACTATTTTATTTTAATCAAAATCTTTAATCAAAATAAACTTCTTTATTTTAATTACTTATGGAATCCAATTCCAAGTAAAAAAAATAAAATAAAACTTCTTTATTTAAAGAAAACACGGATTCTTTTCCTATTCACAAATAAACTCCTTTATTTTAGAAAAC
Source organism: Panax notoginseng (assembly GCA_016801055.1). Lineage (NCBI taxonomy): Eukaryota > Viridiplantae > Streptophyta > Magnoliopsida > Apiales > Araliaceae > Panax > Panax notoginseng. Next base: position 78,960,685 of record CM029015.1, on the reverse strand, counting down.
ATAGAATCCCAATTTTAACTCCAATTAGTTATCATGAAATCTAATTTCAACTCTAATTAGATAGCATAAAATTTAATTTCAAAATTAAAATAAACTTTTTTATTTTAAGATTAAAATAAATATTTTATTTTAATTATAAAATTATTATATATATAAATATATATTACGTTAATATATATTATATATATAATCACCTCCTTCTTTCTCCTGTTAACTAGTAATCATCCACCAATGATCATCCACCAATGATTCACGTGAATCATTTACCAAATCCCTTGAAATTTACTTCACGTTAATATATATATATATATATATATATATATATATATATATATATATATATATATATATATATATATATATATACCCGAAGTATGTCCCCTTTTTGTGAATCATTTACACGGACTAGCGCAACAGGATTTCGGAATATCTTTTTTTTTCAAATAAATTTTATACAACAAATTATGCCCAATTAAATTATTCTAAACACATATCAATATACATATCAAAATAAAACAATTAATAATTCGCATAAAGGTTTGGCTTTGATGCCACTGTTAGGTTTGTAATATTCATGAACGCAATCAAATTGCACAAAATAAGCGGAAACGTGTAAAAATCAGAGTTTAAAATTTTACAAACCACATACCCGGATCATCCTTTATGCACAATTATTAATTAAACGAAAATAAAGGACGAGAATCATACCCTTGAAGATCCGAGCTTCCTCACGTACAAGTTCACCTTCAAATCCTTTTCGTGTTCAACTTGAATCCACCGGGTTGGGTTCCTTCTTTTGATCAACGTTAGTCACCCAAGTGTTTGGCCTCCAGAGGTGATCCACCAAGAAAGAATAAAGATTCAAGAAGATTGGTGTCTGGTAAAACCCTATTTTTTCTATCTCTCATAGAAAAAGATCGTACTCTCCAACAATTGGAATTGCGTATATTGATATCTGATATAAGACTCCCTTTATAAAGATATCAGGTAACCCTATTTAATTAAAAATAAGGTATTATTTATTTAATTAAACTCTTTTAATTAAATGGGCTCCCTAATCTTATTAGGGATAACTAATTAAACTCCTTTAACTAATTTTCCCTCCTAATCCTATTATGAATAAATGAGAGTACTTATATTAAATTAATTCCTAAACTCTTTTAGAAATTAAAATAATAATAATTGTAATAATATTAATAAGACTCCTCTTATTAATTTATATTTAATATTTCTAAAATATTAAATAATAAATATTAAGTTATTTAATTTATTCTATCACCATAGATTAAATTAAATATACTTAACATATTATTACGATTATGTCATTAACTTCTTAAATAATTATTCTTCCTTTTATGGTGTGACCCTTTAGGTTCTCCATATTAAACCGGTTGTGAATAAATCAATTAGAACGATTCTAATCTTATTTAAATAAATAAATTAAATAATTAATTTATTTAAAAAAATATTATTTATTCTACAATAGGAATAAGTCTCCCTAGCGATCAACGACTTTCCAGATAATATAGACTTCAACATTAATCATAAAAGAAACTTTGAGTATATACCGTACAATTCAATCCTTCCACCATACAATGTCCCAATTAAATATAAGACATGAAATTACTGTCAAGTCTTATTTTATTTAATTATATGTATTTCGACTCTTAAATGCACGACACCAAATAATACAAATTAGAAACTCCTTTCTAATTTCATTATGCATTGGCCAAGGACTACTGGGTTGTCGTTTATCGAATCACATAGGACATTTCTCTTCTTTTACTAGAAGTAGTAGATTTTTTATTGATCATACATTATCTCCATGTACAACTTATTATACCCAATCATACCCTTTGATATACCCTAAGGGTCTTAAGGAATAAGTCAAAGTATAATTTCTTATACACAAGATACTATGATGATCTCAAGTCTAAGGATCACTTGTACTACTATCAGTACAGGAATTCCTATTGACAGGCAAGTAAAACTCCATTAGGTATTCCTTAGCGAGCCACGTTCAGTGAACTTATTCTCTAATAACCACCTACATACTTGCTTTAGTGTCTCCACACAAATGATCATGAGATCAATCATCCTCATCCAATGAGAAAGTAACGTATGTACCAATCTATCCGGATTCACTAATTCCCAATTTAGTAATCCAATGATTGGGAACTGTTTTAGTTTTAAGATTTCTAAGAATTTAGATCTCACTAGAATGATCATCATCATTATTCTAAAAGCATTACTTAAAACTATGGGTTTATCACATATTATAAAATAGCATCATATAGATAATTAAAAGCCTTTAATAAATTAATTATTTTTATTAATAAATGAATAAGATTGTTACAAAGTATATGCTTTATCATCAAACATGATTGGCTTGTGTGCATACTACTTTCACTTACAATTCAAACAATCAAGCTCAAAGGAGTTGAAAACCCTTTGAAGGTGACTGCACCAAAACCACTGGTATTGCCATTCAGACTGTAATATCCTATCACCAGTCTGAAAAAAGTCCTATGGAACTATGGGGAGGTTGAAGGATCAACATCAAACACAACTACTGCGGTATCTAAGGAAAACCCATTGTATCTCCCTTAACGGGTGATGAAGCCAGTCATCAGATCTAAGGGCAAAGTGCCAAGGAGAAAAGCAAAGAATTCCTCTGCAAGATGGGATATAATGAAGCTAAGGGGGCGCGAAGCTTGAAAGAAGCACCTCAATAAATATCTATTTTGAACTTGGTATTCTCTTCTGAAGATCATCGGAAGGTCTTAACGAAGATATTGGAAGAAGCCCGCATGTCAAAGACAGTGGATGTTGAAAAGTTTCATCATTTAGTAGATCAAATTTTCAATAGCAATGTTATCTCCTTCACTGTTGGGAAGACCTTGGATCCATATCGCGGGAGCCGTCCCATCCACTCTTTATCAACAACTTAAGTATATCAGCAGCAGTAATTTGGTCACTAGCAATGCTGAACCAGAGTATCCTGTCCAAAGTGATATGTCTCTAATCAATTTCAATGATGAAGTTGATCCTGTCAGCTTCCACGCCCTTGAGGTGAGCAACACTCACTATCAACCCATCGGGGCTCCAGCTTTGAAACCCTGAGTTTCCGTCGAGGTAATATCGATGAGTCAAGAGATGATATCCTTGGGTTTCAACCAGGACAAGGGTTAGGACAAAATTAACAAGGAATCCAAAGCCTAATTCAAATTCCCAGCCATACAGGGAAGGCCAGATTAGGCTATTCCTCTAGGTCAAGCATGCATCGTTTCCTTCATCTACAACTGTATTGCCTAAACCTACAGATGTAGATCCTGTATGGCCTTTAAGGAAAATACATATCTCCGTGGCAGGTATGCTATTTCCTAAGCCCAGACCAGCTCGTGGAAAAGAAGTCATAATTCTAGACCCAGACATTGAGGAAAGGAATCAAAGGCACAAACAAGATATAAAGAAACAGTTATCAAAGATGTACTTCCTGGTACATACATAGGGTATGAATGATGATATCCCAGATGATGATTGTTCAGATGTTATGGTCATAATCCAAGAGGAGGAGGATGATAGCCACCCCTTCACCACAACTGTCCATCAAGACTTGACCCTAGGCAATTGGAGCATCACTCCTTGCATTTTCTGAAAAGGGTAAAAAGGGAAGAAAATTCCTCTGCCCTGTAGATATCATTAACTACTTACTTTTGTTGCATAGTATTAGCAGTTACTTTTTTCATGCCATGCTAACACTTTATATGATCAAACAATTTCATATATTAAGTGAAAGCATTTTGTTTTTAGGACTCCAGATTTAGATTTGTCTAAACTTGTTGATGGAATGCCAATTCTTCACAATGACTGCAACTTTGATGTAAAGTTGAACTCCGACTTGATGGAGATTAAGCAAGAGGACTATGAGGTGTTTGAGGAGATCAAAGAATGGGTCGAAGATAAACTCAAACCAAACCTTGATCAAACCACCTCCATTAAGCTCGAAACCTTAAAAATCCCCAAACAAATTCAGATTGGCATGGACCTTACCCCAAGCCAAAGGAATTAGATGGTTGCTTTATTGACCCAATTCTAGGATGTGTTTGCATGGTCTCATGAAGACATGATCGGTTTGTCAACTGATATTGTCATTCATCGCCTACCCATTAAAGAGGGATTCAAGCCTATCAAACAGAAGCTTAAGTGATTGAAACCTGAGTGGAGTTTGAAAGGTAAGGAAGAAATTGTGAAACAATTCAAAGCCGGCATCATCATGGTATCAACATAGTCTGAGTGGCTATCTAACATAGTTCCCGTGCCTAAACCCGGAGGGAAGGTGTGAGTAAGCATGTATTACAGGGATTTGAATAAAGCTTGTCTCAAAGACAACTTCCCGGTACCATTTATCCGTATACTCATAGACAATATAGCTCAGTATGACATGTACTCCTTTGTTGACTATTTTGCTGGGTACCACCAAATCATTGTTGCTAAAGAGGACTAGGAGAAAAAAACATTCATCACTCCCTGGGAACCTTTTGCCATAGATGGTTGTCATTTGGCCTCATCAACGCCGTAGATACCTATCAGCGAGTCATGATGGCTCTTTTCCATGATTTAATGCACAAAGAAATAGAAGTCTATGTGGACGACATCATTGTCAAATCCCAAAGGGAAGAAGACCACATAGACCATCTTAAAAAGCTTTTCAACCGATTGCGCAAGTATAACTTGAAGACAAATTCGGCCAAGTGCACCTTCGGTGTCAAGTCAGGCAAGTTGCTGGGATTTCTAGTGAGCCACAAAGGCTTTGAGCTGGATCCTACCAAAATTTAAGCCATTATTGAGATGCACGTGCCCCAGACTGTGACAACCCGAGAATTTAGAAAATTTTTAGAATTTTAATTAATTGATTTAAGGTTCAAAATTAGAACCTAGACAGAAAATAAGTGTATGCGTTTGATATTTTTAAGATGGAATTTTGAGGATTTCAAAATTCTGTGAAGGATTTAAGTGAATTATTCAGGATTAAGGGAATAAGCGTTTATGTTCTGTGTATATGTGTACAGTATATGGTTGAGGGTCAAGGGTTGACCAGATAACCGATATCTGTGTCAAACCCTAAGTATATATTAAGAACGTCAACGTTCGGTTAAAAACCCTAGCGATTACTAAGAAATCCTAGAAACTGGTTCTGAAACCCTAATTTCGGTTTCGGGTATTCGAAACCCTAATTCAAAAGTTGGAAACCCTAAATTGGGAACTTAATGGCATAAGTGTAAATAATTATAATATTAATTAGGGTAACACTTAATTAATTAGCAAACCCTAATTTCAATTTTTAAAGAAATCCTAATTTTTGGGTTATAAACCCTAATATACGATTTTGACCCTAACTGCTTAATTAGCGAGTTTAATTAGGAAATACTAATCCTAATTAGCAATATTTAAATTTTGATTAAGGAATTTTAATATAATTAGAAATTTCTAATTAAAATTTAGAAATATTAATTTTCTATTTTTGAAAACCTAATTTGGAAATTTTAGAAATTGTTTTCAAAACCTAAGGGTGTAACCCTAAATCCTAAAGAGTTCAAACCCTAAACCCTAACTCAAACTCTAAACCCTAAGGGTTAGGGCAAATGACAAGAATGCCTTTAAAATTAAATGTGAAATGTCTAAAATACCCTTTTCTTAATGATTAAGTAAAAGACTTGCCAAATCTTGTTGACTTATCCATCTAGATATTGGCATGTGTTAAATATCTTACCATATCTGATCTTTGGCGCCACCTATACCCACTAGATTCAATGAATCAAACAAATCAAAAATTAAAATAAGAAAATGCTTACTTTATTTTTTCAATTTGTCCAAGCCCATCTTTTCTCTCTAAGATTTCGGGAATGTGAGTGAAGAAGGTATGAGAAGTTAAAACATAATCAGATCATAGTTTCCCATAACATGATCAAAGTCAGAATCAAAAATCAAGGCTCAAAGTGGTAAGAACCCTAAAATTTTGAAATCCTTTGATCTTATGTTGTTTGATGTTAGTTGTTTGTTAAATATGTGTTATAAGGTGTCAATTAGAGATCTGGGTTGTTGGATCATGGATCCATAACATCTAGATGCACGAATCAAGCATTTTTAGAAATCTGGAAAAAGTTCAAGAAAAAGCCTGACAGTCATATGTCAGAGGCCCTAGATCTTTCCTTGTTTTAGATAAATGTTGTTTTATGTTATAAAGGTGTTCTATGTCATGAGTACTTTGATATGAAGCTAGAATCAAGGCTAGATCCTTAGTATATTAAGAGATGCAAGCGGTCAAACCGCGTTGACCTTTCACGAAAAACCTTTCTGGGTAACCCGTAATATTTCCAGTGGTCTGACAACATTTTTAACGTCCCAGATCTTGCTGTATGTTAATGGGTTAGCCCAGTTGTCGTTTGTTTGTTGTAGCCTGACATTTAGTCTACATACTAAAGTCATTAGATCACCATGATATTGCTCAGAATCAAAATTAGGAGTGATCCAACCACCGTTGACCAACACACGGGAAGGAGATTCTGGGTAACCCAGAATCTTCAAGACCCATTTCCTGACCCTTAGTTTGACCGGCCCAGATCTTGTGTATCTGATGATGTTATATTGTTATGATGTTATGAAGCTGTACTATGACATCCAGACTATAATTTTGAACTTTTATATTACACCAAACGAGCCCAGAATGCTAAGATCCAAAAGCTCAAATTTCTGGAAAACCCAGAAATTGAAGAACAGTGTCTGACAGGTTTTGTGCTGCTTGAATCTCACTGATGTTATGTGTTATGACCATGAACTTAGTTGGTAGTTGTTGTATTACATTAGTACTATATTATTAAAACAAGAACAAGTCCAGAAACTTAAGGATCAAAAAGTTACAACCGATCAAACTAGCATACTCGGTGTCTGACATGCGGTTTCTAGGAAGGCATCAAGAACACCTATAGAGACGGTTCTGTCGCTATAGGGCCTTTTAGCGACAGTTTCTAATTAATTTATTTTCTGATTTTCTGAAAATTAATTTAAAATAGAAAAAAAATGGTTTTTAATTATTAAAAATACAAAATAAATTCTGAAAAATTATTTTAAATTCTGAAAAATAGTTTTTATTATTTAGAGTATATTTCATAAATTTTTAATATTTTTGGAATATAAATGGCATTTAATTTATTTAGTTATAATATTAATAAATTATTTAAAAATGATTTTAATACATGAAAAATCAAGAAAAATAATATTATGGTAAAAGAAAATATTGGAAGCTATTTTCAATGACTTTTAATATTTTGTGATGAATTTCATTAATTAATAAATAATAATGATAATTAGTTTATTTAATAAATATATTTAATAAATTATGAAAAAATAGAATTAATGATTTAAAAATCATATAAAAATGATTTAAGTGATATAAAAATATTTGAAGTTATAACCTATAACTTTTGATATTTTGTCATGAAAATATTAATATTTTAATATTAATAGTAATTACCGGATAATGAATTTAACGGTTTAAAAATCATATAAATATGATTTTAAAGTATTAAAAATACTTTGTTATATTATAAATATATTATAATATTATGACATGAATTTCATTAATATTTGATAATAAATAAATATTAATGATAATAGAATATTGGGGTATTTAATTCATTTAAATACGAGTTAATGATTCAAAAATCATGATAAATAGTAATAATTACATGAAAAATCATTACGAGCTTAGGAAAATTATTTTGACTGATATTCAAATTATTTAAGTTAACCGTTAAGTGTTAGGCAGAGTTTAATTGAACTTAAACTCGATAAAAGTCCGACTAGACCGTCAGGACGTTTGAACTTTGTCAAACTTAAGTTAGACAGAAATAGTTTGACCTGACACCGAGTCTTATGTATGTTATAGACTGATAGGGTTATATGGCTACCAATTACCGTGATAATCTATATGAACTCGAGAGATGATGTATTGGTTTAGATCGGATCATGATAGCATGTGTTTGTGATTTCTGTATAGATGGAATTCATGATTCGTGTTTAGGATAAAGATATGCCTTTACGCCATATGTAATCTTATAGAGAACTTGTGCTTTAAATCCTTTTTAATTGTAATTCACATAGAGATATAGTAGATTAGTTAATTAGAGTGTTTTGCTTAATTCTATCATCTGTGGATTTAAGTGAGTATGGGTATTATGCATCGAGATGCGGTTTTATCTGCTTTAGTGTTCTTGATTAACAATTTAGGATAGAGAATAATTGATGAGAAGTGTGTTAACTTAAATGAAGCAATAAGTGAAGTTGTGATTTTAAATCTCCAGTAGAATTTAATAGTAGTTTAATTATATAATTTAAAATTCATTCGTTTACATAAGACTGAGTTGGTTACGGGTTAGTACTTGGTGATTTTTATTAAACATTTTCTCGTGAGAACGATACTCTACTTACACTTTATTACTTGTTGACCACGTATATTTACGTGTTGTGCGTAACTAGATTTTACCCAACAAGTTTTGGGCGCCGTTACCGGGGAATTAGTTTAATATTTTTTTGCCAATATTAGATTCAATCAAATTAGTCTTAATTTAAACATTTTTTTTCTTTTTATCTAATTCTCTCCTTATTTTTCTTTCTTTTCAGGTACCATGGATGACTTTGCATATCAATGGCCATACACGAACATGACTCAACCAAGGGAAATAGGGATTGATGGACTTAATGCATTTTTCGTAATATCAGCACAGATTGAAGAAGTTTCGAGGATGTTGGACGTTATTGCTACCCAAAGGAGTTGAAGGATGGCAGTTACGTGTGACTATTATGCTGGCAACCATCAAAGTCATCAATGCACCGTCAATTTTGAACCGGTACAATATAGTGGTGATTACCTCAACAACTATGCTGAGCCTAACTATCACCAAGATTGGGGATATCACCCGGATTCTTTAGGGAGCTATATTTATGATGACCAATATTACGCTCCAAATCCATCATACACACCAAAATTTTCATGTCCACCACCATTGCCACAAGATGAAAAGCCAAATTCGATGGATGTAATAGTGAATGGCATAGCAGACCTAGAGGAGATGAGGATTAGCCAAGAGCTGTCAACCCAAAAATTTAATAATCAGATGGAACAACTCGTCACTACCTCAACCAATGGTCCTCAATACATGGCTTCCGAGACTGAAACAGAAAATTCAAGGCTGAGGGAATTATTGTCCAAGTTCATAGCAAATGTGGAGAACATGAGTAATCAAGTGAGGTCAATTCAAAATTTTACAGATCAGATAGAGCAAATGACCAAAGCCGTAAGCAACTTTCCTCCAAAAACTTGGCTTTATGACATGGATGACGAAATTGACGAAGAATTCGAACCAAATCAGCGACTGGATGAGCTACAAGATATCAAAAGTGTGGAGACAATTGGAGATAATGAAATAGAGGTCGATAAAGATCTAAATGGGTCTCCACCAAAGATCAAAGAATCAGTCAGATTTGCAAAATCATGCCCACTTGGTAGTCATGTCGTCGACGAAGCTCTTGATGACATAAGAGCAAGTATAATTCTGAATCCATGGTGGGACGAGAAAGAGAGATAGATGAAGAGTAGACGAAGAGCCCATTGTGTGTGACAAGCTTCTATGCCCCAAAGTGATCACATACACAATGGAGAAAACACCTAGCTGTGGGACATTCTTGATTGAGATCATACCAAATCAAAGCATGCTAGGTGACTTTAATTCGATAGCCATCACAATCCCACCTACCAAAAGTTACATTATTTCTGATGGATGGAGGGTTCCTCAATTATCGAAGATGAATTGGATAGTGCTGACCAAACAAAGTCGGGCTTACGACGTTAAAACTAGCGCTACTTGGGAGGCAACCCAAGCTCTAAACCTTTTCGTCCTTATTTATTCTTTATATTTTAGTTTATAGTCTAGCTCAAATATTTAGTTTTCAAAGAATAATGACTCCATAATGGTATGCTCGCAGGTAAGGCAAGAAAAAGAGAGCCACCAAGCTACTGGTCCCATAGCGCGGGCCGCGCCACCTAACGCATAGACACGGCGCATGGCACGCGAGCGCCTCACCAAGCTACTGACCTTCCAGCGCGGCCCGTGCCAATTCGCTGATCCCATAGCACAGGGCACGCTACTACTCCAGAACCCACTGACCCCATAGCGCTGGGCGCGCTATCTCAGGCATACATACGGCACGGGCCGCGCCGCTCAGAAATCCCAGGTGTTAAAAGTGTTATAATTGCAATGTTAGTCAAGTCCAACTCAAGTGTGGTTCCCGATTTATTCCAATGTGTCTTACCTATTCTTCAGACTTAGTAGATAAGGAGGAAAATGCTGTATTTTCATGGAAGTCCTCTCTTTTAATTTTTTCTATCTTAGCCATTGAGGACAATGTCTGTTTTAAGTTTGAGGGCATTTTAGTGTCGTATTACATATAGTTAGTTATTTACATTGTAGTTCATATAGTTACATTTAATTTTTGCATTCAGTTTCTTGAAATAAAAAAATTAAAAAATTAGTAGTTAGTTTACTATGTTTATATAGCATTTAGTACATCTTGCATGAGCCCAGCTGTTTGATATTTACAGTTTATTTTGGCTAATAATGAGATTGGAATTAGATAGACAAGTATAGTACTGACTATTAGAGCTTTGATGTGATTTCTTATTATGAATTGAGTCTTTTTCTATTTGAAACTGGTATAATAAAGATAGCATATTAAAAACAACTTATTGATTGATTGAGTTTAAATTGATACATAATGGGTGTAACATTCCAGATTTTTTTAAAATGTAAGTTATAAATATTTATTGATTTAAATAAATATTTATTGGATGTGTTTATTATTGAATAAGTAATTGTTCAATTTGATTGAATTGATTTAGTTAATTATTTAATTGCTAAATAATTAATGTGATTAGTTAATTATTTATTTGTTAAATAATTAATGTGTTATGTGGATTGAGTTATGTGATTAAGTAATTTATTTAATAAATTGATATAACTATATTATAAGAGTTATAAAAAATAAATTAAAGTAATTTTAGTTTTAGTTTTGCCAAACAAGGTGTAAGTATATTTATTTTATAAATGGTTTGCCAAACAAGGCTTTATGGCTTTTAAAATTCTTGTTAATTGTAAATTATATTATTAATAGAATAAAACAAATATATAAATAAAATATATTTATAAGATTATACGTTATATGTTTGGTAACTGATAAGAGAAAATATGCTTATTATTGCCATAACAATTATTTTACGTGTATGATTTATTAGTTTTACGCTCAGTGTTAGTACCTAGTCTATTGTTGAGAGAATTAAAAAAAGAGAAAGAAAAAGTTCAGAGAGCTTGAGAAGAAGTCAAGTGCGTGATTGTTCAAAACAGATTTTGTTAACAAGGTTTTCTTAACAACTAAAGGTAGGTGTTTATAACCTTAATATATGTTTTACGGTATATTGTCTCTTTGAATTTGATAGTCGGTGTTCTTAAACTTCACTGTGTATAAGTTGTTACAAAATTCTTGTAAACTATGTTTTGGTAATTGTTATACTAGCATATATATATTTGTATATAATTGTATGCTTAATATATAAATATGATGGTATGCTAAATTGCGTATTCAAGAAATTGATTTTTTTTCACAGTGGAAACATGTGAGTACGAACTTGAGTGTAGAATTTATCAAAGGTTATATATATATATATATATATATATATATATATATATATATATATATATATATATATATAATGTATGCTAACTGAGAAATTGGACTATACATGTTAATTAGGATATATATTGGTATACTTGTATTTCAAAGGAATCAAAATTGGTTGATAACAGTATAAATTACATTCACTGCAAATTGATATTTCGTCAATGGAGTTTAATTTTTAAAACACAGTGTTTTCAAAGCATTAGTTTATGATAATGTTAATTAGTGGTTGGTAATTGGTATATGGATGATTATTAGCAATTATGTGTAATTTATATTAGTTATACATGTTGTTTTGGGTGAATTATTGTTAAGATTTGTGACAGTAGCTTTGGCTCTGTTCTTCAGTTTGGTTCTGTGAGTTTCGGAGCCCCAGCGTCAAAATTCACGCTCCAGCGTCAAGTTTCGCGCCCCAGCATAAAAAATCAGCGCCCCAGCCAGACTTCACGCCGCATCGCCGAAGTCAGCGCCGGAGCGCCGGACTTCGCGCCGCAGCGTCGAGTCCCTATATAAATCTCACGCCGGAGCGCCACATCAGCGCCGCAGCGCGGCCCACAGTTCAAACTGTGGCATCGCGGCGCCACTTAGCAGAATGTTCTGAAATGACTTCTGTCTTGCACAGAAGTCTGAAATTTTGATAATAATACTACAAGACCAAATAAATTCTGTTATTATAGTGTTGTAATGTGTTGAACGAACATGATGTTAATACCTAACGAATTTATTATCGTTTAGGAATATGATTTGATTACATAGTTAGACAATTAAACCATACGTGATGTAGTGTTGATTATGACTAATCATGTCATGTTAACATATGTATATAGGATATTGTGATTTGGATTATAACGGTTTAATCTACGCACGCGCAAGGCAAGTTCTCTAACTCAAAACTTCATTGTGCAAGTTCTCTAACTCGACTTTTATAATTGTGCAAGTATCCAGCTATCTTTGAGAAAGTTTTCTAATCTGTTATCTTGTTAATTCAATTACTGTTTTCAATTCGATTACAATATAATGATGTAAGTTATTCTGGAACAAGTTATTCTTGTATTTAACTTGTTATTTAGCATGCACAACTATATATATTAATGTCGAACATTTCTATCGTTCAAATTACTATGCATGCTTTGTATTCAATTCTAATTAACCTTGGCTTAGTATTGTTCAAGCAAGGTATGCTATAGTTATTCAAATTGTATGCTATTACTTATAACTGTGGACATGATTCGTGGTCATTAGACCCTCAGTGAATGTTATAATTTTTAGAAAGTTAATAGAATACATTGTTCAGTTCTATTGAGCCTAATATTGGCAATTGATGTGAAAGTTTAAAGATTTACTTATTGTTATTTCAAGTGGGCCTTGTTTGCTCACTCTTGCCTGTAAAATTTCTTACAGCCAAAGTTGAAACGGGTGACGTACCTAGCACCAGTAAGGGAAAAGGAAAGATGAATAAAAACTAAAGACTTGTAATAGTTTTGATAGTTTACTTTCAGAATTTGATTTAAAGATTTTAATGAAGTTATTTAATTTTCCTCATTTGAATGATTGTTGTTAAAGGTTGGATAACCTGGGAGATTTTTTTTATTTAAGTTTAATTATGTATGGGCAGGTTTTCTTTTATTATTCAATTCTATTTTGATTGGGTAGTTAGAAATGAATGTTTTGATTACGTGAACACCCAATCTTGAGGTAATGAAGTACCGGGATTTGGGGTTGTCACAATGGGACTCTAAAGGATAATGCTAGTTTGAATGAAAAAATGACAAGAATAAGTAGTGATGGCTAAAGTTAGATAAGAACCTAAGTTTGGGGGAATATTTGGGGTATATAAGCTATAAAATAAAAAAAAATAAAAAAAAAGAAAGCATGAATAAACATCGTGGCGTGCTTGTCTAGTTTTGTGGCATTTGTTACTTGAGTAAGTAAGCCCATGGGGATTGTCTTTACACCTAGAGCCCTAAGGTCTTAATGGTCTGGGAGTCGTTGGTCGAAAGCTCGTTAAGATAGCATTAAAAAGTCTAAGGGAATAAGATATTGCATAGCTATGTGTATATAAACCAAAAAAAAAATGAATAAAACGGGAAATAAGAGCAAAAAATCCCCGTAGATGAAAAATGAAGCATCTCATGTTGACCCTCGATATTAGTAATTATTTAATTTTAGTTGGATTTAGCTTGTTTTTAGATTTCTTGAGTTTACACTATATGATGCCTTCGAAGAGACTTATTATGTGTTAAATTTGATTTTGTATCAGTTAACATTGTTGTGGAGCACACACACATTATATTAGTGATAACAGTCTAAGATTTGATAATTGATTGGGAAGTTAATGATTTGTTTTGATATGATGTATTATCATGTTTACTTGATTTCTCTAAGGCCGGTTGAATAGACTTGTTTCTGTTATTACTGTTGGATTTGTAGGCATGTAGATTAGTTGCATTGCATAGCATTGTTGTTTTGTATTTTTGCTTGAGGACAAGCAACTATTTAAGTTTGGGGGTATTTGATAAGTACGTGTCATACCTACTTATCCGGTACCTATTACTTGAATTAGTTGTTTAAACCTATGTTTCATAGTTACTTTGCATGCATTGTGTGTGCATTTCATACATGTTATGTTATTTTGTAGGCTATGGCACAACATTGGCATGAAGAAGCAAGAAAAGGCAATTTGGACATCTTTTGGACTAAAATATGCAAGTAAGTGCAAGAAGGGAAGATTGCAGGGCTTTTAACACCAAGTTGGATGCATGTTCTTGGCTTAGAACTTAGATTTTATTGTATATCTACTTCTTAGCTTTCCGGAACATCTTGAATCATCCCAATCGGAGTTCGGATGCGAGAGTTATGGCAATTTTATCAACAAAGATCAAAGCTCAAAGTTGTCCTGCTTGCAATTTACATAGTATCAACTTCAAGAACGATTTGGATCTTGATCTATCCAGAATCTGTCAATTCTCAAAGAATGAAAGTTGTAGATCTCGTCGATATCTTCGATTTGATAGGTTTCAGGCCCCGTAACTCCTTGCGGATCAAAAGTTATGCCTATCTTACCAAAGGATGTCGTAGTAGAAAATATAGCAGCGCGGGGCGCACCAGAAACGCGCGGGGTGCGCCGGGCCTATAGATTTTTTGCTACAGTAGCGCGGGGCACATCTAAATTGGCCTAGGAACGGTGTGGGGAGCGCCGATCAGCGGGAAAACAACTGATTTGGTTGTTATGTTGTCCAATTTGAGCTACAATGGGATTCTTAGTTGCCTAACTTGCTAGGGTGTCCATTAAAACTATAAATACTTGATTTTAACTTGGATTGGGGGGGCTTGTTTTGAAGAATTCTATTAGATTAGATTAGAGTAGATTAGGAGTAAAACCCTAGTTCTTATGAAATTAGGAGATTGAAGCAACTTGGAGACCATTGAAGATCAAGAGCAGGAGCTTGAGGAAAATGGAGATTTGCTGACAACAGATTTATTCTTTACTCTACTCATAGTTTTGTCTTTTAATGTGTATTAAAGTGTGAATTCTTAGTTTTAATTCAACGAACTAATTCTTTGTTTGAGATTACAATGGATCTTATTGTGTAGTTTATTTTAATATGCTTCGCTATCAATTATTATGTTCTATTGTGAGGATTGTCTATTGTGATTTGGACTTAATTATTTAATTGATTGGCCATCAATTACCGTCCTAATCTACTCTAATCTAATCTAATGGAATTCTTCAAAACAAGCCCCCCATACTTCGTGATAGCATGTGTTTGTGATTTCTGTATAGATGGAATTCATGATTCATGTTTAGGATAAAGATATGCCTTTACACCATATGTAATCTTATAAAGAACTTGTGCTTTAAATCCTTTTTAATTGTAATTCACATAGAGATATAGTGGATTAGTTAATTAAAGTGTCTTGCTTACTTTTATCATCTGTGGATTTAAGTGAGTATGTGTATTATGCATCAAGAGGTGGTTTTATCTTCTTTAGTGTTCTTGATTAACAATTTAGGATAGAGAATAATTGATGAGAAGTGTTTTAACTTAAATGAAGTAATAAGTGAAGTTGTGATTTTAAATCTCCGTAATCTTAATTTAACTAGTGGAATTTAATAGTAGTTTAATTATATAATTTGAAATTCATTCGTTTAGATAAGATTGAGTTGGTTACGGGTTAGTACTTGGTGATTTTTATTAAACAATTCCTCATGGGAACGATACTCTACTTACACTTTATTACTTGTTGACCACGTATACTTGCGTGTTGTGCGTAACTAGATTTTACCCAATAGAATCGTTTAGCCAGCTCCTATACATCCACCATTAAAGGGTACGGTCGCACACCGCCTTAGACTTGATACTTACTCGTACATACTCAAGAAATTGGTGATTATTAAAGATATTTAATGTCACAACCTTAATATGATAAAATAATTTCACATAAATTATTTAATATCGATAGATAGATTTCTATCCATCTTCTTTACTACAAATAACTCGCCTCTTTAATAAACAACAAATATATAATAATAATATATTTATTAAACACAGAAATCATTTATTGCATAGTTTATATTACCTCATGCAACACCATTCCACATACCTCACAACATATATATATATATATATATATATATATATATATATATATATATATATTCTTATTCGAACCATTCTCATGCCTTAAGAATTTTATTTACTAAATTCTTATTTTAATAATTTCTAAAAATTCGAGTTCTTACATCCTCTCCCCCTTATAAGGATTACGTCCTCGAAATCACCGAAACCTCATATTCTTTTTGAATAATTTTATCCATTCTCTTTTCAGAAGTTTTATTATAACTTGCTCACTTGTATTCTACCACATTCTCCTTTCTAAGGAACACTCTACTTACTACATTCATCCTTCAGAAGAATAAGAATCTTCTACGATTTTTCAATAATCGGGAAGTAGTATGAATAACTCAGATTCCAAATTATGCTGAGGGGTCACAAGACCGTGAATTCTTTTCCAGGTTTACAAATGCTTCAACAAATCCTTCACACTGCAAACCGGAGTATTTATCAATCACAAAGACTGAAAATACCCCCCACACGTACACTAGGTGGCCAGCCTATTGTACCACTATGTTGGGCCGCAACGTAGTGTGTTGTAAAGACTATATGCGTTACATTCAGAACTATTGTCTCCAAAAACATGTCCCCTTATAGGGTTATTCACCTCAGCTTTTCAAAATCTGAATCCGTACCAGAACAATCTGGTGCGGCATAAATACACAAGAATGCTTGAATTCCATAAATATTTTTCAACATCTGTCTAGCCGAATTAAATAGCTTAGACTTTTAACAACTCGGACATCAATCGAAATATTTTAGCCAACTTAATTGACCTTCTTCATAATTTAAAAGAAAACCAAAAATTCTTTTATGACATCATGATACCGTACCAGATTAGTAGTACGTTGAGGATTCCGCCATTATGTGACTTTGTCATATTACATCATACCATAGTGGGCTGACGATCTTTCGATCACAACCAACACTAGGTTTGACTGCATTGATGACTCCATCGTTTACCATCTTCGACACCATATCAAATGATGCACATGGTCAAAAATACATTTTAAAAATTTTCAAATCATTTTTGTCTTAGGCGAAACAATTAGCATAGACATGAGAATAACGGTATTGTTTTTAAACATCATTGGTTCAATCACATGATCCAATGTTTTTCTAGAAAATAGAAGTTGCAAACATCAACACGAAGTCAATAAATTTTGAAAATCTAGCAGAGCTAGAAAATTTAGAAAATTCATATTTCTCCATTAACTTCAATCTTTACTCCATTGCTTCATTCTATCAATCTCTAACACCATCAATGCTTACTATACCAAAATTTCTTAATTCTTACCTCAGAAGTTTTCTATACCCAGTATAGTTCATCAAACTTACCACACTTTGAAAGTTTAAGAACTTGCCACAATAATATGAGTTTAAGAACTTATCCTAGTCAGACCATAGGCGTCCATTCGCTGAGGGGTTCAAAAACATGCATACTACTATGAGTCACAAACATACCATAAGTATGAGTTTTAAGAACTTGCACCTAATCTTAATATTTTCTAACTTAATCTTAATAGTCTCTATCTATCAAATATGATATGAGAAAAGAATCACCTTCTCACCATAAGCATATTGATAGCGCGACACTGACATTCTATTGATTATCATTGTGAGGAACCAAGCGTGAGCAAAAAGCCTCCGCCTATACAAAGGTTTGTACAGCTCAGCTCTCACATGAGTCCTCAATTGAAATCCCACCTAACTATACCTCACTCTTAATTTTCTCTTTGCTCGATACAAATTTTTCGTATCCCAGCATTTACAACTCCTCATGAGTTTATCTCGTACTATTTCATAGTACCTTCTCTTATAGCATCAAGATATAAAAACTTAGTCGTTACAGACTATTTATCATTTCATAGCTTAACTAAACTCCATTCGAGTTAATTCTTATTATCTTTGTCATCTTCATCTTATAGACATCATCTTAACAGTTTTATTACTAGAGTTAGGAAACTCCTGAATTCTCATTCTCTAGATACTTCAAGATTCTCCTTTAAATCCTTGCTAATATATATTTTAATCTTTATCTTTCTCTCTCTCTCAGGTTATAGTCTAAGGTACTCTTACCTAAAGTTTATAATATACAACTTTGACATCAACTTGTGACGCCCCCAAATTTGGGTCCCTTAGAACCTCGGATCCGGTCTATCACGATACTACTATCGTCAAACTATTTATATATTTTATTAATAACTTAATGAATATAACTTTGCTTATTACAATTAAGAATATAAATTCTTTTCATTTCCAGGATATGTATAATGACCCCAAACTTTTATAAGTTTCTAATCTTGGTCATTTACCATTCATGTCTTATATCATATTCAATGTTATAAAAATATGCGAAATAATTTAAACGTTTTCAATCTCCTTAAAATAAATCTTTTATTGATATCTTAACTTGAATCAATTACATATCCTTGAATCAATTTATGTTATGATTCATTCTATTCGAATTACTATATAAATTTTTACATCTCGATTAGAATTCCTCTATGTATCACATAGTACAACTATACAACTTAACATGTATTACACGTAGTAAACTACTATCTTGTACATCTCCTAGAACCTAAACATGATTCAAGAGCATATATTTAAATAAATCAATCAATCTCCTTCGATGCTATTGAACTTTATCTATCAAGTAACACGTAATCTTTATTGTGAGTCCTTAACCTGCAAAAGTGGTTATTTGCAAGGGTGAGCTTGACCGCCCATCAATTCTAACAGTTTTCATGCAGCACATAGCATATAATAGCATAGTCAGTTCATGCATTCATAATCAATTAATATTTTCTACGCATGTTACTTCTCACATAACAGGCATAGAGATTTTCTTCACAATCATATCATCAAAGATCAACTTTCAAATTTCAAACATATATGTATTTCATATATATACATCACATCCTCATGGCATAATATAGCTCAACTAACAGTTATCAAATTCATATAACAAATAGGAACTAAAAGACTTGCCTGATTCGTAGTTTATCAACAACGACTTAACTGCTTAAAGCTTATCTGCACTGCATGTATTCCTACACAGTTATATAATCATGGATTCATATCCATTATTCATACATTTTATATGCTCTTAATATAATAATAAATATTGCATCGTTTCCTAACTAGGTTTGTAAAACCTTCATTTTGCTTTCTCATCATACTCTTAGAATAGCTAGGTATGTATAGGTATACTTAACCATCCGTACTTGACATCAACATTCATATACATTTATCACACACTTGACTCGCTATGTGTTCGACACATATTTAAAGTTTATAGATACGTGATCTACGTCGTTCATATTCAAACTACTTAGTTCTATAATAATTTATTTCAATCAATAAAGCTTAACAACTCTCTTTAACAAGATTTGATGATATAAGCTTTTAAACCATATATTGGTACTAATAAGCCTCTACTAGTATGCTTCACATAGACATAGCATAGTTCATTATTTGAAGGTGTATTTTAAACCACACTTTAAAGGTCCAATTCATGCTTAGTTAGATGATGAACATATTCGTCATGTCTAGAGGCATAAGGAGTTCAAGTTTACTTTTAAAAGTCATTCTAGACCAAGGTAAAGCAACTAGGTGCAACTTTTAATCTTATTTCATAGCTATCTAAGCCATGTATATATCTTATCACGTTTAGAACTTTAAGTACACAAGTTACTTTAAGTTCGTTTTCAAAGTTTCAAGTTTTCTTTAGAAATCATTTTCAACTAAGCTATTGTAAGTTGATAATAAGTAAAGTAACTTTAAATCACTTATCATGCTTAGGTATTGTAAGACCCCAGATTTTATGAAATAAAAGTATTCAATTTTTCCTATTTAGTAAATGGTTAAATTGATAAAAAGTTAAAGTTATGGGTGAAATGTGCAAATTTTGCAAAATACGCAAGTGGTTATAAAATATTCATTGTTGTCGGGGAATATTCGTTTGGTCGTGGAATATTCTTTCTGTCGGGGAATATTCGTACGACGGCGCAGCCATTTGTGGGCCCCATAACAGAATAACCGTCGGATGAAGAAAACGACAAATTTGAGTTTTTATAAATAACGGCGTAGTTGTTACCGTTAACACTGTTGGAATACCTGGTGGTTAAAATACAGTAATACGCGTAGTTGCACAGTAGCACACGGTATTGCACAATATTTTTTCAATTATTAATTCTTACGTAAGAAGGCACTACTGAATAATTGTCACAGTAATTACTGTTCAATATTTTATTTTATTGATTCAATAATTGTCGCGTTGATATTTTATATTATTGTTATTTCAATAATTGTTGCTGCACAGTATTTCCCATTATCAGATCAATAATTCATATTATTTGAATAATATTATTAGATAACATTATTACCAATGTCTAGAAAGTTCTGTCTAAGGAGAGGTTTGGTCATCTAATTGCGCGCCAGTAAGGAGAAATCCTTATTGGAAAGCCCCCTCTTTCCTGGGAACGGCCTGATTGTCATAAATGTGATTCTGTAATATTATTTGTGAATAATTAATTATTGATTCATATGATAAGAAAATATTTATTTTATGTGGATATAAATGAGGGATATATTTTTGTGGTTAAAAATGAAGGAGTTAATGTTGAGGTTTTTATCAGTATTTTTGTCGGAATTGAGGTATTAAAAATCAGGGTTTTTGAGATATTTTGTGAGGGTTATAATTTTTAATCCGACCGTTAAATCGTGGTAATTTTTGGATATGGTATACATATATAAGTTGAGTATATGTTCACAAATTTTGAACCGTTAAAAATGAACGAATGATTTGCTATGAATTTTAAGAGTTGACTGATTCGGAAATTAGGTTTATAAATGATTTTGGTGGAAAATTCTAGAAATGGGTGGGCCCCACTTTTGGTTGTTGGGGAAGATAGCTGATTTTTGGTGGGTGGAATAGTAGCAGGTAAAGCCATCATGTTGCAGGTCAAGTCTGCTTCGGCGTGCTAACATTTTCCTATAAATAGAGGGCTAGGTTAGATTTGAAAATCACACCAGAATTCATAAGTTTTCTCTCTTTTTCTCTCTAGATTATTGAGTGTATTTTGTGAGTATTTAGATACTTGATGAGTTGATATTCATCAGTGCAAGTTTTCTTCAGCATTATATCCGATATCCAGTCAGAAGTGCTGCTCTTTTGAGGTAAGGGATAGTAAGGAAAATTATTTTCTTCTTAAATGATATTATTTTCTTCAATATCATTATGCTGAAATATTGATAAGAGTTTTTATCAAATTTGAAACTTTTTGAGTCGGGGTTACTATTCACGTATACAATACTATTTATGTATATGGCACTATTTACGTATATGACATTATTTACGTATACGGTACTATGTACGAATACGGAGTACTATTCATGAGTTACTATTCATGAGTTACTATTTACGAGTTACTATTCATGAGTTACTATTCACGGGTACTATTCAGGACAAAAATTGGTTTCTTTTTCTGACCAAATTATCGTTGATTTATGATTGTTGCTCTCGAAAATAAATGCAGTTGTTGATCATATTATTTTTATTATCATATATAACATTTTTATAATCCTGATGTTGAATTTCTCTTTCACTTGAGTGTAAAGATGGGTAAATTATTGGTATGATCGTGACTGAGGAATGTCTTTGGCCTGTAGTGCAAAGATGAATTGTTAACTGGTATGATCATGACCATTGAATTTATAATTGAATATCTTTAGCTTAAGTGTAAAGATGAATTGATTAACATGATTATAATTATGGTGTATATAAATTCTGAAATGATTATATATTTCTTTGAGATATGAATATATTTGGCCTGTAGTGCAAATATGAACTGTTGAGGAATATCTTTGGCCTGTAGTGCAAAGATGAATTGTTGATGAATATCTTTGGCCCGTAGTGCAAAGATGACCTGTTGTTGAATATCTTTGGCCAGTAGTGCAAAGATGAACTGTTGACGAATATCGTTGGCCTGTAGTGCAGAGATGAATTTATTAGTATGATTATGAACATGAACTGTGATTTTGTATAACCATGATGTTTGATGTTTCAGGTGATGAAAATTATCTTTGTCCTGGATGAGAAAAGGAATTTAGAACTACAATTACGATTATGAGTTATACACGTGATTGTGGACAGGAATTGTTGATTGATGTTACAGGAATGAAACATTGTTGGTGGACTTTTAATGTGGAGAAGATAATAGACTTTATAGTCTATTTGACTCTTCTAATGGATTGCTCGTTCCGCTGCAACTATGGTTGAGAAGTTTTATCATCTACCATATGTTCTAAATCTCTGATTTATTACTGATGAAGGCTATTGATAATTTAATTATCTTTAGTCATGATATTCTTTACTGGGCTAGTTGTGCTCACCCTTTTGTTTCACAATTCCTTTCAGGTAATAAGAGTGTAGCTGGGTCGAGCGAGGGTAACAAGGGAATAGAATGGTGGTCATCATTTAGTAGTTATATTTGGTGAAGAAAATAGGGTGAGGCGAACCCAACGTTGGAAGGGTGTTTTGTCACTATCATACAAGATGTCTAATGACATATAACCTCGTGTCATCATAAGACAGGGTTGCGCTCATCCACTTGCTGAGTATCTTTACGAGCACTACCTATATAATCTTGGTGTTTGTTTGAAGTATAATTTTCAATTAGAGACAGTGGAGATAATGATATGTCAAGAGAAGACTCACCATTGGGAAGAATATGATAGTAAACTTCTCGTTTTTCTTTGGGGTCTATTGGGTCAACCAAGGATAATTCTGTGACCATATGATATCTATCATAACCTAGATGCATGGCCTCCCATGTACGAAGGTTTCCTTGAGCACTTCCCAAAGATTCTAATTTCTAAAATAGTTTTTGACTATACCTTTATGTAAGGTGTCATTGTGAGGTGTTGTCCACGGTTGGGACATGAGTCACATTTAGTATATATTTGTATCCAAACTCACAGCATATGTGTTGTTGTATTTTATACGACAATTGTTGTAATAAAGTTATAGTTATTTTCTGTACCATGTATTTGGCGACTCAGAATGGGTTGGATGGAATGGACCTATTTTGGAGGCGTTACATTTTGGTATCAGAGCTATAAGTAAAGAGCCCCGAGCCTCTCACTGGTGACGTCCTGTTGATGGGGAATGCACCGAAGCCAGGCTCTTCGTAGGGGACGCCGTTCTGCGGTGGCAAGCTGATAGGTACCTTTGTGAGGTGCTGACACATGATGGTGTCCAATGCTACATTTTGGTATCAGAGCTTAGGGATATGGTCTTTGGTGGAGATCGGGGAATATAACTAGGAGGGGAGAGATGAGTAAATCTTTCGCTAGTGTGTCCTACCTAAGCTTATTTGTTGGTCAGTCATAATATCGATATATTATGTGATATGTTAATTTGTTCAATTAACCCTTATTTTGAAGCTGTATTCTAGAATGATATCTGAAATACAGGAGATGAGCAATGGAGAAATCATGATGACAGGGAAGATGGAATCTGAAATGAAAGCAAGGTATTCTCAACTCTTTGAATTATCAGGTACGTAAATTTCAGGGACGAAATTTCATAAGGAGGGGAGATTGTAAGACCCCAGATTTTATGAAATAAAAGTATTCAATTTTTCCTATTTAGTAAATGGTTAAATTGATAAAAAGTTAAAGTTATGGGTGAAATGTGCAAATTTTGCAAAATACGCAAGTGGTTATAAAATATTCATTGTTGTCGGGGAATATTCGTTTGGTCGTGGAATATTCTTTCTGTCGGGGAATATTCGTACGACGGCGCAGCCATTTGTGGGCCCCATAACAGAATAACCGTCGGATGAAGAAAACGACAAATTTGAGTTTTTATAAATAACGGCGTAGTTGTTACCGTTAACACTGTTGGAATACCTGGTGGTTAAAATACAGTAATACGCGTAGTTGCACAGTAGCACACAGTATTGCACAATATTTTTTCAATTATTAATTCTTACGTAAGAAGGCACTACTGAATAATTGTCACAGTAATTACTGTTCAATATTTTATTTTATTGATTCAATAATTGTCGCGTTGATATTTTATATTATTGTTATTTCAATAATTGTTGCTGCACAGTATTTCCCATTATCAGATCAATAATTCATATTATTTGAATAATATTATTAGATAACATTATTACCAATGTCTAGAAAGTTCTGTCTAAGGAGAGGTTTGGTCATCTAATTGCGCGCCAGTAAGGAGAAATCCTTATTGGAAAGCCCCCTCTTTCCTGGGAACGGCCTGATTGTCATAAATGTGATTCTGTAATATTATTTGTGAATAATTAATTATTGATTCATATGATAAGAAAATATTTATTTTATGTGGATATAAATGAGGGATATATTTTTGTGGTTAAAAATGAAGGAGTTAATGTTGAGGTTTTTATCAGTATTTTTGTCGGAATTGAGGTATTAAAAATCAGGGTTTTTGAGATATTTTGTGAGGGTTATAATTTTTAATCCGACCGTTAAATCGTGGTAATTTTTGGATATGGTATACATATATAAGTTGAGTATATGTTCACAAATTTTGAACCGTTAAAAATGAACGAATGATTTGCTATGAATTTTAAGAGTTGACTGATTCGGAAATTAGGTTTATAAATGATTTTGGTGGAAAATTCTAGAAATGGGTGGGCCCCACTTTTGGTTGTTGGGGAAGATAGCTGATTTTTGGTGGGTGGAATAGTAGCAGGTAAAGCCATCATGTTGCAGGTCAAGTCTGCTTCGGCGTGCTAACATTTTCCTATAAATAGAGGGCTAGGTTAGATTTGAAAATCACACCAGAATTCATAAGTTTTCTCTCTTTTTCTCTCTAGATTATTGAGTGTATTTTGTGAGTATTTAGATACTTGATGAGTTGATATTCATCAGTGCAAGTTTTCTTCAGCATTATATCCGATATCCAGTCAGAAGTGCTGCTCTTTTGAGGTAAGGGATAGTAAGGAAAATTATTTTCTTCTTAAATGATATTATTTTCTTCAATATCATTATGCTGAAATATTGATAAGAGTTTTTATCAAATTTGAAACTTTTTGAGTCGGGGTTACTATTCACGTATACAATACTATTTATGTATATGGCACTATTTACGTATATGACATTATTTACGTATACGGTACTATGTACGAATACGGAGTACTATTCATGAGTTACTATTCATGAGTTACTATTTACGAGTTACTATTCATGAGTTACTATTCACGGGTACTATTCAGGACAAAAATTGGTTTCTTTTTCTGACCAAATTATCGTTGATTTATGATTGTTGCTCTCGAAAATAAATGCAGTTGTTGATCATATTATTTTTATTATCATATATAACATTTTTATAATCCTGATGTTGAATTTCTCTTTCACTTGAGTGTAAAGATGGGTAAATTATTGGTATGATCGTGACTGAGGAATGTCTTTGGCCTGTAGTGCAAAGATGAATTGTTAACTGGTATGATCATGACCATTGAATTTATAATTGAATATCTTTAGCTTAAGTGTAAAGATGAATTGATTAACATGATTATAATTATGGTGTATATAAATTCTGAAATGATTATATATTTCTTTGAGATATGAATATATTTGGCCTGTAGTGCAAATATGAACTGTTGAGGAATATCTTTGGCCTGTAGTGCAAAGATGAATTGTTGATGAATATCTTTGGCCCGTAGTGCAAAGATGACCTGTTGTTGAATATCTTTGGCCAGTAGTGCAAAGATGAACTGTTGACGAATATCGTTGGCCTGTAGTGCAGAGATGAATTTATTAGTATGATTATGAACATGAACTGTGATTTTGTATAACCATGATGTTTGATGTTTCAGGTGATGAAAATTATCTTTGTCCTGGATGAGAAAAGGAATTTAGAACTACAATTACGATTATGAGTTATACACGTGATTGTGGACAGGAATTGTTGATTGATGTTACAGGAATGAAACATTGTTGGTGGACTTTTAATGTGGAGAAGATAATAGACTTTATAGTCTATTTGACTCTTCTAATGGATTGCTCGTTCCGCTGCAACTATGGTTGAGAAGTTTTATCATCTACCATATGTTCTAAATCTCTGATTTATTACTGATGAAGGCTATTGATAATTTAATTATCTTTAGTCATGATATTCTTTACTGGGCTAGTTGTGCTCACCCTTTTGTTTCACAATTCCTTTCAGGTAATAAGAGTGTAGCTGGGTCGAGCGGGGGTAACAAGGGAATAGAACGGTGGTCATCATTTAGTAGTTATATTTGGTGAAGAAAATAGGGTGAGGCGAACCCAACGTTGGAAGGGTGTTTTGTCACTATCATACAAGATGTCTAATGACATACAACCTCGTGTCATCATAAGACAGGGTTGCGCTCATCCACTTGTTGAGTATCTTTACGAGCACTACCTATATAATATTGGTGTTTCTTTGAAGTATAATTTTTAATTAGAGACTGTGGAGATAATGATATGTCAAGAGAAGACTCACCATTGGGAAGAATATGATAGTAAACTTCTCATTTTTTTTTGGAGTCTATTGGGTCAACCAAGGATAATTATGTGGCCATATGATATCTATCATAACCTAGATGCATGACCTCCCATGTACGAAGGTTTCCTTGAGCACTTTCCAAAGATTCTAATTTCTAAAACAGTTTTTGACTATACCTTTATGTAAGGTATCATTGTGAGGTGCTATCCACGGTTGGGACATGAGTCACATTTAGTATATATTTGTATCCAAACTCACAGCATATGTGTTGTTGTATTTTATACGACAATTGTTGTAATAAAGTTGTAGTTGTTTTCTATTCCATGTATTTGGCGACTCAGAATGGGTTGGATGGAATGGACCTATTTTGGGGTCGTTACAGGTATACTCACAACTCAACAATATTTATGTGTTAATATATCATAACTTCAAAGACTCAAGGTTCATCAATATTCGTTTTTCAAAACTCCAAGTTTCCTTTCGAAACACATACTAAGTCATGCTAAATCATTCTATTATGAGTAAGGTAATCATATATATCATGTCTATTATCATGTATATTTATTTTTTATCACTTAGAATAACATATTCCATCGTTGGGAGCACTATACTTGCGTATGTGCTCGTCCAACGCCCTCCGATTGCCTTCAAATACGTAACAGTCACAAAGATGACTATTTTTACCCCTTCTAAAGACCTCAAATTGAACAACTTAAAGAATAAAATTTGTAGGTCTATTCGTCCTCGTTCCGGATCATCTTAAATCTCCTCAATTGGAGTTCGTATGAAAAAGTTATGGTCATTTTACCAAAACAGATAACATCAGTCATTGCAGGACCCTCCCCCCCCCCCCACCCGCCGGGGCGGGCCTTTTTCATAGCAAGACCCCCGTCGGGTGGGGGCATAGCTACTAAATTTGGAAATTTTCATCTCCCTTGCTATGAAATAACAAGCCAAAATCCTTTCTAACCTTCATAATTTGAGTTATACATATCCAAATTAGTCCGTTTTTGATTCTATGGATTCGTAATTCATAGAACTACAACATACTAGAATTATAACAATTTACAGAAACCCTAACTAACCTAATTCTTAATCCAAAACTCATATTCATACTAATTTTCATGTTTTGAAAAGTTTAGTGAATTCATTCACTACGAATTCGTTTCTAAACCAAATTGGTTCTTTTAACTTCTGTTGTTTTCGCATTCAACCATTTTAACAATGTCTAGCATCAATTGACACATTCTATCAAGCTTCAACCATAAACTTTTCGACTCAAAACATGTATTTTAGTTCTTTTCTAAGAATCTTGCAAAACATGAATTTAAGAACATAGTTAAGAATTATACCTCTTGATGCTAAATTGACAATCCTTGAATCTTAACTTCTGACTTCTCCCAACTTCTCAACCACTTGCTCACTAGAATTCACAGAATTTCAAAATGTGAAGAATGAAGAAGGGGGTCTCTATTTATAGAAGAGCCATGGACCAAGTTTGGGTTTTGCTCCATAAATCAAACCAAAGAAAGAAAGAAGAAGCTATTGGGTATAGAGGAGTTGGTCACCAACTTCCTCTTCCTCCATCACTCCCTTCATCATCACCATAATTGCAAACTTTTAGCCTTTTTCATTTCACTGAGTTTGAGAGTTGAAGAGGTAGGCTAGGCCAATGGCCTATTCACGTGATAAATGAGATGAGACTCACAAAATGGGACAAAAGCTATAACTCAGCATTCCATATTATTAATAACATATATGGGTTTATTCTTAACATTATTCTTAACTTTATATCTTATAATATGGTCATGGAAGTGGTCCATTGCACCATGTTACATTTTATTATCTCACTTGTACATAGTGCTAACATATTAGTCTTTATACATATGTATTCAAATACTTCCTATATTATATAGTTACTATTGAAGTGTCACACTTCATTTCATATCATATAGATGTAGCTACTATATAATATAAAATCATTGCACATACAAATTAATTCCTTCAATTATTCATTCATTAAATTATTTAATGAATTCTTATTCGATCACTTTGCCACACTAGGCATATCACACAAGCTTACATTAAGCTTATTACTTATTCTCATTACTTATTCATTTCCCACCACATTACTATAATTAAAATTATGTACTTCGCCATAACATAACATAAGATGTTTTTATCATTTTTTCTCTAAATATAGGAACTAATCATAATAAAACGATTTACTCAATTTCTCAAGATATTACTCTTAATATAATATCTATGTATTATTAAAATATTTACGTGCACGACACACGTACACGATATATATAGAAAATAAGTTTATTTCCTATTATGATAAATTGTTTCCATCAACTTATATAGTAAATATGTTTTAATATATTTACCATATTACTTAATCCCACACATTACCTCGTACAAAGTTATATAAGGTAATATCAAAATAATATTCCCCCTTTTATTAAAATAATCAAATGCTAGAATTTATTTTAATATCCTTTAGTAGAAATATACTATAATTATTTCTCTTTCCTTTCTATAGATTGCCTCAACATAATTTCTTTAATCCATATATCTAGCCATATCTCAATATTAATTAATAAATCTCTAACCAATATTTGTCTAAAGATATATTGATTTTCTTCTCTCGTCAACAACGTAAATATATACAAGTCTAAACCTATCACACATCGAGTCTTTAATAGTATTCAATATAGTACACTGAGTGGTTTCCCACAAACAACCAACAATTTAGTTTTCGTCTCGTCTACACTATTTTCACAATGAGTTAGATCGGTCACTAATTTGTATATACCTCCGCTTTCTGAAGGAATCGTTCAGCCCAGCTCCTATGTGAGAGCCCCAAATCCGGGTCCTAAATCATCACGGATATGGTACAATCATTCTACAACTATTACGGAAGATATAAACATAAATTGTTTATGCTATAAACTTTACACACTATTCTCCAAGGTCGAGTAACCTTAACTTATACACAATTTGTCGACGTCGGGATTTTTATTTGTCCCTTTTTGTTACCTGTTTTTTTGTGTTCTCAGGTTATGTGAGATTTGTTTGAAAAAATAAGTGAAAAAGGTTCGACATGTATAATGTCGACGATGGACTGTTAAAAGTCGCCAGTTGGTCTTTTATATGGTTGTACCAATACAACCGAAAAAAGGTTTGCATATTGACCCAGTGATGTGACATTGCTAAACGGGTATGTGAAACCGAGATTCATTAGGGTCCGGGGACTTGCTTATGCGGAGGGAAGTGTTAGGCAACCCCCGACATCCGTGTTGCCACGGTGACCGCCACTTTTAAATAAAATATTATATGAATGTGTGTGTGTGTGTGGGTGAATGTGTTGTTATTTGGAAGTAGTGATATGCCTCGTTCGCACCTATATACATAGGGTTTGAATTTGTATACAAATTCAGTTTTAACAAGATATAGTAGTGATGTTTTGTAAAAAGAGGGTTTTTAAACCTTGTGCTCAATAGTAATTGAGGCATTTGATACTTCCATTTTATTCAATATTTGGCTTGATTTCTTATATTTTCGAGATGCGAAGCATCTTCCAGAAAATAATGTACAAAGCAGTGCTGAACTCCTCATGCGTATGGAAACTATTGGAGGAAATCCGAACACTAGGAATAAATTTACAAGCTGCTTACAGCTGAAAAAGTCCATCACGGAAACCGAATCTAGATTCAGTGGACTAATCTATGATCACATGATTCCTAGGCTCACATGATGCCGCAATTGATATAAATGCAGTAAGCAGGTATATATATAAAAGTTATAAATATATATATACAGACATGATCGACCACCACGAAGCACCTCCATGAGGGATCGAAAAGTTGTAAAAGCGATCAACCGCCACGGAGGAAACTCTAGGCGGGACGAAATGTACAGAAAGCTGTAAAAAGGGTCAACCGCCACGAAGTAAACTCCAGGCGGGACGAAATATAAATATATATATATATATATATATATATAAGCGTATAAACGCACTAAATATATAATCCAGGCTCATCGGACAAAGTCCAACAATAGTTAATATATATAAGTATATATATATATATATTAAAGTAGTAAACGCACCGGATGTAAAATCCAGGCTCATCGAACAGTGTTCGACACACAATTTATATATATAAGTATATATATACGAAAGCATTTAAACGCACCAGACGTAAGTCTAGGCTCATCGAACATAATTCGACACATAGTTCATATATATATATATATATATATATATATATATATATATTCATATATGGACTAACATTATCGAGTTATGCCTCGATTAAGCGCTCTAGACATAAGTCTAGGCTCAATCGAGGCATAACTCGATAATGTTAGTCCATATATGAAAATATATATATATATATATATATATATATATATATATATATATATACAAACTAAAATAAAATCACGGACCGAAGTTCGGGCCTACACACGCAACACGACTCTCAATGTGAAGAATAGTGTGTGCAAAGATGAAGAGAAAGACTTTAAAGTGTGTAAGAAGGCTTACGATGGGTTGCCAAAGAATACTTCAATAACTTGAAATGGATGAACACTCAGCTCCCGCCGGTAAAAAGTAGATATATATGAGCACTCAGTTTAGGGTGTGTACAGAGCAAATTAGACAGGGCTTCTTTGCCTTTTTCTTTTTTAAAATGGCCATCCCAAGCCCTCTATTTATAGAGGGGGGAGCCGCAGGTTTACCTGTGGCTAGACCGCAGGTGTACCTGCGGCTGCCCGGGGTGCCCCGGGCTTCGCGGGTCCCATCGTCTCGAAGTACGTCCACGCATGCAACGTGATGTCTGCTCGAACTTTCAAATTGCAATTCGGACATCTGATTGATGTATGTAAGACCTATTTTGAACCACCGTTGTCGAGAGTTACACAATGACAAGGGATTAGAGGTTGTACAAAGTCAGGAAGATGGGACGATGCCCTCCAGTCTTCAAGCTTTAAATTCTATCCGTTAACCTGTGTAATAGTCAAACAGGATTGGTTTTCCTTAGATCTTATGGGACATTGTTGTGTAGAAATGTATGTCTGAAATGTTGAGACGGCGTGATGTGGCGTCAAGGTGGCAAGATGACGACTTTTCCCCTCACCGGAGTTATCTCCAGTTTGGGTTGATATAGCAGACGTTGCTCAGGGTTATCTCTGAGATTGGACTGCTGCAAGTGTTGAAGGTTCTCAGTGTCCTCTCTGAGGTGTGCCTATCTTCCCGGTGTTATTGTCGGGCCTTGTACTGAGTGCCTCGGTGTAAGCACCGAGGTTGAAGCTGATTGCATGCATTTGAAATAAGCATTTTCGGGGTTATCTCTGGAACTGCAATTGCCTTCCTTGGGGTTATCTCCAAGGTTGGAATCTGCTATTCCCAGTGTTGGGATTGAGACTGAATATCTCGGGGTTATCTCCGGGATAAATCGATCTTCTCCGGTGGAATTTCCGATATTAAAACTGTAGGCCTCGGGGTTATCTCCGAGGTTAGAACTGTTACTCCCGGTGTGTGTTCTGGGGTTGAGACTGAACTTCTGATAGTATCCGGACTGGATGTGAGCTGTCTTCCAGTGTTATCTCTGAAAGACGAATCTGCCCTCCTGCAATGTCAGTAACAGGTGTGTAGAAAATTTTGAGTGTCTACAAATGCCCGTAAAGAGCCATCTGAGACTGGAAACTGTATTGTGTGAGGAAGGCGTGAGCTAGCTCTTCCCAACTATAAATCTTTGAATTATCTAATCTGGTATACCATGAATGGGCTTCTTCAGTCAGACTCTTTTGGAACAGTTACATTCTGAGCTTCTCGTCCACTACATAAGATCCAAGTTCTCCAATGAACACCTTCAAATGGGTGTAAGGATCTCCTAACCCATCATACTTTTCGAAGTCATGAGTTTTGAACTTCTATAGGTAATGAACACCAGGGAATATACAAAGATCGGCATAGGAGACACTCCCGTGTGCTCCAATTCCTTTGATAGAACGAAGGGTTTCTTCCATTTGAAGGACCTTTTTCTTGATGTCACCGGTGTCTAGATCTCCTGTGAGATGGGTGGCATCAATGACTTTTGTTGGTCGTATCCAACTGCATTCAGGTACTATAATGGCTTTATCAGAACCTTGGGTTCCTCCTTGTGTAGAAGATTTAGCATGTACGTGTATCTTTGTACCCTGAGTAGATTGATGTAGTTCTTTAAGCAGAACAGCCAAATCTGTAATTTGTTTACTTAATCCGTCAAATTCTTCGCGAGAAACTGGATTAAACTGGTCAGATGAAGACATGATTGGTTGTAGGCTCGCGACCTTTTTGGATTTTGACCGGGTAATAGGTCTGAATGCTTCCCTGCGACCAAACTTGCATAGTTTAGTTTTAGGGATTGTGTAAATGTTTACATGCTATGTGATGTGTCCATTGTGACACCCCCAAATCCGGGTACTTCGATTCCACGGGATTTGGTGTTCACTGTACAAGCATCATCTATCTATCTACCCATAAATAATATCAAACCATACAATAGATAGAAATCATAATAAAATCTCTTCCCTTAAGGGTTACATCAACTGAATCATAAATAAATCCCAGGTTACTCTAACCTTAAAACATCTGTGCGGAATTCTAAACAAATAAGTCTTAACATCAACATAACTCAAGTCTTAAACAAATACATCAGTTAATAAATAACAGGTCTTCATCATTTGCTAACTTTGCCCTTGCCCTTACTAGTGGAAAGGTTCATCGCTTCTTTCGTTCTTAACTGTAATGTTATTATTAAGCAAGAGTGAGCACAAATGCCCACAAGTATAAAAATGAAACAACAGTATAATAACATGCGAATAATCAACGTCATCTGAATAAAGCTCAACTTTTGAATCAAGAATAAATAACATGAATCAAGAATTCTGAGGGTCATAAGACCTTGAACTATGTCATAGGTTAACAAGAAATATACTTGAAACCTTTAACAGTCATAAGACTATGGACCTTCTTCTCGTACTTAGGGGGATCAGACCTTAGTACCATACTGTGCACAATATCTTAACGCTAAAGCGTAAATAATCCCCTATACAGGGTTGTTCATCTCAGTTTGACATTCGAGTCCGCACCAAAGGAAGTTTGGTTTGGATAATTTCATCAAGGGTTCTGAAATTTAGAACGCTCATCAACTATGGACTAGTTGAATCAATAAGGTTCACTAGTCTAATAAGGTTCAACAATAATTGATATTTGATTAGAATAATAATCTCAAAAGTATACAATAGGATAATTATTGTATAACTGAATCATGCTTTGGAAAGATAATTAATCTTTAATATCGTGCTTGAACTTGAATAATAACAAGGATAATTTATTCGAGGTAAATAATAAACTTGATCAATAATGACAAGTAGGGTTAGGGAAACTTGCTCGACATAAAAGTAACGTTTAAGTTTAAATAAACTTGCTCAATAGAATGGAGTTAGGGATAGGATACGTGTCTCGTGCGTAGATTACACTTTAACTAAGTACGTTCTTTGAATTAAATCATACATACCATTCACATTCCATACCAGTTAATTACTAACTAATCAACATAACCCATTCTCGTTGTCTACTTTAATTATTGACTAAACTTAATCACTTTATCACATTTACTGTCACATAATACCACTTCATGAATAATAATCTAATTATGTAATCAATAATTTAATCCACATGTAATTATGTTATTTACATATTATACAACTATTTTATCATCACATTATTCTTCTAACATGTTTACATGTTCATTACAATAATCCACTAACACATTGTTAGACTTAAACATTTTTTTTTAAAATACATTTCTAAATTTTTCTGGGGAGTGGCGCTGCGGCGCCACTATTGAACTAAGGAATCGCGCTGCAGCGCCGTGGAGCTGTGGCCAGGCCCTTGGCGCTGCGGCGCTGTGGCGCCCTGGCTCGAGTCATGGCGCTACGGCACGGTGGCGCTGCGGCGCGGGAAATGAACTAGTAGCCGGCGCTGCGGCGCGGTATACCAGACACAGAAATGGCTATTCGCAAAAATTGCAGAACACGCCAATTTCTCCCAAATTCTTATTTTCTACTCAAAATTAGACATACCCACAAGTTATAGTTCATGTATATTCATAATACAACATCTATAAAGTAATTTAAACCCATTAAAACATATAATCACATATTTAAGTCATGTAAAATTGGACTGTTCTTGAAGTTCTTGAGGATTTTGAACAAAAACTTATTATTTAACACTAAAAATTCGTTATAACACCGAATCCGTTCGTTTAAGGCTTGATCACTTCGTATTAACATGCTAAATAATATAAGGGTGTAAAATTTAGGGATAATATATAATCAATACATCAATTATCACATATATGGCCATATGGCCATATCACGTACTCTGTTTATTTTGAAATAACATATGTACGACATGTTTTCACAATACTGATGTTATGGTTTGCAACAATATATAATTAAATACGGTGTGATATAACATAACACATATACAACTCATAATCAATACTCCTAACTCAATTACAGAGGTTAAACCAAAACTTTGAAACTTATATTCGTGAAACTTTTGAAGAGCGTAATAATAAAAATTGGGTTGAAGAGATTACCCAAACGTAGATTAGTAGTATTGAAACCTTCTCCAATTTCTTCTTAACTCTCAAAATCTCTGAACTCTCAAGTTTTTTCCTCTGAATTCTCTCTGTGATTTTTATCAGACTTAGAACAAAATGAAAAGAGAAAACGTCGTAATCAATTAGGAAGGATCAGATGCGCGTTGGTGGTCAATTACCCAGTCATGGGTTAACTGACCCTAACCTCTCTTAGTGCCATGTTTGGCTAGCAACTAAGTTAAAACTCTTTATTTTAATAAACCTTTTATCATATAGTTTGAAAATGTCACACCCAATTCATAAAATAAACTCATATCTTATTTAATTTAACATAAATAAAATATAATAATTTCTCATAATTTCACATAGTCACATAATTAATTATCCCATTAATAAATAATGTCAATTTAATAAATCTCTAATTAATAATTAAATTAAAATACCAATATGCTTATTAAATATTTCTTTTAATACAATAAGCTCACATAATCACATACTTTGATAATAAAAATTCTCTATATTAATTTAATAAATGTAACACATAAAAATAAATTAATCTACCACAATTGCATCGATTAATTATTAAATCTAATAATTAAATTATCGAAAATATTTATTTAATTCAATAAATATTAAAATTAAATTACAAAATTCTCGTTCGTCACATCTTTCCCCCCTTAAAAGGATTCTGTCCCCAGAATCACGACTCAATATATTTCGACCCGTTACATTCTCCCCCTTTACAAAGATTCTGTCCCCAGAATCGCTTACAAATAATTAAGTAAATAAGTGAGGGTAATTCTTCATCATATTCTCTTCGAGTTCCCACGTAGCTTCTTCAGCATTGTGGTTCCTCCAAATTACCTTAACAGAAGGTATTACTTTATTTCTCAGAACTTGTTCTTTTCGGTCGATAATTTGGACAGGAATTTCTTCATAAGATAAGTCTTTCTCAAAATGCAGGGGTTCGTATTCAATTACATGCTTGTAATCAGGTTTGTAAGGTCGTAACATAGAAACATGGAAGACGTTGTGGATATTCTCGAGTGCTGGAGGTAAAGCTACCTCGTACGCAACTTCTCCAATTCTTCGCAGTACCTCAAAGGGTCCAATAAATCTTGGGCTCAATTTTCCTTTCTTTCTGAACCTGATCTTTCTCTTCTAGGGAGAGACCTTCAAGAAAACATAACTACCTGGTTCAAACTCGATATTTTTATGATGTGGATCAGCGTATTTCTTCTGTCGATCTTGAGCTGCTACCAGTCGTGCTCGGATCACTTTGACTATTTCTGCCGTCTGATGTACCAATTCTGGCCCTAGCAATTGTCTTTCACCAATTTCATCCCAATAAAGCGGAGTTCTGCACTTTCTGCCGTATAACGCTTCGTAAGGCGGCATACCAATACTAGCGTGGTAACTGTTGTTGTAGCCGAACTCTACCAACGGTAGGTGATCATCCCAATTTCCTTTGAAGTCCATTACACAGACTCGTAACATATCTTCCAGTGTTTGAATCGTTCGTTCGCTCTTTTCGTCTGTTTGAGGGTGGTAAGCTGTACTCATTCGCAATTGCATACCCATGCATTCCTGAAGACGTTTCCAAAAATTTGATGTGAAGCGCGGATCCCTATCGGAAACAATAGACACCGGCACTCCGTGCCTCGAAACAATCTCTTTCACATATAATCTTGCCAACTGATCTAAGTTAAATCTGATTTTGATAGGAAGGAAGTGCGCGGATTTCGTCAGTCGGTCAACGATAACCCATACTGCGTCGTAGCCTTTCTGAGTCGTCGGGAGGCCAACCACGAAGTCCATCGTAATATGTTCCCATTTCCATTCTGGGATCTCCAACGGTTGTAGCAATCCACTCGGTCTCTGATGTTCTGCTTTAACTTTCTGACATGTCAGACATTTGGCAACACATTCTGCAACATCACGTTTCAAATTCGGCCACCAGAAATGTTGTCGAAGATTTTGGTACATTTTTGTACTACCAGGGTGAATCGAATATCTTGAACTATGAGCCTCACTCAAAATTTCTTCCTTAATTTCTTGTACTGGCGGAACCCAAATTCTGCTTTCAAATCTCAATATTCCTTCCTTATCCATCTTAAATCTTGGTTCGGTTCCTTCAGATATCTTCGTTGTTACCTTTTTGCATTCATCATCCTGAAGCTGAGCCTCCTTCACTCTATCTAGTAGAGTTGTACCAGATTGCATCTGAAATAGCTTCTCATCAATCTCCATAGGATACTTCACTTCTAACTCCAGTTTCTCCATATCTGCAATTAGCTCCTGCTGAGCAGTCAACATCATCAATTTCTCACGACCCTTTCTACTTAAGGCGTCGGCAACCACATTAGCCTTACCCGGATGGTATAAAATCTCACAGTCATAATCCTTGATTAATTCCAACCATCTTCTTTGACGCATATTCAAATCTTTCTGTGTAAAAATATATTTCAGACTCTTGTGGTTCGTATATATTTCACACTTCTCCCCGTATAGATAGTGCCTCCAAATTTTCAAAGCAAAAATAACTGCAGCTAACTCCAAATCATGGGTTGGGTAACCCTTCTCGTAATCCTTCAACTGCCGTGATGCATACGCAATGACTTTGCCGTTTTGCATCAGCACACAGCCAAGTCCTTTATGCGACGCATCGCTAAAAACAACAAAATTTCCTGTATCATCCGGAAGAGATAACACAGGCACTGTACTCAACCTCTTCTTTAATTCTTGAAAACTCTCCTCACACTTCTCCGTCCAAACAAATTTCACAGCTTTTCGAGTTAAATTCGTTAACGGAGTTGCGATATTAAAAAAATCTTGTATGAATCTTCTATAATATCCTGCTAATCCAAGAAAACTTCTTACTTCTGACGGCGTTCTCGGCTGATCCCAGTTAATCATAGCTTCTACTTTGGATGGATCTACCAAATTCCATCTTTATCGATTACGTGACCAAGAAATTGTACTCTCTCGATCCAGAATTCGCATTTCGAAAATTTAGCATACAACTTCTCCCTTCTCAATACTTCCAACGTTAACCTCAAGTGTTCTTCATGTTCCTCTTTGGTTTTGGAATATACCAAAATGTCGTCTATAAATACCACCACGAATTTGTCCAAAAACGGCTTGAACACACCATTCATTAGTCCCATAAATGCTGCAGGAGCATTCGTAAGACCAAACAACATTACTAAAAACTCATAATGACCATATCGCGTTCGGAACGCTGTCTTCGGTACATCCTCTGGCCTCACCTTCAGTTGGTGATAAACACTCCTCAAGTCAATCTTGGAAAAGTATTTTGCTCCCTTCAATTGATCAAACAGATCATCGATCCTTGGTAATGGATATCTGTTCTTGATCGTGACCTTGTTTAGTTCTCTGTAGTCAATGCTGAGCCTCATCGATCCATCCTTCTTTTTCACGAATAACACCGGCGCTCCCCACGGCGATACGCTCGGTTGAATGTACTTTTTGTCCAATAATTCTTGTAGTTGTACCATTAATTCCTTCATCTCTACTGGCGCCATTCGGTATGGTGCCTTCGATATTGGAGCAGTTCCGGGCGCCAAATCAATTACAAAGTCTACTTCTCTATCTGGTGGAAGTCCTGGCAAATCGTCTGAAAATACATCGACGAAGTCCCTCACAATCGGTATCTCCTCTACCTTCGGGTTCTCTTTTCGACTGTCGACTATGTAAGCTAAATATTCTACACAGCCTTGTCTTAATAACTTCCTGGCCTGCAACATCGTCAGATAACTCGCTTGTCTAGGCGACTTGCTACCATAAAACACAACATTTGACGGAGTCATAAGGTTAATACGCTTCTTTTGGCAGTCAATTACAGCCCCATAATTGGATAGCCAATCCATACCCAATATAACGTCGAATTCCCCCAATCGAATAGGGATAAGATCTACATTCATGATATTACCCTTAATATCCACTCTACAATTCTTATACACATGCTTAACAGGAATTATCTCTCTATTCGCAATTTCTATAATCATGGGATATTCCAATTCATCCTTAAGCAAATCTAAACTATTAGCAAAGTCATCGGATATAAAGGAACAAGTAGCACCCGAATCAAATAAAACGTAAGCATTAATTTCATTGATCGGAATGATACCTGACACCACATCACGAGACTGGATTGCATCCTGCACCGTCATATTGAAAGTTCTGGCGGTTGGTCGGTTTGTTACAGGTGGTCCGGTGATGGTTAAGGTATTTTCACTGCTATTTCTCCGGTTTCCTCCTTGTCCTGATCCTCCCGATCCCTTATTGGGACAGTCTCTTGCTAAATGATCTTTCGAACCACAATTGAAACAAGCACCCTTCTTTGGGTTTGGACAATTTGGTGCTATGTGGCCTTCCTGACCACAATTGTAGCACACTCTCTTTCCCTTCAAACAAACTCCTAGATGTACCTTGTCGCAAGTCGGACATGCTTCTATCTTCTTTTTCTGCCCTCCGTGTTGACTTCCAGCTGTCGAGTTATCCGTCCACTTCCTCTTCTGATTAATATTATTCCCAGTATTACTTCCCCCAGTCTTGTTATTACCTTCATTCTCACTCTTTTTCTTTTTCTGTTCTTGGTTGTACTTAGTCACTGCATCACTTCCTCCTTCCGCGAGAATGGCCTTTTCCAAAATTCCCGCAAATGTGTTAAGTTGAAACATTGATACCTTGCTGTATACCCAAGGCTTCAGTCCTTGTTCGAATCGTCTGGCTTTCCTCTCGTCAGTGTGTACTTGATACGGGGCAAACCTTGCCAACTCATCGAATTTAGCCGCGTATTCAGGCACGCTCATGTTTCCCTGTTTCAGTTCCAGAAATTGCACCTCCATCTGATTCTGCGAACTAGCTGGGAAATACATTTCAAAAAACATCTCTTTGAATCTCTCCCACGTAATCACACCTTCACCTCCTCGCATCTTGTTTGCCTGCCACCAGTAGCTAGCCTCAGACTTCAGCATAAATGTCACAAAAACGGTCTTCTGATCTTCTCGAACCCTAGCAACGTCGAAAACCTTCTCCATTTCCATCACCCACGTTTGAGCCTCGATCGGGTTTCTGGAACCTTTAAACTCTGGCGGTCCCACCGCCTTAAAATCTTTAAACGTTGTGCTAGGTGAAGCTTGCGGTTGGTTATTCATGACTCCAGTTAGTAAATTAACTAGCTGTTGAACTGGATTAACGTTGGTATTATTGTTATTATTGGTTGACCCTTCCTGAGCCGGTTGACGTTGTTGTCTTCTCCTTGGCGGCATTTTTCTGTTAAATAAACGTTTATTAGAACTTTATTTATTTCTCTACATAGTTAAGACATTACTCAACAATTTAACATATCACTTAACACATCATCTCAAACAACTTGATGTCTTTTCATTCAAATAAAAAGTTTTAACATTAAACTATAGCATACTGCTATTTACATTATCTATCCTGGAATAAAGAATCCACAGGATTTAAAACATTCAAATATTAACATATTTCTTAGTTCATAAACACATCGGAATTTACATAAAACTATATAAGTCTTTCACATAAATAAACCGATTCTATTCCTATCTTCCAAGGTGCTCAATAGCCTTACCACGCTCCTCATTCATGATACGAGATATCGTCCTACGATCCAACATATACGATGGAAGTCCTTCAAACTGGATGGGGTACCTTAACACTCGCTCTTGAACCTCATCCATCGCATGATTAAGTGTGGCCTACGTGTCTTCAAGCTTTGCCTTCTTTGCACGACTATCATCTTCTGCACGATCAGCTCGATGTGATTCTCTTACCCATCCTTCCTCTGCTATTTTCAGTCTTCCGGAGGTTTCCTTCAGTTCCTTCTTCAGCTTCTCTATCTCCTCGGTCTTATCTTCGATTTGACCCTTCTCATGAACCAGATCCCACTCCACATTTCCTAAACGTGTATGAAGGGTCACAATCTCTCTATCCTTCTCCTCTAAAGTAGACTGCTGAACAGTCGCTCGCTCAGTCAATTCCTGAACCTCATCTTATAACTCCACGTTACGATCATATAGTGTGTCATACATCTCAGCATCAACAGTGTACCGTGGTAGCTCCTCTTCTTCTTCCTCCTTATCAAACTCCTCCTCAGGACCCTCCTCAGGATCAATCTCAGGTTCATGCTCCTGACCAACAACGGTGATCAATGGAGATGACTCCCTCTGAACTAACTGTTCCCTAATAACATGAATGTCTCGGGGCTCCTCCTTTGTAGGTACTATAGGTAATCGGGGTTCTTCCTCCCCAGCTTGACTAGCTTCTCCAACATTCGTCATCCTGACAACAAAATTTTAAGTTTTAGTTACTAAGTCATACTATCTAACGCATACTTAACACATAAACACATAATGTATTTTATTATCTTCAATGAATTACAAAAATTCATTTCTTAGAACTCGATAAGAGTTTTCAATTTCTATCTTCTTCTATAAGGCTACTACCTAAGGTTGTTTCCCCCACCTAAGGTTCATAACCTACAGCTTTGATACCAACTTGTGACACCCCCAAATCCGGGTACTTCAATTCCACGGGATTTGGTGTTCACTGTACAAGAATCATCTATCTATCTACCCATAAATAATATCAAACCATACAATAGATAGAAATCATAATAAAATCTCTTCCCTTAAGGGTTACATCAACTGAATCATAAATAAATCCCAGGTTACTCTAACCTTAAAACATCTGTGCGGAATTCTAAACAAATAAGTCTTAACATCAACATAACTCAAGTCTTAAACAAATACATCAGTTAATAAATAACAGGTCTTCATCATTTGCTAACTTTGCCCTTGCCCTTACTAGTGGAAAGGTTCATCGCTTCTTTCGTTCTTAACTGTAATGTTATTATTAAGCAAGAGTGAGCACAAATGCCCACAAGTATAAAAATGAAACAACAGTATAATAACATGCGAATAATCAACGTCATCTGAATAAAGCTCAACTTTTGAATCAAGAATAAATAACATGAATCAAGAATTCTGAGGGTCATAAGACCTTGAACTATGTCCTAGGTTAACAAGAAATATACTTGAAACCTTTAACAGTCATAAGACTATGGACCTTCTTCTCGTACTTAGGGGGATCAGCCCTTAGTACCATACTGTGCACAATATCTTAACGCTAAAGCGTAAATAATCCCCTATACAGGGTTGTTCATCTCAGTTTGACATTCGAGTCCGTACCAAAGGAAGTTTGGTTTGGATAATTTCATCAAGGGTTCTGAAATTTAGAACGCTCATCAACTATGCACTAGTTGAATCAATAAGGTTCACTAGTCTAATAAGGTTCAATAATAATTGATATTTGATTAGAATAATAATCTCAAAAGTATACAATAGGACAATTATTGTATAGCTGAATCATGCTTTGGAAAGATAATTAATCTTTAATATCATGCTTGAACTTGAATAATAACAAGGATAATTTATTCGTGGTAAATAATAAACTTGATCAATAATGACAAGTAGGGTTAGGAAAACTTGCTCGACATAAAAGTAACGTTTAAGTTTAAATAAACTTGCTCAATAGAATGGAGTTAGGGATAGGATACTTGCCTCGTGCGTAGATTACACTTTAACTAAGCACGTTCTTTGAATTAAATCCTACATACCATTCACATTCAATACCAGTTAATTACTAACTAATCAACATAACCCATTCTCGTTGTCTACTTTAATTATTGACTAAACTTAATCACTTTATCACATTTACTGCCACATAATACCACTTCATGAATAATAATCTAATTATGTAATCAATAATTTAATCCACATGTAATTATGTTATTTACATGTTATACAACTATTTTATCATCACATTATTCTTCTAACATGTTTACATGTTCATTACAATAATCCACTAACACATTGTTAGACTTAAACATTTTTTTTTAAAATACATTTCTAAATTTTTCTGGGGAGTGGCGCTGCGGCGCCACTATTGAACTAAGGATTCGCGCTGCGGCGCCGTGGCGCTGTGGCCGGGCCCTTGGCGCTGCGGCGCTGTGGCGCTGCGGCGCTGTGGCGCCGTGGCTCGAGTCATGGCGGTACGGCACGGTGGCGCTGCGGCGCGGGAAATGAACTGGTAGCCTGCGCTGCGGCGCGGCATACCA
The DNA here is from genome assembly GCA_016801055.1 of Panax notoginseng. Lineage (NCBI taxonomy): Eukaryota > Viridiplantae > Streptophyta > Magnoliopsida > Apiales > Araliaceae > Panax > Panax notoginseng. Next base: position 78,916,927 of record CM029015.1, on the reverse strand, counting down.
GACACAGAAATGGTTGTTCGCGAAAATCGCAGAACACGCCAATTTCTCCCAAATTCTTATTTTTTACTCAAAATTAGACATACCCACAAGTTATAGTTCATGTATATTCATAATACAACATCTATAAAGTGATTTAAACCCATTAAAACATATAATCGCATATTTAAATCATGTAAAATTGGACCGTTCTTGAAGTTCTTGAGGATTTTGAACAAAAACTTATAATTTAACACTACGGATTCGTTATAACACCTAATCCGTTCGTTTAAGGCTTGATCACTTCGTATTAACATGCTCAATAATATAAGGGTGTAAAATTTAGGGATAATATATAATCAATACATCAATTATCACATATATGGCCATATGGCCATATCACGTACTCTGTTTATTTTGAAATAACATATGTACGACATGTTTTCACAATACTGATGTTATGGTTTGCAACAATATATAATTAAATACGGTGTGATATAACATAACACATATACAACTCATAATCAATACTCCTAACTCAATTACAGAGGTTAAACCAAAACTTTGAAACTTATATTCGTGAAACTTTTGAAGAGCGTAATAATAAAAATTGGGTTGAAGAGATTACCCAAACGTAGATTAGTAGTATTGAAACCTTCTCCAATTTCTTCTTAACTCTCAAAATCTCTGAACTCTCAAGTTTTTCCCTCTGAATTCTCTCTGTGATTTTTATCAGACTTAGAACAAAATGAAAAGAGAAGACGTCGTAATCAATTAGGAAGGATCAGATGCGCGTTGGTGGTCAATTACCCAGTCATGGGTTAACTGACCCTAACCTCTCTTAGTGCCATGTTTGGCTAGCAACTAAGTTAAAACTCTTTATTTTAATAAACCTTTTATCATATAGTTTGAAAATGTCACACCCAATTCATAAAATAAACTCATATCTTATTTAATTTAACATAAATAAAATATAATAATTTCTCATAATTTCACATAGTCACATAATTAATTATCCCATTAATAAATAATGTCAATTTAATAAATCTCTAATTAATAATTAAATTAAAATACCAATATGCTTATTAAATATTTCTTTTAATACAATAAGCTCACATAATCACATACTTTGATAATAAAAATTCTCTATATTAATTTAATAAATGTAACACATAAAATTAAATTAATCTACTACAATTGCATCGATTAATTATTAAATCTAATAATTAAATCATCGAAAATATTTATTTAATTCAATAAATATTAAAATTAAATTACAAAATTCTCGTTCGTCACATCCATTTTAGGATTATGATCCTGCAAAACGGATGTTAGGTGTTCGTAATACAGGATAACATGTTAATTTAAATATGTATATGCACATATTTCTTCATATTTCTCATTAAATGGAGATGAATATGGAATGTAAATTACAAGTAATTTGAAATGAGAAAACATGAAGAGACTTTCCTCCGCGTTTGGTTTATCAGAGGCTGACCTATCTTAGGTTTCTCTCGTGGTTTTTTGGCTTGAAGGTTCCCAAATTATCGTAATTTACTCAACAGGAAGTTAATCCAATCTTTCAACTGGAGTGAATTTGGGTGGTGCCTTTCCTGAGCCTCGTTGGAATTAGTCTTCCTACGAGTCTAGTAATCAATCACCGACAGGATAGCCTCCTGGCGGAGGAACCACACAGCATACATTCATATACAACGTGTCTCACCATTTATGAAAATGATGACATGCGCGAAGCACTAATATCACAGATAGATATATTGCAGTGCAGTAAAAAAAATGCATTCATACACATTCATCATAAATGTAAATGCAACATCCACACACAAACATATAACAGTTTTGAAAAGATTGTAATAGCGGCTTAAGTTCTCTTACTGGTGTCCCCAGCAGAGTCGCCACCTATCGACGTTGGGATTTTTATATGTCCCTTTTCGTTACCTATTTTTTTGTGTTCTCAAGTTATGTTGGATTTGTTTAAAAAAATAAGTGAAAAAGGTCCGACATGTACAATGTCGATGATGGACTGTTATGAGTCGCCAGTTGGTCTTTTATATGGTTGTACCAACACAACCGATAAACGATTTGCACATTGACCCAGTGATGTGATACTGCTAAACGGGTCTGTGAAATCGAGATTCATTAGGGTCCGGGGACTTGCTTATGCGGAGGAAAGGTGTTAGGCACCCCCCGACATCCGTGTTGCCACGGTGACTGCCACTTTTAAATAAAATGTTATATGAATGTGTGTGTGTGTGTGTGTGGGTCAATGTGTTGTTATTTGGAAGTAGTGCTATGCCTCGTTCGCACCTATATACATAGGGTTTGAATTTGTATAAAAATTCAGATTTAACAAGATATAGCAGTGTTATTTTGTAAAAAGAGATTTTTCAAACCCTGTGCTCAATAGTAATTGAGGCCTTTGATACTTTCATTTTATTCAATGTTCGGCTTGATTGCTTTTATTCTCGAGATGCGAAGCATCTTCGAGAAAATAATGTACAAAGCAGTGCCGAACTCCTCATGGGTATGGAAACCATCGGAGGAAATCCAAACACCAGGAATAAATTTACAAGCTGCTTACAGCTGAAAAGGTCCATCACGGGAACCGAATCTAGATTCAATGGACTGAATCTGTGATCACATGATTCCTAGGCTCACATGATGCCGCAATTGATATAAACGCAGTAAGCAGGTATAAATATAAAAGCTATAAATATATATACAAACATGATCGACCACCACGAAGCACCTCCATGGGGGATCGAAAATGTAAATAAAGTTGTAAAAGTGATCAACTGCCATGGAGGAAACTCCAAGCGGAACGAAATGTACAGAAAGCTGTAAAAACGGTCAACAGCCACGAAGTAAACTCTAGGCGGGACGAAATGTATATATATATATATATATATATATATATATATATATAAAAGCGTGTAAACACACCGGATATAAAATTCAGGCTCATCGGACAAAGTCCAACAACAGTTAATATATATAAGTATTTATATATTAAAGCAGTAAACGCACCAGATGTAAAATCCAGGCTCATCAAACAGAGTTCGACACACAGTTCATATATATAAGTATATATATATACGAAAGTATTTAAAACACTAGACATAAGTCTAGGCTCATCGAACAAATTTTGACACACAGTTCATATATATAAGTATATATATATACGAAAGCTATTAAATGCTCCAGACATAAGTCCAGGCTCAATCGAGACATAACTCGATAATGTTGTCCATATATGAATATATATATATATATATATATATATTATATATATATATATATATATTGAAATGAAACTACGGACCGAAGTCCGGGCCTACACACGCAACACAACTCTCAACGTGAAGAATAGTGTGTGCAAAGATGAAGAGAAAAGCTTTAAAGTGTGTAAGAAGGCTTATAGTGGGCTGCCAAAGAAGACTTCAATAACTTAAAATTGATGAACACTCGGCTCCCGCCAGTAAAAAGTAGCTATATATGAGCTTACAAGTGTTTAAAATGTGAAAGCACTCAGTTTAGGGTGTGTACAGAGCAAATTGAACAGGACTTTCTCGCCTTTTTCTCTTTTAAAATGGCCACCCCAAGCCCTCTATTACTCCCGGTGTGTGTTCCGGGGTTGAGACTGAACTTCCGGTAGTATCCGGACTAGATGTGAGCTGTCTTTCAGGGTTATCTCTGAAAGACGAATCTGCCCACCTGCAATGTCAGTAACAGGTGTGCAGAAAATTTTGAGTGTCTACACAATTCATAACATGTCTAACATATAACGTTATTATCATACTATACTATTACAATTTGGCTACACATAAAATCCCAAGCTGAACTTGGCTTTATCTTTTCCTGTATCAGAACGTATTCGCCTTATCTACAATGTTTATCATGATATAGCAAGGGTGACCAATAAGTTTGCCCCATCAATTTTAAGTTCAATAAATTAAGGATATATCATGATTGAAAGAATTGAACAAAAGCTGGCTATAGTTCTACAATATAATTGCGAACTAGCATGAACAAAGTTTACATAGCTGAACGAACATTGAAAATAATAAATAAATATATATATATATATATATATATATATATGGACAAATATCGAGTTTAAGTTCAATTAAACTCTGCCTAAACACTTAACAATTATCTTAGATAATTATATTATCAATCAATATAATTTTCATAAGCTCGTAATAATTTTCAGATAATTATTACCATTTATCATAATTTTTCAATCATTAATATAGTATTTATCTAAATTAAATACCACTTAATTCCATTATCATTAATATTTATTTAATATCAAATATTAATGAAAATCATAACATAATATTATAATATATTTATAATATATCAAAGTATTTTTAATACCTTAAAGTCATATTTATATGATTTTTAAACAATTAAATTCATTATTCGATAATTGCCATTAATATTAAATATTAATATTTTTCATGACAAAATATCAAAAGTTATATTTTATAACTTAAAATATTTTTATAACACTTAAATCATTTTTATATGATTTTTAAATCATTAATTCTATTTTTCTATAATTTATTTAATATATTTATTAAATAAATTAATTACCATTAATATTAATTAATTAATGAAATTCATCATAAAATATTAAAAGTCATTAAAAATAACTTAAAATATTTTCTTATACCATAATATAATTTTTCATGATTTTTTAAGTATTAAAATTATTTTTAAATAATTTATTTAATATTATAATTAAATATATTAAATACCATTATTATTTCAAAAATATTAAATATTTATGAAATATATTCAGAATAATTAAAATCCAATTTTCAGGCTTTAAAATAATTTTTAGGAATTTATTATGTAATTTTAATAATTAAAAATTATTTTTCTCTAATTATTTAATAAAATAATTATTTTCAGAATTAAGTGTCGCTAAAGATGCATTACGCGACAAAATCGTAGCTGATTCTGTTCTTGAGCCCAAACCTAGAAACCCATGTTAGTGGACAAGGTGATAGGTTTGACTGTCATTTGATCTTAGCTCTTAGTGTTTTCTGGGTAGTCTAGGGCATCAAAGTTATAGTGCATGTGTAACACTATAAGAAGTAACAAGTTTCATGTCCATCCTGCATCATAACAGCAAGATCAAAGCCCAAGAAAATCTTGCCAGGCGTGTTCTTGAGTTTCTGGGTTGCCCAGAAACTCAAGCAGTAACAAGGTTGCTACTTTCAATCTTCATATATTTCATTCTGGTTTCACTTCGTATGATCTAATGGTCAAATATTGTAGAATACATGTCAGGGTACATTTCTATTATATTACATTAACCTAACAACATCATAGGGGAGAGCTCAAGGCCGGTCAAACGACTGTCAGAATCGTGTTCTTGAGAAATCTAGGTTTTCCAGATTTCATCATGAGGCTGGTGGTCAACGCTGGTTTGACCACTCATATCTTGGATTCCACTGTTAATATAGGTGATCTAATAGCATGCAATTATAGTTCATACACCAGTCTATAACATCAAACCAACAACATGACCTAAAACATAAAACACGAGCAAGATTAAGGCCTACAATATCATTGTCAGATAAATTCTGGGTTTCTGGGTTGCCTAAAAACCCTTTTTCGTGCTCGGTCAACGCAGTTTGACTGCTTATAACAAGAGATCTAGACATGATCCAACCCTGATTCAAGTTCCAGATCAAAGCCTACATGGTAAAGAACAGATCCAAAACATAAAACACACAAAACATCTAACACAGAAGAATCTAAAGGCCCTAACATTAGGTTGTCAGGCCTTATTTTTCCAATTTTCCAGATTTGTGAAACCATTAAATTCGTGCATCTAGATGTTATGGATCCAAGTTTTAACAACCTAGATCACTAAATGACACATCTTCTAACATAACTTTAAACAACAAACAACATTAAACAACATGGATCACACGATTTTCAAGATTTAGGGTTTATACCTCTTTAGACTTTGATTCTTGAATCTGATCTTGATGATCTGATAATGGAAAGCTAAGTAGTGAAATAATCTTAGCTTATCTCTCCATTTCACTCTCCACCTCAAAAATATAGAGAGAGAATGGGCTTGACAATAATGAGAAATAAAGTATGTCTTCTCTCTCTCTAAATCTATATAAATGATATGATACAATGTATCTTACTGGCAATTGAAGGCTGATATGTCTAATATATGACACATGGTGTATATTGAGTTGGTCAACAACTCAAAGATATGGCAAGATTTGCAAGCCACTAATTAAAGAATGCTAAAAGGGCGAAATAGTCTTTTTGCAAATAATTTTAATGGCTAACTTGTCAATTGTCCAAACCCTTAGGATTTAGGGTTTGACCCTTAGGGTTTAGGGTTTGCCCCTTAGGGTTTAGGGTTTGACTCTTAGGGTTAGAGTTTAACCCTTAAATTTTTGCAATTTAATTTTTAAGATTTCCAAATTTCGATTTTCAAAATAGAAAATTAATATTTCTAAATTATAATTAAGATTCTATAATTATATTAAAATTTCCTAATCATAAATTTAATCTTGCTAATTAGGATTAAAATATCCGAATTAAAATTGTTAATCTAACAATTAGGTACATAATTGTACATTAGGGTTTCTAATAATTAGGGTTTCTTATTATTAGAATTTCTAATTAATCAATAGGCTTATCCCTAATTAGATTTAAGATTAATACACAAAAACCTTAAACAAAGCATGCCCAAATTAGGGTTTCAAATTCCCGGAACTAAAATTAGGGTCTCCAAAATCAGTTTTTAGGGTTTCTTATAAATCGTAAGAATTTTCTAACTTAACGTTGACGTTCTTAATATAATATTAGAGTTTGCCACTGATATAGGTTATCTGGTTAAACCTTGACCCTTAACCACATATTGTACACATATAATACCATAAACACAGAACATATTCACTTATATACTTAATCCTGAATAATTCACTACAAAAATTTTAAATTCACAAAATTCCTTCCCTGAAATCTCAAATTCATTCACTTATTTTATGTCTAGGTTTTTTATTCAACCTTTAATCCATCAGTTAAGATTTAAATAATTATCTAAATTCTCGGGTTGTCACATTCACCCCTTCTTCTAAAAATTTCATCCCCGAAATTTACCTTACATCTTACACCATGCACCACACACCATTCATACACAGCATCACATGCTACCCAATACATTCCTCACAAGAGTAAAAATTTTCAAATATTACTGAGGAGTTATATAGACTATTGTCTGTCATTTTCGCAAAGGTTTTATGGAAATTCATTCGCAAACTGCACTGGTCTTATGAACGTAGTGGGTGATCAGCCCGTTCTTCCCTGTACTGGCCCAGTAATACTTGTTGGAACAATTTTTCCCCGTTCCTTCTATTCCATCCGCCTTAGGCGCACAAAAATTTTCTTACCTCAATCTTTAGCGAAATCCGCACCAAAACAATTTGGTTCGGGAAAATTTTCAAAGAACGCTTAGAATTTTCATAAACGTTGGTCTAGCCGAATCAAATAGCATAGACTCATATCAATAATTCAATTCAATCGAAATATTTAGGTATAGCCAAACCCAGTTGGCAAATTAAAAATTTTGAAAAATGACGTCATGATGTTGTACTGTATTAACAGCCGGTTTGAGGATGCCGTCATCGAGTGACTTTGTCATAACACATCATACAATAGTGGAACAACGATTTTAGATCAAATTCAACACTAAGTATTCCTGCATTTACAACTCCATCAAGTTTTTCATCATCTCTGCACCAGGTTATATGGTACATAAGTGATAAATAAAAATATATTTTGATATTTTAAATCATTATCGTCTAACTGAAACAAGTAGCATAGACTATTCTTTAAACCGTTCCAAAAATCATTACAAATCAATTTTATCATCTTAACAGGTAACGATGTGTCGGTGGCCCGAAGTCCACTCATACGCAATGGTCACCAGGAGTTGAGAATAAAAATTATTTCAAAAAGGCACATAGTGCGTATTTAGTTGGATGTCAGAAAATTTGAAGTCTAGCATAGCTAGGAGTTTTTGAAAAACCTATGTCTCCACTAATGATCAATTGCTTAGCAATCTATCTATTTCTATTATCCTCAATATTCTATTCACACTTAATTCTACCCAATTCGTCAAACCACACTCATAAGTTCAGGAACTTTTCACAATCATATGAGTTTAAGAACTTGTCCTAGTTAGACCTTTGGCGTCCATTCGCTGAGGGGGTCATAAACGTTTCATATAATTATGAGTCACGAATGTATCATAAGTATGAGTTTTAAGAACTCGTACTTAATCTTATATTCTCTACCTATACCCTATCTATCTGATATACACATGAGAAAGGAATCACCTCTTAACATGAATATAGCAAATAGCGCGACACAGACATTCCAATAATTATCCTAACTCCCTTCTCAATATGAATTTCACTTAATCCGTATTCATAATCCTTTCCTGAATCTGTACCAATTCATAGTACAACTGACACACATCAATCTTGTTGTAAACTTTTCAATCATTCGCTTGATCCTTCTCATTGCCATAACCTTATCAGATCACAGGATGATCTCATCGTATATATTACGATTCATTTCTATATCGCGATCGTTTTGGTTTACGATCTTCTATCCCTGTACTTTAGCCTTTTAGACTCTATCTATTCATCACTACTGTTCAACTTTATTATCAGAGTTAGTGGACTCCGTATCTTTATAACTTGCCGAGATTCGTCTTTGAATCTTATTGACTCACTAACTCTATTTGAGTTAGTCCTTATCCTAATCACTGCGATTATTAGTCTCAAGTAACCCTACCTAAGGTTTATAACCTACAACTTTGATACCAACTGTGAGAGCCCCAAATTCGGGTCCTAAATCACCACGGATCTGGTAGAATCATTCTACAACTATTGCGGAAGATATAAACATAAATTGTTTATACAATAAACTTTACACAGTATTCCCCAAGGTCGAGTAACCTTAACTTATACACAATTCATAACATGTCTAACATATAACGTTATTATCATACTATACTATTACAATTTAGCTGCACATAAAATCCCAAGCTGAACTTGGCTTTATCCTTTCCTGTATCAGAACGTATTCGCCTTATCTGCAATGTTTATCATGATATAGCAAGGGTGAGCAATAAGTTTTTTCAGCAAGTTTAAGTTCAATAAATTAAGGATATATCATGATTAAAAGAATTGAACAAAAGTTGGCTACAGTTCTACAATATAATTTCGAACTAGCATAAAAAAAGTTTACATAGCTGAACGAACATTGAACATTAACATATACATATATATATATATATATATACACACACACATACACACATATATATCATATGGACCGAATGGTAATGAAGGTGATCAGATGTAACAACTCGATATTTTCTATATAAATAAATCAGAAATTTTGCGTATAATTTTTTTTTTTTTTTTTAAAGATGAGGATTTGAACAAGATAATGTGTATATGTAATTATGTGATAAATAAAAATATATTTATTACATGAATATTTACAAATAATTTTATTTTAGAATTATTGATTATTATAAAATATATTCTTATAATAATTAATATAGTAGAAATGTTTTTATTAATTATTTTCCATGAAAATATAGTTATATATTATTTAAATAATATATGAAATGATTTTCTTTGAATAATTATAATAATTATTTTATTATATTAATTTTAGTACAGATTATTAAGTTAATTATTTTACCTTAATTATTAAGGTTAAATATAGGAGAATAAATCAGATATGGAATCCAAACCCTAATTTTGGATTTTTATCAAGGAATGAGAATAATAATATAATATTATTATATTTTAATTTTTCAGTGCTATAAATATGTACCGTATGTACGTATTGATGATGGTTGGTCAATTATGGTGCAGTATTTGAAAACCCTAGTTTTACTGTGCTAAACCCTAATTTGAAACCCAAATTAGAGAACAAAATTGTTTTGTAATTGTGTTATGTGATTAATATTAATTTTAAGGATTTGATTAAGTAAACCCTAATTTTTGAAATTAGAAACCTTAGATGATAATTAGTAAATTGCCAAATGGAAACCCTAAATTGAAACTCAATTATGAGTTCGAGATAGTTATATAACTGTGTTATATGATTTATATTATGTATTATATAATGTTATGATTAATTAGGTAATCCTAATTAATAGTTAGAAATCCTAATTAGCTAATCAAGAAAACCCTAGCAATATTTTTTATAAACCCTAGTTAGTAAGTCAATTAAGACTTTAAAACCTGTTAAGCCATCGTGTTATGTTGTATATGGTATGTGTTGTAGAGTTTAATGCTAATTACGGAAAACTCTAATTTTGAAAACCCTAAATAATAGTTATAAGCCCTAATTTTTTAAATTAGTAAACCTAATTACTAATTGTAAATTCTAATTGCTAAATTAGCAAGGTTAACCATAATTATTAAATAATTAATACCCTAATGTTCCTGTATATGTAATTAGAAAATTGATCACGATTAAGAAACACTAATTTGCAAAAAAAAAATAGAAACTAACATTATTTTTATTTTTATTTTAGAACTCTAATTGTAATTCTAGAAATTATTATTTTGTGCAAACCCTAATTGCTAGATATTACAAATACTTTGTGCTAAACCTTAGGATTAAACCCTAAGTGTCAAACCCTAAGGGTTTGCAAGGATTTCAATATTGCCATTAAATTTCCAAGTAAAAAGACCAAAATGCCCTTTTTGCATTATTGAAGCTAATGTGTAGGTTTTGACCTTAGGGGAAGTTGGTGACCAAATCCAACAACCCCATGTGACTTAAAATGCTAGCAATCAGTCACTCAACTATCCATTACATTGCATCTAGCCTTGTATATATAGATTGAGAGAGAGAGAGAGAAATTCATTTGGTAGCTTAATTTTGCCAAACACTCAACCAAACTCTCTCAAGCTCCACGCCTACGAAATCCTTTGCTAAATCAGTCCCATATTCGAGCCCCACGAATTCCTTAAACAAATCAAAAGCTCAGAATCAAAATTGCTCAAAGTGAGGTATAAAGCTAACCCTAGAATCTGATCTCAGTTGCTATGTTAGATGTTAGGATTTTATGTTAAAACTTGTTGTTTGTAGTATATTTAAGTGATCTGGGTCGATATCTTGCAGATCCATAACATCTAGATACTCGAAATAAGAGTTTTCAAAAATCTGAGAATTTATTTTTTTGTGGTTTGACAACGAATGTCAGACCTTGTAAATCTCTACCTGGTTATTGTTTTTGTTATTTAAGTGTTTGATCTTGAAGTATGTTATAGGGTCCTTTAGCGACAATTTATTAATAAAATTAATTATTTTTATTAAATAAATAGAAAAAAATAGTTTTTAGTTATTAAAATACAAAATAAATTATTAAAAATTATTTTAAAATCTGAAAATTAGTCTTTTATTATTTTGAATATATTTCATAAAATATTTATATTTTTGGAATATTAAAGGTATTTAATTTATTTAATTATAATATTAAATAAATTATTTAAAAATGATTTTAATACTTAAAAAATCATTTAAAATTATAATATGATATAAGAAAATATTTTAAGTTATTTTTAATGACTGTTAATCTTTTGTGATGAAATTCATTAATAAATTAATATTAATGATAATTAAGTTATTTACTAAATAAATTAAATAAAAAATAATTTTATTATATTAAAAATCATTTTAAATAATAATAAGGTATTTAAAAATATTTTAAGTTATAAAAGCTAACTTTCAATATTTAAAGGTAAATTTTATTAATTAATTAATGATTTTAAAGTTATTTAATAATTATATTAGATAATTTAGTTTAAAAATAATTTTAATATTAGAAAAATCATTTTAAATGAAAATAAGTATTTAAAAATATTTTAAGTTATAAAATATAACTTTTAATATTTAAAGAATAATTTCATTAATAATTTAATATTAATGATATTAATTTAATATTAAATGATATTAAATTTATTTAATAATTATATTAAATAAATAGTTTTAAAAATAGTTTTATTAATTTAAAAATCATTTAAAAAGGATATGAATGAATTAAAAATATTTTAAGTTATAATTAATGACTTTTAATTTGTTGATAAATAGTACATTAAAATTTAAATATTAATGATAATTATTTAAAAATAATTTCAAATGTTTTAAAAATCATTTAAGGATAATATTAATACTTTAAAAGTATTTTAAGTAAATAACTTTAATATTTTGGCAATGGTTTCATTAATAGTTTAATATTAATTAAATATTAATGATAATAGAATTGTTTGATATTTAAATCATTTAAGCATGATTCCGATGTTTGAAAATTCATGATAAATTATAATAAATGTTAAAAAAAATATTATAAGTCATTTAAAAATAATATGACTGATATTGAGTTACAGATTAGAGTCTTAGACTCGATAAATACCCGATAAAGTTGTCGGTACACCGACATATTTTAGAAATTGATCTGGACTTAGATAGTTTGACTTGATAAGTGTTTATTTGTTATTCAATGGTTGTTAAACATATGTGATAATGTGATTAGGTTATGTGCTGACTGCAATAAGTAGTGTTATGTGTTGAGATATGTTATTCTAATCAGTAAAATGATCTTATTACTGATAGGTTGTTATACAAAAGATAGAACTAAGTTACGAACCGTAAGCAGCGTATCAGGCAAGTATCTTACCTTTGCATTTCCTTTATGCAATGGACATGAGTAAGAATGTTTCTAAATTTATATTATTACTGTACAGATTATTAACCTTATATTATATACGCTCATTGATTATTAACATGTTAGTATATGGTAATTCAGATATATATATATATATATATATATATATATATATATATATATTTCTCTTCGTTAATTTCTATAAATGGTTATACAAGTGTCCCCACTTGGATAATCAATGTATTTAATCACATGTTGGTACACCTTTGTCAATTACCCGTATATATATATATATATATATATATAATATATATATAATATGTTGAATTATAGATTATTGTTAAACAAGATAAAACCTTTGATTTGGAACCTAGACAAGTATGAACATCTCTTACATGGGAAAACTTTTATGCGCCCAAGGCGGACAGAGTGAACGATACCCTCGTTATTGCATGTAGTGTTGATCAATACAGGGTACAACGGGCTGATCACCCCCGTGCCCGTAAGTTATGACGGTTTGCAGATGAATTTTTGTTTAACCTTTTCAAAATTGAAAATAATGTTCATAGTATGTCACATTAACCCTAATTATAGCCATTACGTAGTTTCAAAAATTTGAAAGAGGGTTGTTATGTTATTATTGTCGGTTCAGATTACTTCACAACTATTGAATTGTTGTAGAAGGATAGTATAAAGAAAATATTTAATTTCTTTCAGCTTATATATATATATATATATATATATATATATATATATATATATACTTGTTATTACTTGTTGGGCACTCAAATGCTCACTCTTGCTTAATTTAAATGTTTTCAGCTAAGTGTGAACAACCAGAGAGCTCTGCTAAGAACAAGGGAAAAGTTGTTGAATGAATGAAATGCTATGTTATGTAATAGTTAACTTGATTAAGACAAGTATGATATATATTATCTATCATGGGTTGTAATGAATGTTTAAAGGTTACGTACTTGGGATTCAAACTCTGATGAATATGTACATTAAGTTGATCTTTATATTATTGTTATTATTATTAGTATTATTCCGCTCATAGAAATGGTATCGTGAAGCACCGAGTTCGGGTTTCAAGTACCCAAATTTGGGGGGGGGGCTTTACAGGTTGGTATCAGAGCTTTAGGGTTAGAAACCTTAGATGGGATAGACCTTAGGCTATGACCTTAGAAAAGAGGAAAACGTTGAAAATATAAATAACTCGTATAGAGTTTAAAAAGAGATAAATTGAATAAATTCATCGTCAAACAAGATAAAAAATAACTTATATAAAACTATTATTTGTTGTGTATATACTATATGCTAATCAGGATAATTTATGTATATAGATGTCTGGTGGAAAAGGCTTGTTATATGTTTATAGCATGAAGAATGATCGAATCCATACACCCGAGCATATATCGAAGCCAATAGTTGAAATAGAGGCTCACAATGAAAACAACTCAGACGAGGTAGTTATTGTAGAAAACGTAATGCCGGATCCAGAGATGATAGAACTGACAGATAGTGATTCAGATACTAAAGTTGAAGCTGAATAAGTATCAACGGAGGTGCGGGATCTGAGGAATAAGGTGTCTTCTCTGGAAAAGCTGTGGGAAATAGAAAAGTTGTTAAATAGTCAATTGCGTCAGGCGTTAATAGAAATAATGGAAGAACAAGATAAGCTTAAAATCCAAATTGATCAGATGGGAGCCACAAGCAACACATCATGTGCAGCTCCGAGTAAGAAAGGGAAAAGAAAGATAGAAAACCATGACTTAGGAAAATCTGATGAGAAGAAAGGGGAAAGAATATGTTATCTGTGCGGGTATGAGGGACATACCACTCTGTATTGTCCTGACTACAAACCAGGAGCATGTTTTATCTGTGGGATAGAAGGTCATCAGGCGAGAGGTTGTCCAAGGAAAAAGGCGTAGTGAATAGGTAGTATAGGTTCTATGATATAGCTGTGTTTAATGTAATATATGATAAGTAAATGTTCCCAACTTTTGTATTAGTCAAGATTGTAAATCCTGACTTTTGTAGTCATAAAGGGATATCTGATGTTTAAAGCATTATATGTTATGCTATGTAAAATATTCGTTGAATGAATATGAATCTAAGTTTGACAAATGAAACAAGTTTAATATATTAAACTTATATGATAAGGTTTAGGATGTAAGTTAAATTTATAATTTTATTTAATCAGATAATGCCGCCAAGACGTCAAACTCGAAATCAAAGGGCAGAAGAATCTGTCAATAACGTTGAGGGACAACAACAAGCAGACCCGATGCAGAACTTTGCGAACATGGTAGCTCAGGCTATGCAACAGGGAATACCAGCAGCAGGGAACCCGCCGAAAAATCGTTTGGCAAACTTTAAAGATTTCAAGGCTGCCGTTGGAATTTAGAGGTACAACTGACCCTGTTGAAGCCCAAACTTGGGTAAAAGAAATTAAAAAAACATTCATGATAGCTAGAGTAGCTGAAGGCAGAAGACTGCTTTTGCCACTTACATAATGAAGGGTGAGGCAAATTTTTGGTGGGAAGCAAATCAGACGAGGGCAGAAGAAGGTGTAGTTACATGGGATAGGTTCAAAATACTATTTTTCAAAAATTATTTTTCATCTAGTATGCAGGCTAGGATGGAGGTTAAATTTTTAGAGTTGAAGCAGGAGAATATGACGGTGTCAGAATACGCCGCAAAATTTAATGAGTTAGCTAGGTTTGCTCCGCCTCAAGTTGATACAGAGGCTAGGAAAGCTAAAAGGCTTGAGCTGGGATTAAAACCCTAGCTCTATAACAAGGTGGCGGTGTTGCAAATTCCTATATTTGTAGCACTCATGGAGAAAGCAATTATAGTTGAGGAGGGAAGTGAGGCCATGAGCCTCTACAACAAGGAGAGGAAGAATAAGGGTAAGACCGAAGGAGCTGGGAAGCTAGGAATTAATAGTGGGAGCAGGAGTGAAGATAGCAAGAGGAAGGTGAATAACTTTAGGAATGTTCAGATCAAGCAGAAAGGTGTTAAGAAGCCAGCGGTACAGTGTAAGACTTGTGGAAAGAACCACTCTAGGGAATGTTTGAAGGAAAAGTTTGTTTGCTATAAGTGCGGGCAGGAGGGCCATATCTCTCCCAACTGCCCCAATCCTAGGATGAACAGTGGATATTTTCTGTGCGGATCAACTGAGCACAAGGTGAAAGATTGTCCGAAGAGGAGGGCGGAGGCAGGGAGTGTGACTGCTGGCAAGGGTTGCAGAACTCTGACAATCACGGGACCTACGTTATCGAGCAAGCCAACAAAATCAACAGCAAGGGTCTACAACATGACTGTCCAGGACGCGATGGCAGCTGGCAATGGGATTCCAGGTATTATTCGTATAACTTTTATTTTCTTTTACATGATTTTCCTATATATAGTAAATTATTTTATAAAGAAAATTTGAGGGAGGAATTTGAGTTCTTTTAGAAATCAAATTTCCGTTTAATTAGAAAATCAAGCTTTATGTGAATAGTTAAAGATCAGTTCGATCAAAATATGATTGAGATCTACTTGCGAAGATTGTGTGTGCTATATACCCGTGTATGTATAGGTTTTAAAACGGTGATTCCGGGGACGGAATCTTTATAAGGGAGGGTGAATGTAACAACCCGATATTTTTTATATAAATAAATCAGAAATTTTGCGTATATTTTTTTTTTTTTTAAAGATGAGGATTTGAACAACATAATGTGTATATGTAATTATGTGATAAATAAAAATATATTTATTACATAAATATTTACAAATAATTTTATTTTAGAATTATTGATTATTATAAAGTATATTCTTATAATAATTAATATAGTAGAAATGTTTCTATTAATTATTTTCCATGAAATGATTTTCTTTGAATAATTATAATAATTATTTTATTATATGAATTTTAGTACAGATTATTAAGTTAATTATTTTACCTTAATTATTAAGGTTAAATATAGGAGAATAAATCAGATATGGAATCCAAACCTTAATCTTGGATTTTTATCAAGGAATGAGAATAATAATATAATATTATTATATTTTGATTTTTTAGTGCTATAAATATGTACCGTATGTACGTATTGATGATGGTTGGTCAATTATGGTGCAGTTTTTGAAAACCCTAGTTTTACTGTGCTAAACCCTAATTTGAAACCCAAATTAGAGAACAAAATTGTTTTGTAATTGTGTTATGTGATTAATATTAATTTTAAGGATTTGATTAAGTAAACCCTAATTTCTGAAATTAGAAACCTTAGATAATAATTAGTAACTTGCCAAATAGAAACCCTAAATTGAAACTCAATTATGAGTTCGAGATAGTTATATAACTGTGTTATATGATTTATGTTATGTATTATATAATGTTAAGATTAATTAGGTAATCCTAATTAATAGTTAGAAATCCTAATTAGCTAATCAAGAAAACCCTAGCAATATTTTTTATAAACCCTAGCTAGTAAATCAATTAAGACTTTAAAACCTGTTAAGCCATCGTGTTATATTGTATATGTTATGTGTTGTAGAGTTTAATGCTAATTACGGAAAACTCTAATTTTGAAAACCCTAAATAATAGTTATAAGCCCTAATTTTAAAATTAGTAAACCTAATTACTAATTGTAAATTCTAATTGCTAAATTAGCAAGGTTAACCATAATTATTAAATAATTAATACCCTAATGTTCTTGTATATGTAATTAGAAAATTGATCGCGATTAAGAAACACTAATTTGCAAAAAAATTAGAAACTAACATTATTTTTATTTTTATTTTAGAACTCTAATTGTAATTCTAGAAATTATTATTTTGTGCAAACCCTAATTGCTAGATATTACAAATGCTTTGTGCTAAACCTTATGGCTAAACCCTAAGGGTTTGTAAGGATTTCAAGATTGCCATTAAATTTCTAAGCAAAAAGTCCAAAATGTCCTTTTGCATTATTGAAGCTAATGTGTAGGTTTTGACCTTAGGGGAAGTTGGTGACCAAATCCAACAACCCCATGCGACTTAAAATGCCAACAATCAGTCACTCAACCATCCATTACATTGCATCTAGCCTTGTATATATAGATTGAGAGAGAGAGAAATTCATTTGGTAGCTTAATTTTGGCAAACACTCAACCAAACTCTCTCAAGCTCCACACCTACGAAATCCTTTGCTAAATCAGTCCCAAATTCAAGCCCCACGAATTCCTTAAACAAATCAGAAGCTCAGAATCAAAATTGCTCAAAGTGAGGTATAAAGCTAACCCTAGAATCTGATCTCAGTTGCTATGTTAGATGTTAGGATTTTATGTTAAAACTTGTTGTTTGTAGTATATTTAAGTGATCTGGGTCGGTATCTTGCAGATCCATAACAACTAGATACTCGAAATAAGAGTTTTCAAAAATCTAGAAATTTATTTTTTTGTGGACTGACAACGAATGTCAGACCTTGTAAATCTCTACCAGTTTATTATTTTTGTTATTTAAGTGTTTGATCTTGAAGTATGCTATAGGGTCCTTTAGCGATAGTTTATTAATAAAATTAATTATTTTTATTAAATAAATAGAAAAAAATAGTTTTAAATTATTAAAAATACAAAATAAATTATTAAAAATTATTTTAAAATCCAAAAATTAGTTTTTTATTATTTTGAATATATTTCATAAATATTTAATATTTTTGGAATATTTCATAAATATTTCATAAATATTAGTTTTTAAATAAATTGTTTAAAAATGATTTTGATACTTGAAAAATCATTTAAAATTATATTATGATATAAGAAAATATTTTAAGTTATTTTTTAATGACTTTTAATATTTTCTGATGAAATTCATTAATAAATTAATATTAATGATATTTAAGTTATTTACTGAATGAATTAAATAAATTAAATAAAAAATAATTTTATTATATTAAAAATTATTTTAAATAATAATATATTTTAAAAATATTTTAAGTTATAAAATATAACTTTCAATATTTAAAGGTAAATTTCATTAATTAATTATTATTAATGATATTAAAGTTATTTAATAATTATATTAAATAATTTAGTTTAAAAATGATTTTAATATTAGAAAAATCATTTTAAATGAAAATAAAGTATTTAAAAATATTTTAAGTTATAAAATATAACTTTTAATATTTAAAGAATAATTTTATTAATAATTTAATATTAATGATATTAATTTAATATTAAATGATATTAAATTTATTTAATAATTATATTAAATAAATAGTTTAAAAATGGTTTTTTTAATTTAAAAATTATTTAAAGAGGATATGAATGAATTAAAAATATTTTAATTTATAATTAATGACTTTTAATATTTTGATAAATAGTACATTAATATTTAATATTAATGATAATTATTTAAAAATGATTTTAAATGTTTTAAAAATTATTTAAGGATAATATTAATACTTTAAAAGTATTTTAAGTTATTATAAATAACTTTAATATTTTGGCAATAGTTTCATTAATTGTTTAATATTAATTAAATATTAATGATAATAGAATTATTTGATATTTAAATCATTTAAGCATGATTTCGATGTTTGAAAATTCATGATAAATTATAATAAATGTTAAAAAATTATTATAAGTCATTTAAAAATAATATGACTGGTATTGAGTTACAGATTAGAGTCTTAGACTCAATAAATACCCGATAAAGTTGTCGGTACACTGACATGTTTTAAAAATTGATCTGGACTTAGATAGTTTGACTTGATAAGTGTTTATTTGTGATTCAATGGTTATTAAACATATGTGATAATGTGATTAGGTTATGTGCTGACTGCAATAAGTAGTGTTATGTGTTGAGATATGTTATTCTAATCAGTAAAATGATCTTATTACTGATAGGTTGTTATACAAAAGATAAAACTAAGTTATGAACCATAAGCAGCTTATCAGGCAAGTATCTTACCTTTGCATTTCCTTTATACAATGGACATGAGTAAGAATGTTTCTAAATTTATATTATTATTGTACATATTATTAACCTTATATTATATTCGCTCATTGATTATCAAATGTTAGGATATGGTAATTCAAATATATATATATATATATAATATATATATATATATATATATATTC
The DNA here is from genome assembly GCA_016801055.1 of Panax notoginseng. NCBI lineage: Eukaryota > Viridiplantae > Streptophyta > Magnoliopsida > Apiales > Araliaceae > Panax > Panax notoginseng. Next base: position 78,897,075 of record CM029015.1, on the reverse strand, counting down.
TGTTCGTTAATTTCTATAAATAGTTATACAAGTGTCCCCACTTGGATAATCATTGTATTTAATCACATGTTGGTACACCTTTGTCATTTACCCGTATATATATTTTGAATTATAGATTATTGTTAAACAAGATAAAAACCTAGATTTGGAAACCAAACAAGTATGAACATCCCATACACGGGAAAACTTTTATGCTCCCAAGGCGGATAGAGTGAACGATACCCTCGTTCTTGCATGTAGTGTTGATCAATACAGGGTACAATGGGCTGATCACCCCCGTGCCCGTAAGTTATGACGGTTTGCAGATGAATTTCTATTTAACCTTTTCAAAATTGAAAACAATGTTCATAGTATGTCACCTTAACCCTAATTATAGTCATTACGTAGTTTCAAAAATTTAAAAGAGGGTTGTTATGTTATTATTGTCGGTTCAGATTACTTCACAACTATTGAATTGTTGTAGAAGGATAGTATAAAGAAAATATTTAAATTCTTTCAGCTTATATATATATATATATATATATATATATATATATAATTGCTATTACTTGATGGGCACTCAAATGCTCACTCTTGCTGAATTTAAATATTTTCAGCTAAGTGTGAACAACCAGAGAGCTCTGCTAAGAATAAGGGAAAGGTTGCTGAATGAACGAAATGCTATGTTATGTAATAGTTAACTTGATTAAGACAAGTATGATATATATTATCTATCATGAGTTGTAATGAATGTTTAAAGGTTACGTACTTGGGATTCAGACTCTGATGAATATATAAATTAAGTTGATCTTTATATTATTGTTATTATTATTAGTATTATTCCGCTCATAGAAATGGTATCGTGAAGCACCGAGTTCGGGTTTCATGTACCCGAATTTGGTGGGGGCTTTACATCAGTCTTTCATACCTGATGAATACATGCAATATGCACAGAGTGCGATTTAATAATTCATAGACATGGCAATCAGAAATGATTAACCACAAGTTATATTTGAATAAACAACTCAAAGTTGAGTTAAGAAAAAACTTGCATGATCAGTTGATTACCGTTACACAATTTAATAAGCTTTGACTGAAGACCTAATACTAATAATTTTTATTGCTAAGTTAGAATAATATCATCATAATATTTAAAATAACCTAAACACATTAACACATAACCCTACCAGTTTATAACACACATAAAACTTAACCTCAAGTCAAACTTTTACAGTCTGAGTCGGGTTCGGTAAAATTCTGACATCCCGATTGCCCAATCGGACAAATATCGAGTTTAAGTTCAATTAAACTCTGCCTAAACACTTAACAATTATCTTAGATAATTATATTATCAATCAAAATAATTTTCATAAGCTCGTAATAATTTTTAGATAATTATTACCATTTATCATAATTTTTCAATCATTAATATCGTATTTATCTAAATTAAATACCACTTAATTCCATTATCATTAATATTTATTTAATATCAAATATTAATGAAAATCATAACATAATATTATAATATATTAATAATATATCAAAGTTTTTTAATTCCATAATATTATAATGTATTTTTATTATCCAATAATTGCCATTAATATTAAATATTAATGTTTTTCTTGACAAAATATCAAAAGTTATATTTTATAACTTAAACTATTTTTATAACACTTAAATTATTTTTATATAATTTTTAAATCATTAATTCTATTTTTTCATAATTTATTTAATATATTTATTAAATAAATCAATTACCATTAATATTAATTAATTAATGAAATTCATCACAAAATATTAAAAGTCATTCAAAATAACTTAAAATATTTTTTTATACAATAATATAATTTTTCATGATTTTTCAAGTATTAAAATTATTTTTAAATAATTTATTTATTATTATAATTAAATAAATTAAATACCATTATTATTTCAAAAATATTAAATTTTTATGAAATATATTCAGAATAATTAAAAACTAATTTTTAGGCTTTAAATAATTTTTAGGAATTTATTATGTAATTTTAATAATTAAAATCCATTTTCTCTAATTATTTAATAAAATAATTATTTTTAGAAATTATGTGTCGCTAAAGATGCATTAAGCGACAAAACCGTCGCTGATTGTGTTCTTGGTGTTCTTGAGCCCAAATCCAGAAACCCATGTCAGTGGAGAAGGTGGTAGGTTTGACCGTCATTTGATATTAGCTCTTAGTGTTTTCTGGGTAGTCTAGGGCATCAAAGTTATAGTACATATGTAACACTATAAGAAGTAACAAGTTTCATGTCCATCCTGCATCATAACAACAAGATAAAAGCCCGAGAAAATCTTTTTAGGCGTGTTCTTGAGTTTCTGGGTTGCCCAGAAACTCAAGCAGTAACAAGGGTGCTACTTTCAATAGTCATATATTTCATTCTGGTTTCACTTCGTATGTTCTAATGGTCAAATATTGTAGAATACATGTCAGGGTACATTTCTATTACATCACATTAACCTAACAACATCATAGGGGAAAGATCAAGGCCGTTCAAACAACTGTCAGAATTGTGTTCTTGAGAAATCTGGGTTTTTCAGATTTCATCATGAGGCTGGTTGTGACAGCCCGAATTTTTATAAGTTATTAAAATAAGAATTTAATAATTAAAATTCTTATTATGATATGTATATATTTTGAATTATGTGTTTTTGTGTGAATAAATTAAATTTTATAAGATTTAATAGTTAATTAAACTATTAAAGGAAATAAAAAAAAACGATAAGGAGTTTGGTGGGAAAGTAAATTAACCCTATAAATATTGGATAATTTAAATTAAGTTGAAATTATATTATGGAATAATATTGTTTGAATATTAAAACCTTACTTTGCAGTGGTGTTGTAGTAAAGTGGATAAAAGAGTTAAGTCACTTAATTAAATAGTGAGCTAATATATGAGTTTTGCTAATTAAATTTGGTATTCTTAATATATATTACATGTCATGGTAATATATAAAAAGGTTTAGTATCTTGAATCATGTTAATAAAATATAAATTGATGGTGAGAGAAGAAAAACCAATATACCTATAAATAATTATTAGTTAGAAATTAATAAATTGAATTAATATTTAAGTGGTGATTAGATGTATGGATTAAACAAATTGTACTGAGACAATTTATGTGAAAAAAAATGAATGAAACGATTATATATAATAATTGTATAATTCATTTGAGTTAATTAAAATAATTATGGAATAAATATTAATTATTTTAATGAAAATGTTTATTTTAATGGAGGTGTTATTTTTTTTATGAATGTTATTTCATAATTTATAATGTAGTAATTATACATATTATAGTTGTATAATTACTTAATGGGGCTAAGTGATTTAGCAGTATAGTTATAGTGTGACACTTAGAGAAAGGAGAATATATTATATAGTAGGAAAAGAAAATAAAATCAAAATAAGCCATGGAGTATATTTGCCTAACATGGCTTAAACTCTTGGTATTTTATAACTGCTGAGACTTTGGGTCTCTTGGTAAAGCTAGTAACTGAAGGCTTAAACCTTCACACGTTATTTTTTGACATGTTAGGGTTCATAGAGTGAGAAAGAGAAATAGGAGTTCTCTGTGAAATTAGAAGAGAGCTTTGGAGGATCAAGGAAGAAGAAAGAGATTAATCAAGTAATCTTCACCATATAATCAGTCTAGAGAAGATTTAAGAGGTAAGAGAAAAATTCTAAAACTTTTAGTAGCTTTTCTTAAAGTTCTTCACTGTTAGAATTATTTTTGGTAGAATGAAGTGATGAAAATCCTGATTATTTGTTGTTGGATAATATGTTAGTATTGTCTATAAGAGACATTAGAGCCAATAAATTTGAATTTTTCTAAAATTGGTCTTTTGGGCTTTTGTTGTATATGTCATGGTCTATTTTAGAGGCTAAATTGATCATGCACACAGGTTTAAGGCTGTTAATTGATAGTGGTTTGTTGTTCTCCTTTGAGAAACGAAAACAACCCAATTGGAATGAACTAAAACGAAGTTACAACGAATTCATTACAAGATTTCGTTAAATATGTCGAATTATGAAAATATAGCATGAACACTGAATTGGAACCCTTAAAATAATTTGTTAATATGTTTGACGTGTTATAATTATTCTCTAGATGAGTAGCTAAGAGTTTAACGAGTCTTACGAATCAAAAGCCAACTAATTCGTACTTAAAATGAGAAAGTTATGACAAAAACTGTAAACTGGGCGAGGCGCTAGAAGTGGTGCGGGCGCACTGAATGTGGCGCGGGCGCGCCCAAAGTGTGCTAGATGTGACTGCTTTGACCTGTTTTAGTAAAATAGGCATAACTTTTTCATACGAACTTCGATTGAGGCGATTCAAGATGATCCGGAACGAGGACGAATAGACCTACAACTTTGGTTCTTTAAATTATTCAATTCGAGGTCATTAGGAAGGGTCAAAATAATCATTTTTGGGACTATTGCGAATAGCACATACGTCCCGCATATATCATTTATATATAAGCATTTAAGATTCTATTTATACAAGATATATAGAACTTAGATGTAAATTGCTTTAATATATCTACTTATCGTTGATGCAAATTGATGTTAATATGCTAATTGATGTTAATATGCTTATTGTATTGAAAATTTATATATTTCTCTTGGTTTGTGTCTTGGGTGCCTAGAAATGTCCATATATGCATGCCGTCGTGCATGTGGCTAGTCTATATTGTAGGGGAGACTCTGGCGAATTTGTTTTAAGTATTATTATGTTTGAAAAATGTTCATAAGTATTATAACTTAAATGTAAATTGCTTTAATATATTTACTTATCGCTGATGTAAATTGTTGTATATTATAGTGATTTTTCAAATAATAAGATCGTCAAGTGCATATCACAGCTGTGTTTACAGAATTAGCCTACACCTGTGATTACGTGGGCGAGCACACCTATTGCCCACAAGGATGTTGTTTGGGCTGAATTTTAGGTATGTGTTTTTTAATTATGACATATAATATAATATTCAAAGGATAATTATTTAGTAATGTTATTATTGTTGTTTTATTTGTAGAAACGGTATAGATGGGAGGACGCGCAGGCTTCAGTGATACAGACATTATTCTGACAGAAGTGCGCGGTCCGCACCAAAAACAATTTGAACAAAGAAAGACAAAAAGCCCTTCACAATGCCGAGATCAACCATTCAGGCCAGGGAGAGGATTATATGCACGAGCATAGCCCCTAGTGGTGCACCCAGTCCATATAGGCTGAGATGTGTGCCCAATGGAGAGCTGAGAGCTAGGTGAAAAGATGAAAGACTGCCTCCATCAACAGATCCTCGGGTGTACCCGATGGCGAAAAGGCTAAAGGGACATACAAGGGCGACAGCATTTCACAATTGCAGCATATCACTGCCAGGGTACGTATTTACAAGTTTTAATATGTTTACAATCATGAATTCTAGAAAATATATGACATTTTTACTTAGTAATATTGTGCTATTTTTTGTATAGGAGTCTCAGTCTCAAGGTACACCTATCTATTGGCTAGATGTGTACGTGGCCACCCGTGATGGTCTGCCTGATGCTATCCAGATAGCGGTAATAAGTTTTAACAACTTGATCTTGTTTATCAATGCTTACAGAATTTATTTTTAACTATTTAATTGTTAAAATGATGACATGATATAAGCGTTTATTGAATGAGCGCTATCCTGAAGGCACTCCACGTCCGACTATTGATCAAGAGCTGTAGGAGAGGGCGTCTGTTGTGAAGAAGAACTACATTAAAGGTCAAGGACAACGACGACGCCCATCCTTTAGTGGCTCAGGCAGCTCTGCTACCCAGTCTTCACAGTCATCGAGTCATCCAGCTGTTCAAACTCCAGCTGACTGTGTGAGAGCTATATGTTGAGATCAAAATCTTTTGAAGATACTAGGCGGACATCTGAGGGCTCTTGATCCTGAGGAGTTAGCTGAAGCAGTAGCGACAGCAGCAACAGTACAGCATGGGGATGACGACGAGGTATAAAATCAATTTGTTGTATATATTGTCGTAATATATATCAGTATCAACATAGTTACTATATTTGTAACTTGTTTTATTATTTTGTTAATTACATGGTGATCAAGGAGGCGATGATGCTTGACGTACCTGCTTTAGATCAGTTTTATAGTTATAGTATAAGCTTGTACTTGTATATTCATTATTTGGATGTCTGTATGTTACTTAAACATTAGATTTGTGGTTATTTATTCAATTCATAGCTATTTTTAAAGGTTTATATATATAGTTTATATACTAGCTAGTTTGGTGGACGATAGATGTTTATATTGTTGTGCACATTGTTTATATTGTTGTGTATGTGTGTTGGGATATAGCAGGTACAAAACAGGTACAGTTTTTTGGGAATTATGCAAACCAGCAAAAAGCTGTTTTTAAGTTTTTTTAGAATCAGCGACCGCATGCGGTCGCTGATATCTATTAGTGACTGCTAGCATTTGAGGGTATCAGCGACTGCCGTCGGTCGCTGCTAGTAGTCGCAGACATGTGGACCACGTCAGCCTTTGGCTCTGAGACATGCTGACTCAGCTTAGCAATCGAAATGAAGAATCTGGTCGCTATCAGCGATCGCAGATATATCGGTCGCTACTAGTGGTCGCTGATGTGGATCCCAGCGACCAGATTTTATGCGACGACTATCAGCGACTGCACTCGGTCGCTAATATCTATCCGCGACTAAAGGCGGTCGCTGATACGCGGTCGCTGATAGACCCTTTTCTTGTAGTGAAAAGATGTTGTTCTAAGTTATAAAACATAAATATTATAATGCATAATGGTGCTTAGCATTAATAAATGATATATTAGATAAATATTATAAGCATACTAAGCATACACAAGAGAGACAAATCGGGCGTGTGACGAATGAAAGTCGAAACGCCGTAACAAATGTTAATGAACGTAAAGAGTGTTTTAAGTCTAAAGAAATGAATATTATAAGATATGATATGGGGTTAATATAAAACCAATAAGTAGTCCTAACAAGACTTAAACATTTGAATGAACTTCAAGTATGAAATATAGTGAGATATAAGTCAAAAGTTAACACAATCAAAATGAACATTGTGTATTGATTAATAAGAAGTGTTATGGGAGGTAGAGTAATGTTTACATTATAATTATTATGCATTGCTATGTGACTAATAGTTGATGTGCATGATTATATAATTGTGTAGGGCACGTGAAGTGCAGATAACTGTAAGTTGTTAAACTGATATTGGTAAACAACGATCAAGGCAAGTCTTTCAGTTCCTATTTGCTATGTGAACTTGATGATTAACTATTTTAAATCTTTATTTCAAAGAGCATGATGTGTTATATATATGTTGAAAGTATAAAATGTTAAAGTCAACTTATGACTACGTTGATTGAGTAAAGCATGTTGATTGAGTAAGGAACTCAATCTTTATACTTGTTATATGAACTGTAGCATGTATGTTATGTTAGTCCAATGTTTATGAGATATATGTTGAGCATGTTATTATACGTTACGTGATGCATGAAAATTGTTAGATTTTGTTGGGTTGTCGAGCTCAACCTTGCAAATAACCATTTTTGCAAGTCAAGATTTCACAGTAAAGATATGTGCTACGTGAGTTATAGAGATCCATATTCACGAAGATTACTTATGTTTTATGAGAAATGTATTTAATATTTTGAATATAACCTGTTGTTGAATTGTAAGTTGAGCTATCCGGTGTATTTGGATATCTATTTATGATGTAAGACTTTGTATAGTCATTTTATTGTAATGATTCATGATATAAAATTTGAATCGAAGAGATGTAATGTAAAGGTTGCGATTTAGGACATTAGAGAAGGAAATTTATAAAAATTTTAAATATTCTGCATTTTAGTGATTTTAATATCGAATAATGATGTAAAGATAGATTAAAGTTGTATTGTTAACGATCGAGAAGGAGAATATTATTGTATGAATTTTGGGGGTGTTACAGTTGGTATCAAAGTTGTAGGTTATAAACCTTAGGTAGGAGTACCTTAGGCTATAACCTTAGAGAAGGAAGGTGAATGTAATGAAAGAATAAGCTCAAATAAAGTTTGAACAATAAGAAGTAATTTAAGAAATTTATAAAGAAGGGATTAGAACATGCGTGAGAGGATTCAAAGAAGAATCTCGCAGAGTCATAAGGAATATGAATGTGGGGTTACCCAACTCCAATAATAAGAATGTAAGGTGATGATAAATAGACAATGTCTATAAGAAGAGAATGATAAACAAGTTAAGAATAGAAAGTTATATTTAAGTATGGTACAATTGTACTCTTTAATAGTTGATATATGGTATCTGGGTTAAACGATTCGTTCATAGAGCGGAGGTATATACGAACTAGCAACTCGAAACCTAGTTTGTTGGTTGTTTGTGGGAAACCACTCAGTGTACCATGTTGAAACTATTAGAGACTCAATGTGTACCAAGTATAGAAAATGAATATGTATGATGAAATGTGGAACTCGAATGAAATGTTGAGCAATGTAAATGAAGTTAGAAATTCTTAAAGGAAAAATTGTTATATAAACAAGAAAATTCAAAGAAGAATCTTGAAGAGATATAAAGATAAGAAATGGGAGTTACCCTAACTCCAATAGCCAAGATAACGAATAATGTCGTAAATGATGAAAAAAAAAGTAAAGAAAGAGGATCGTAAAACAAAACGATCACGAGTTAAGAAAAGAATTTAAAGGGAGATGATTATAAAATAAGATCACGACGTGATCTGTTTAAGTTATAAATGAAAGATGGTCTGTAAAGTTTAAATAATTATAGCTTGATGCTATGAAGATAATATACTATGAAATAGTATGAGGTAAACTAGCTAGGAGTTATAAATGATGAGGTACGAAAAATTCGTATCGAGCAAAGAGCAAGTTATAAGCAAGATAAAGTTAGGAGGGATTTCAATTGAGGACTCATGTGATGGCTGAGTTGTACAAACCTTTGTATGGGCGAGGGTTTTGTGCTTGCGCTCAGTTTATCACATTGATAATCATTGGAATGTTAGTGTCGCGCTATCAATGTATATATGGTGAAAAGGTGATTCTTTTCTCATGTATATATTTGATAGTTAGAAACTATTAAGAATAGTAAGATATTATTAGGATTAGGTGCGGTTCTTAAAACTAATCCATATGGTAAGTTCATGAATCATAATATTATGGTATATTTTGAACACCTCAGCGAATGGACGCCTATGATTTGACTAGGATAAGTTCTTAAACTCATATTATTATGGCAAGTTCCTGAATTTTCGATGTGTAGTAAGCTTGATGAGCTATATTGGTTAGAAAATGGTTATAGTATAGAGAGCATTGATGAAGTTGAAGATTGATCGAATGGTTAAGTAGTGAAGTAATGGAGTAAAGATTGATGTTGATGGATACTTGGATATTCTAAATCTACTAGCTATGCTAGACTTTCGAAATTTATTGACTTCGTGCTGATGTTTGCACTTCTATTTTCTTGAAAAACATTGGATCAAATCATGAAACCAATGAGTTTTAAAAACAATACCGTTATTCGTATGTCTATGCTAATTGATTCGGCTAGACAAAAATGATTTGAAATATATCAAAATATATTTTTATATCATCAATGCATCATAGAACCTGGTGCAAAGATGATAAAGACGATGGAGTTATCAATGCAACATTATTTAGTGTTGGATGTAATCTAAGGATCGTCAGCCCACTATGGTATGATGTAGTATAACAAAGTCACAAAATGACAGAATCCTCAAACGGACTGTAAATACAGTGCGGTATGATGAAGTCATAAAATAATTTTCAGAATTTTAAAGATAAATTATTGCCAATTAGATTTGGCCAGACATGTTTCGATTGATATTCAAATTATTGGTATGAGTCTAAGCTATTTGATTCAGCTAGACAAATGTTTATGAAATTCAAGCATTTCTTGAGAAGTTATTCCAAACCAAATTATTTTGGTGCGGATTCAGATGTTGAAAAGTTGATATGAACAACCCTTTTATAGGGAAGTATGCAGAAGCGTTTAGATGTTTGTGCACAATATATGGTACGAAGGGCTGATCACCCTAAGTACGGGAGTCCCTACAGTCTAATGACTGTTCAGGTTTAAGTTTAAAGAGTATTTATAACCGTGGACAGAGTGCACAATACATCGTACGAAGGGCTTAACACCCTAAGTACGGGAGTCCGTATAGTCTTATGACTGTTAAAGGTTCAAGTTGAGATACTTGATAACCTAGGAACGTAGTTCAAGGTCTTATGACCCCTCCTCAGCATGATTTAGAATCTTTTAAATTCATGAGTTATTCATACTGCTTCCCAAATATTGAGCAATTGTGGAAGATTCTTGCTATTCTAAAAGATAAATGTGGTAAGGATGATAGTCCTTAGAAGGAAGTAAGTCGTAGAATGCGACACTGAATGATGAATATATTGAATAAGTGAGAAAAGAAATTTTGAAATGAGAAGGAGATGAGTTATCAAAGAATAATGTAAAACTTTTAATAGAAAAGTTTAACAATTGTAGAAAGATCTTTGTAGAAAGTAGTGGTTATAGAACCCAATGAATGAATAAAGTATTAACGTAAAATCTATTTTGATAGATTGAATGAATGAAGATTAATAAATAAAATTTCGAGGACGAAATTCTTAGAAGAATGGGTGAATGTAATATCCTGAGTGTTTATGATAACGATCCTTAGAAAAGGAAATGAATGGGTTAAAGAATATGTAATACTCAAATATAATTGAGTCTAAGTAAAAGTTGTGAAAAAAAGAAAGAAAAAAAAACTTACAGGAATTTATTGTGAAAAATGTTTGGAGTGGTAATAAATAAAACCTATATTAAGGTAATGCGTTGAAGATATTCAACGATAAATGTTGAAAAGAGATTTGGCGATAATCGAGTAAGGGAGGTTTCGTTGATTCCAAGGACGGAATCCTTATAAGGTGGGAAGGATGTGACAACCCGAATGTTTATAAGTTATTAAAATAAGAATTAAATAATTAAAATTCTTATTATGATATGTATATATTTTGAATTATGTGTTTTGGTGTGAAGAAATTAAATTTTATGAGATTTAATAGTTAATTAAACTATTAAAGGAAATAAAAGAAACGATAAGGAGTTTGGTGGCAAAGGAAATTAACCCTATAAATATTGGGTAATTTAAATTAAGTTGAAATTATATTATGGAATAATATTGTTTGAATATTAAAACTTTACTTGGTAGTGGTGTTGTAGTAAAGTGGATAAAAGAGTTAAGTCACTTAATTAAATAGTGAGCTAATATATGAGTTTTGCTAATTAAATTTGGTATTCTTAATATATATTACATGTCATGGTAATATATGAAAAGGTTTAGTATCTTAAATGATGTTAATAAAATATAAATTGATGGTGAGAGAAGAAAAATCAATATACCTGTAAATAATTATTAGTTAGAAATTAATAAATTGAATTAATATTTAAGTGGTGATTAGATGTATGGATTAAACAAATTGTATTGAGACAATTTATGTGAAAAAATGAATGAAACGATTATATATAATAATTGTATAATTCATTTGAGTTAATTAAAATAATTATGGAATAAATATTAATTATTTTAATAAAAATATTTATTTTTAATGGAGGTGTTATTTTATTTATGAATGTAATTTCATAATTTATAATGTAGTAATTATACATATTATAGTTGTATAATTACTTAATGGGGCTAAGTGATTTAGCAGTATAGTTATAGTGTGACACTTAGAGAAAGGAGAATATATTATATAGTAGGAAAAGATAATAAAATGGAAATAAGCCATGGAGTATATTTGCCAAACATGGCTTAAACTCTTTGTATTTTATAACGGCTGAGACTTTGGGTCTCTTGGTAACGCTAGTAATTGAAGGTTTAAACCTTCACACGTTATTTTTTGACATGTTAGGGTTCATAGAGTGAGAGAGAGAAATAGGAGTTCTCTGTGAAATTAGAAGAGAGCTTTGGAGGATCAAGGAAGAAGAAAGAGATTAATCAAGTAATCTTCACCATATAATCAGTCTAGAGAAGATTTAAGAGGTAAGAGAAAAATTCTAAAACTTTTAGTAGCTTTTCTTAAAGTTCTTTACTGTTAGAATTATTTTTGGTAGAATGAAGTGATGAAAATCTTGATTATTTGTTGTTGGATAATATGTTAGTATTGTCTATAAGAGACATTAGAGCCAACAAATTTGAATTTTTCTAAAATTGGTCTTTCGGGTTTTGTTGTATAAGTCATGGTCTATTTTAGAGGCTAAATTGATCATGCTCATAGGTTTAAGGTTGTTAATTGATAATGGTTTGTTGTTTTCCTCTGAGAAGCGAAAACAATCCAATTGGAATGAACTAAAACGGAATTAAAACGAATTCATGATGTAAGATTTCGTTAAATATGTCGAATTATGAAAATATAGCATGAACATTGAATTGGAACCCTTAAAATAATTTGTTAATATGTTTGAAGTGTTATAATTATTCTCTAGATGAGTAGCTAAGAGTTTAACGAGTCCAATGAATCGAAAACCAACTAATTCAAACTTAAAACGAGAAAGTTATGGCAAAAAGGTAAACTGGGCGAGGCCGAGCGCGGGCGCGTGGCTGGGTGCGCTGGAAGTGGCGCGGGCATGCTGGAAGTGGCGCGGGCGCGCTGGAAGTGGAGCGGGTTCGCCCAAAGTGTGCTAGTTGTGACTGCTTTGACCTGTTTTAGTAAAATAAGCATAACTTTTTCATACGAACTCCGATTGAGGCGATCAAGATGATCCGGAACGAGGACGAATAAACATACAACTTTTTTACTTTAAGTTTTTCAATTTGAGGTCATTAGGAAGGGTTAAAATGGTCATTTTTGGGACCGTTGCGTTTTCGGAGGCAATCGGAAGGCGTCAGGCATGCACGTATGCAAGTGTAGTGCTTCTGACGATAAAACATGTTGTTCTAAGTTATAAAACATAAATATTATGAAGCATAATGGTGCTTAACATTAATAAATGATATATTAGATAAGTATTATAAGCATACTAAGCATACACAAGAGAGACAAATTGGGCGTGTGACGAATGAACGTCGAAATGCCGTAACAAATGTTAATGAACGTAAAGAGTGTTTTAAGTCAAAAGAAATGAATATTATAAGATATGATATGGGGTTAATATAAAACCAATAAGTAGTCCTAGCAAAACTTAAACATTTAAATGAACTTCGAGTATGAAATATAGTGACATATAAGTCGAAAGTTAACACAATCAAATTGAAAATTGTGTATTGATTAATAAGAAGGATTATGGGAGGTAGAGTAAAATTTACATTACAATTATTTTGCGTTGCTATATGACTAATAGTTGATGTGCATGATTATATAATTATGTAGGGCACGTGAAGTGCGGATAACTGTAAGCTGTTAAACTGATATTGATAAACAACGATCAAGGCAAGTCTTTCAGTTCCTATTTACTATGTGAACTTGATGATTAACTGTTTTAAATCTTTATTTTAAAGAGAATGATGTGTTATATATATGTTGAAAGTATAAAATGTTAAAGTCAACTTACGTTGATTGAGTAAAGCATGCTAAATGAGTAAGGAACTCAATCTTTATACTTGTTATATGAACTGTAGCATGTATGTTATGTTAGTCCAATGTTTATGAGATATATGTTGAGCATGTTATTATATGTTACGTGATGCATGAAAACTATTAGATTTTGCTAGGATGTGCTCAACCTTGCAAATAACCATTTTTACAGGTCAAGATTTCACAGTAAGGATATGTGCTAAGTGAGTTATAGAGATCCATATTAAGATTACTTATGTTTTATGAGAAATGTATTTAATATTTTGAATATTACCTGTTATTGAATTATAAGTTGAGCTATCCGGTGTATTTGGATATCTATTTATGATTTAAGACTTTGTATAGTCATTTTGTTGTAACGATTCATGATATAAAATTTGAATCGGAGAGATATAATGTAAAGGTTGCGATTTAGGGCATTAGAGAAAGAAATGTATAAAAGTTTTAAATATTCTGCATTTTAGTGATTTTAATATCGAATAATGATGTAAAGATAGATTAAAGTTGTATTGTTAACGATCGAGAAGGAGAATATTATTGTATGAATTTTGGGGGCGTTACACTGGTGGTCAACGCTAGTTTGACCACTTATATCTTGGATTCCATTGTTAATATAGGTGATCTAATAGCATGTAATTGTAGTTCATACACCAGTCTATAACATCAAACCAACAACATGACCTAAAACATAAAACACAAGCAAGATTAAGGCCTACAATATCACTGTCACACAACTTCTAGGTTTCTGGGTTGCCCAGAAACCCGTGTTCGTGCTCGGTCAACCCAGTTTGACTTCTTATAACAAGAGATCTAGACATGATCCATCCCTGATTCAATTTTCAGATCAAAGCCTACATGGCATAGAACAGATCCAAAACATAAAACACACAAAACATCTAACACAGAGGAATCTAGAGGCCCTGACATTAGGCTGTCAAGCCTTACTTTTCCAATTTTCCAGATTTGTGAAATCTTTAAATTCGTGCATCTAGATGTTATGGATCCAAGTTTTAACAACCCAGATCACTAAATGACATCTTCTAACATAACTTTAAACAACAAACAACATCAAACAACATGGATCACACGATTTTCAAGATTTAGGGTTTATACCTCTTTAGACTTTGATTCTTGAATCTGATCTTGATGATCTGATAATGGAAACCTAAGTAGTGAAATAATCTTAGCTTATCTCTCCATTTCACTCCCCACCTCGAAAATATAGAGAGAGAATGGGCTTGACAATAATGAGAAATAAAGTAAGTCTTCTCTCTCTTTAAATCTATATAAATGATATGATACAATGTATCTTGCTGGCAATTGAAGGCTAATATGTCTAATATATGACACATGGTGTATATTGAGTTGGTCAACAACTCAAAGATATGGCAAGATTTGCAAGCCACTAATTAAAGAATGCTAAAAGGGCAAAATTGTCTTTTAGCAAACAAGTTTAATGGCTAACTTGTCAATTGTCCAAACCTTTAGGATTTAGGGTTTGACCCTTAGGGTTAGGGCTTAATCCTTAAATTTTTGTAATTTAATTTCTAAGATTTTCAAATTTTGGTTTTCAAAATAGAAAATTAATATTTCTAAATTATAATTAGGATTCTATAATTATATTAAAATTTCCTAATCATAAATTCAATCTTGCTAATTAGGATTAATATATCCGAATTAAAATTGTTAACCTAGCAATTAGGTCCATAATTGTACATTAGGGTTTCTAATTTATAATTTAGGGTTTCTAATTATTAGAATTTCTAATTAATCAATAGGTTTATCCCTAATTAGATTTGAGATTAATACACAAAAACCTTATACATAGCATTTAAATCCCCAAATTAGGGTTTCAAATTCCCAGAACTGAAATTAGGGTTTCCAGAACCAGTTTTTAGTGTTCTTATAAATTGAAGAATTTTCTAACTGAACGTTGATGTTCTTAATAAAATATTAGGGTTTGCCACTGATATAGGCTATCTGGTCAACCCTTGACCCTTAACCACATACTGTACACATATAATACCATAAACACATAACATATTCACTTATATACTTAATCCTGAATAATTCACCATAAAAATTTTAAATTCACAAAATTCGTTTTCAAAAATCTCAAATCCATTTACTTATTTTATATCTAGATTTATATTCAACCTTTAATCCATCAATTAAGATTTAAATAATTATCTAAATTCTCAGGTTGTCACATCTTATACATCCACCATTAAAGGGTACAGTCGCACCGCCTTAAACTTGATACTTACTCGTACATACTCAAGAAATTGGTGATTATCAAAGATATTTAATGTCACAACCTTACTATGATAAAATAATTTCGCATAAATTATTTAATATCGATAGATACTATCCATCTCTTTACTTCAAATAACTCGCCTCTTTAATAAAAAATAAATATATAATAATAATATATTTATTAAACACAAAAATCACTTATTGTATAGTTTATATTACCTCATGCAACACCATTCCACATACCTCACAACAAATATATATATTCTTATTCGAATCATTCTCATGTCTTAAGAATTTTATTTTCTAAATTCTTATTTTAATAATTTCTGAAATTTCAGGTTCTTACATCCTCTCCACCTTATAAGGATTTCGTCCTCGGAATCACCGAAACCTCCTCTACTCGGTGCTATTCCGAATATTACATATTCTTTTTTAATAATTTTATCCATTCTCTTTTCAGAAGTTTTATTATAACTTGCTCACTTGTATTCTACCACATTCTCCTTTCTAAGGAACATTCTACTTACTATATTCATCCTTCAGAAGGATAAGAATTTTCCACGATTTTTCAGTAATCGGGAAGTAGTATGAATAACTCAGATTCCAAATTATGATGAGGGGTCACAAGACCGTGAACTCTTTTCCAGGTTTACAAATGCTTCAACAAATCCTTCACACTGCAAACCAGAGTATTTATCAATCACAAAGACTGAAAACACCCTCCACACATACACTAGGTGGCCAGCCTATTGTACCACTACGTTGGCCCGTAACGTAGTGTGTTGTAACGACTATATGCGTTAAGTTCAGAACCATTGTCTCCGAAAACATGTCCCTTTATAGGGTTGTTCACCTCAACTTTTCAACATCTGAATCCGCACCAGAGCAATCTGGTGCGGCATAAATACTCAAGAATGTTTGAATTCCATAAATATTTTTCAACATCTATCTAGCCGAATCAAATAGCTTAGACTTTTAACAACTCGGACATCAATTGAAATAATTTAGCCAACTTAATTGACCTTCTTCATAATTTAAAAGAAAATCAAAAATTCTTTTATGACGTCATGATACCGTACCAGATTAGTAGTACGTTGAGGATTCCACCATTATGTGACTTTGTCATATTACATCATACCATAGTGGACTGACGATCTTTCGATCACAACCAACACTAGGTTCGACTGCATTGATGACTCTATTGTTTACCATTTTCGACACCATATCAAATGATGCACATGGTCAGAAATATATTTTGAAAATTTTCAAATCATTTTTATCTTAGCCAAAACAATTAGCATAAACATAAGAATAACGGTATTGTTTTTAAACATCATTGGTTCAATCACATGATCCAATATTTTTCAAGAAAATAGAAGTGCAAACATCAACACGAAGTCAATAAATTTTGAAAATCTAGCAGAGCTAGAAGATTTAGAAAATTCATGTTTCTCTATTAACTTCAATCTTTACTCCATTGCTTCATTCTATCAATCTCTAACACCATTAATGCTTATTATACCAAAATTTCTTAATTCTTACCTCAAAAGTTTTTTATACCCAGTATAGTTCATCAAACTTACCACACTTTGGAAGTTCAGGAACTTGCCACAATAATATGAGTTTAAGAACTTATCCTAGTCAGACCATATGCGTCCATTCGCTGAGAAGTTCAAAAACATGCATACTACTATGAGTCACAAGCATACCATAAGTATGAGTTTTAAGAACTCGCGCCTAATCTTAATATTTTCTAACTTAATCTTAATTGTCTCTATCTATCAAATATGATATGAGAAAAGAATCACCTTCTCACCATAAGCATATTGATAGTGCTACACCAATATTCCATTGATTATCATTGTGAGAAACCGAGCGTGAGCACAGAGCCTCCGCCCATACAAAGGTTTGTACAACTCAGCTCTCACGTTAGTTGTCAGTTGAAATCCCACTTAACTATACCTCACTCTTAACTTTCTCTTTGCTCGATACAAATTTTTCGTATCCACTAGTACAAAGTAGTAAATAGACAACACTTAAACTATAATATTTTTATAAAAAACGTTGTGGTATTTTTTTTCACAACGTTTTTTAACAAAACGTTGTAAATACGTATGAAAAATTATCTATTTAAAAAGATATTTGTTAATTTTAATTAGATAACATTTTAAAAAAAAAAACGTATGTATCTAAAAAAACACGGAGCAAGGGTTAAATGAAAACACGGAGAGTACCCTATTTCCTTTGTCACCGACCGTCTCCCTCTCATCTTTAGCCTCTTTTCGTTCCATCTGGAAAACAAAAGCTAGGGTTTGCCTATATTTCCTATAACTCTCAAATCTCTAGATCCATGGCAAAGATAAGGGGAGGGCACACCTTTAACACCGATCAACAGTCGGTTCAACGAAGCACAGAGTCAACCTTAGCACCTAGAGAAGCTCGACGATTGAACCGGAACCTCTCTAAGCTTGCGTCTGATTTCCAAGGACCAGCATGTGATTGATATGTCATAGCACTACCCGATGCAGCAGGGGAAACCCTCGTCGTCTTTTTTAAGGAAGAAAATCAACGTCGTCGGTGATCTTTTGACATCCGAAAGCGGCGACATCGAGCTGAAGAGAGAAAATTCGAGCTCCAAGTCATGGTCACAGAAGTGGATTCATATCATTCCTCTGATTGTGTTGCTCTGCCTCTTCATTCTCTGGTATTACTCCTATCCAGGTATAATTTATTCTTTTACACAATCAAAACCCTATTCTACTAATAATAATTTCCTTCTTGATGTTTTTCATTGATTCTTATATTGTATTATGTTAATATATGTGTGTAAGTAGTTTTGTACTGAGTAATTTCTTTTGTTATATAAATTGGGAGCTAGATTTTGCTTTTCTTCAAAAATTATTTGCCCTAATTTTTTATTGAGAAATCAGTTAATGTGCAAAGAAGATTTTGATATGAAATTTGAGTGTTTATGGCTATGATTTCTGAGGAATTTTGGAGTTTTCTTTTGTTTTTTTCATTCATTCCTTGTTTGGTGCTTGATAAAATATACCGTGTGGTTTATGAGGAAATGTATTAATTTCTCCCAAAATTTTCTCTTGTTTCACTCTTCATTGATTTGTTTCTATAGTATCTGCTCGTTTTGGTTTCACTCATCATTGGTTTCTTTTTAATTACATGATGAAATTAAAGATCTAATCATAATATTTGAATTATTATCTCAATACAAGTAAGGATATAAAGAGTATATATCTGCACTCTTCTCCAAGGATAATAATTGATGTGGACATCTGTAGGATCTGCTTAGGTATATTGCAATTCCTGTATTATGACCAACAAGATGTGGTGCCAGTGCTAGTGAAAAGGGAATGTGCGAGTGACTTTGCGTCGACAATTGCTGATGTTATAAAGCAAGATGGCCATATAATTGATAACTTTTCTCTTGAAGTCTCCCTACCACAATTTATCATGGAAAATGAAAAATCAGTTTGGTAAGTTGTTTTTTTTTTCCTTTTACAATTATGGTTGGATTCAACCCAACGTAGAAATTTGGTTAGTTGTAACTAAAATAGGTATCAGTTGATAAGTGATGTTTTATTCTAGTACCAGATAGTAAATGAGTGGTTTCGATATGTTGGTTGATTTTTTGTTGTCTTGTCGAGAATATATGACAAACACATATTCCCTTGTTACATATATAGATTTGGATTATAGAACTTAACCATCTCTGTCTTGTGTTAACAGTTTACAATCGTAAGGAAGTTTATATTTTGCTCTTAGTAATTGCATATTTGCTTTCTATAAAGTTCTTAACTTTATTTACTTTTTGTTCTTTTAAGCTTCCTCGTCAAAAGTATTTGAATTGGTGAATGTGTTAAACATTTTTGGCCGTTTCCACTTTTTTGTAGATGTCATAACGATATTAGTAAGTCATTGCAAAATTATGTATTATTGATTTATTTCTGTTGTTTAGTACTAAGATCCTATCTTGATAGGTGAATTGCTTCTGACTGATCTACATTCTTATTGTGAATCTTTATCAGATAAGCTATCTTGTAATGTTTGCTTATATATCAGTGACCTTGGGAGATGTACCTCATTTGTCTAGTTTCTACCTTTCATCCAAGGTATGACTTCACTTTTCTTTTATCCCTCGTCTGTTGTTTGTTTGTTCTCCATTTAATTTAAAAGTAAGGCAGCAAATAACTGACTATTACGTCGTCATAGTTGTGGTCTCACAATATTCACAAATGTTCCATGATGAGGGTGACCTTGAGTCTTAAGTGGTTATTGGAACTCTAAATCAGGCTACTGTAATAGTTCACTATATCTTGCGAATATCAATGGTTTTAGTTGGCAATTACTGCCAATCTGGACTCTTTTTTTTTGTCATCACATGGCAAACTCTACCACGTTAAGGTTTTAGAGAGACTTGCTCTTGATATAGCCAGATGATTGTAGGAGGTGGGAATAGATTTAATTTTCCGAAGCTCTACCTGGAAAAACCACTAATACTTTGTAAATTATTAAGTGTATTTTTCTTATTTTTAAATGGTCTTCTCTTTTCGGCTGCCTCTGTGTTTTGTAGGTCTCAATGCTGTTTGCGGAATGGTATCGGATATGTGAACTTCCTGGAGCTAACGATGCAGCGTGTGCTCACTTTGTCTTATAATTGCTGCAAAGTGGACTTTTGAAAGGGGATGATATGTCTGATCGATTTTTCCGTCGTCTCATGGTGCCTTTTCATCCCCATCTTTTCTCTTTCCTTGAAATTTTTTGAACCACACCATTATGAGAATTGGGAGTTAAAACTGTTTGTTTTACTGCAGGAACTCTCGGTTTTACACTGTCTATCTTCTGAAGTTATAAGTTCTGGTACTCTACAATCACATCAACAAACACAACCACTATCCTTCCGCTATTGATATTTATGATGCCCTCGTTGTTTCAATACTGAAGGTAGTTTAATTGATTTTGGCAACCAAAATTTGTTGGTTTCCAGCTACATATTCCTTGTTTTCACTTTCTTCTTGTTTGTATTTCTAGTTTTATACCAGGGATCAAGTAAACTATCTTTATTGTCTAAGGTTTGACTCTAAACTAAATATCTGTTGAAGCTCTTTGTTTGCCTGAGTGAGTTATATTCTTTGTATATATGTGGTATTTATGTAGGTCCTGGCGGTGACTGTGAGATTTATTCAGAAAGATGCAGAGGAGAAAAAAACTTCTTTCAATCCAAGGCCATATTTCAGGTTGTTCATCAACTGGCTGCTCGACCTGACTACCTTGGAGCCTGTCTCTGATGGTGCAAATTTGCAGGTATGGTATATGGACATATTTTTTGCCATCGTTGTCACTATTTTAGTTGTCATTGTGGCATCTATTTTTGTATTAAATTTGCTGTGTGCACTTAGGTTTTGACAGCATTGGCAAATGCATTCCATGCACTGCAGCCACTTAAAGTTCCTGCATTCAGTGGTTAGGTACCTTATTTGCACTCATTGTAAATATAAGCCTTTTGTCTAGTCATGGTGTTTATAATCTATCTGGAAGCTGAACAATAATAGGTCATTTGAATAAGAAAGATCAATTGGCAGATTTGACACTTGTTTTTGAGTATCTCTTCTGTTTTTTTTGGGCAAAATGTGGGGGTATTTACCAAGGTCTATAGTTGCTTTCACTTTTCTATTTTTTGACTTTTCACTTTGGGAGCATAGGTGTATGTATTTCTTTGGGTGCTTTGCTCCTTAGGACAGTGAGGCAGGATTATAACATGGTTAGAGATCACTTGTTTGGTGTGATTTGAATTAGTGATTAACAAATGTTTCTTCTTTTGTGGGTTCTATCTTTGGCTGGTGTGCTTTGGCTGATAATTTGAAGGAACACTATTTGAACAGATTATAAAGTAGACCTTGTATCAATATGGGTTGTTGTGTGTATATTATACATGAAGTATATATATAATATGTACTTGGTTTTTTGATGTAAAAAACCTTACCTTACTAAGACATTTTTTTTAAATTGTGGATGCTCTTAGGTACTAAATGAATTGCGTCAACAAGTTTAAGCTAGAATGCAGGTATGATAGTTTCCAGCTGTTTCTATGTCAAATATGACCTCGTTTTCTGCTCAGTCATAGGATCTACTCTTCGTTTGCAGACAATTGTAGACAATTCCTTATATGCATTCAAGATTCATTGCTCAACATGAATACATGATCTATACTTCCATGATATCATACTGCAGCATAGTTAGATGCCACAGTTCAAGCATACGAGACAAAAATATCAGGATATAAAAAGAAGATACATCAAATATCACAAGTTGAATATAGTTGACTGCTTAAAATATAGCTATAAGGGTTCATTATTTGATCCAACATATCTTTGTACTTAACTTTTTCTCCTTGTAGTGCATACACTCATCTGTAATTTATTAAGCCAAAAGTCAAAGAGAAAGTTGAAGGTTAAAATTCAATCCAGAGACCTGAAAGTTCTGCAGCCATATATATGCATCATTTTGCCATAGAAGTTCTAAATGAATCGGAAAAAACGTTTTGGAAAGAAAACAAGAAGAGCTTATCTTGGGGTTTTAATTAAGGATAAGAAACTTGCCACTATCTAACGAACTTGAACTTGCAAAAATTGATGTCTCTTTGATGGTTTCATAGAACCCTCTATCTTAAATATTGGTCCAGAAACTATACTTACAAAAATATACAGATAGTTTAGTAAACTTAGAAGTAGAAAATATAAAAGAAAAATAGAAAGACTGTGCAATTGACATTCATAGTCATGTTAAGCAGCTGACACTATGAAGCTTCTTTTCTATCCTGATCAACACACAAGAAATACCACTGGTAACTCCTATTACTCCCTGCAGGTCACTTATAGCTGCTTACTTGCTAGTCCTAAATGGTTATACCAATGTATACCACCTAGAAGGAGGGCTTTATACCTGGTTCAAAGAAGACTTGCCAGCAGTTACTGAGGATGAAGCCTGAATCAGAAATTGTGCTTCCAGTTCCAGGGAATGAGCTTCTGATGATGAAGCTTTTGACATAGTTAGACTCAGCATCATGAGTTTCAGCAATTCTTGACTACGCGCTAGAATCAATGATAAACCCTGGGTTGGATGCAACCCTCAATTTCTGTGGCATAGTTCCCTACTATTTTGGAAGTATGTTATTTTATCTCCTTGTTTGTATTTTGTTCAAAGTTGATGTAGTTTTTCAGTACTGGCTCCAGAAAAATTAATCTTTTTGCTTGGCTTTTTTTGACTTAGAGACTTGGCAGTTCATTCAAATCCAGGATACTCAATCATACATCACATACTTGAGGTAGTTCATACTCCTCTTAATGCAATATTATTAACGTGCTGTTAATAGATTTCAATAACAAGCAATAACTCTATTTGAATTGGTGTAGTTGGTTAGTGGCTTCAACAACTGTGGCTTCCACCGCGGCTTATGGTGTTCATCATCTCAGAAGCAGACATTTATTGAGAAAGAATCTCTAATCTGAATCTATGCCATTTATATTAAACCTTCTCTCAAGAATATACCAACCAAAAATAAAAAACGAAAATTAGAACAAATACTGGTGGTTTTCTTGATTCCATTTACTGTTATTTGACAATACTGGTGGTTCTATATAACTTGTATAAGCTAGTCAGTTATATAGAGATAGACCAGTATTAATTACCTGCTTGGGTGCATATTGTAGGGCACTCTTTGGGTGGAGGTACTGCAGCACTTTTAACTTATGTATTGCTGGAGCAGGACAAATTGTCTACATCATCTTGTGTCACATTTGCTCCAGGTTTGCTTGAGTTTTATCCTTGCACAGCCTGAAGTTGTTTCTTTGTTAGCCACCGAGTTCTGACACCTATCTGACACCTATTAATGGAAGTATGCAAGTGCAAGATAGAGCTTGTTTTCTCTTTTCCTATCTGACTTTATTGATGGGGTGATAATTTCTACTCTTTACCACGGTAGATGAACTTTCATGCTTTTATGATGCAGGTTCTTTCATGCCACATGGCCCACCCAATGGCACAAATAAACCTGGACTGCATACTGCTGGTTATCCAATGCCTCGAGTTCCCATTCCACCTTATCACGGTGGTCCTCAGCCATATACTATTACTACTCGTGGTGCTATACACGGACCTGTTAGCGCTGTCCCTCATGTTCCTCAGCCAGGAAGTCGGGGTTTTGGTGCTGGGCGTGGCAGTGCTGGCGCTCCCATAGGCAGTCATCTGCCACACAAGCAAGGCTCGCAGCAACCAATTAGAAATATTGGGTCTAATTTCAATTTTCCTGCTTTGGAAAGTCCAAGTAGCCAGCCCTCTGTCGGTGGTCCATTATCGCGGATATGCTTTTGAGGGTAATATTGTGTTAACATAAGTGTATAATTCTTTTGATTTCTTAATGCAGAGTTGTTTTGTCTTCTCAAAATTTGATTATATTTTTTGCTTTTACATTGACATAAATGTTTCTTTTCATGATTAGATTCATTTCTAGTTTCTATAGTGCTATGTAACATGTTCATTTATATTTATATTGAAAAGTGAATTTGAGATGCATATATGGATAGTTTGGTATATATTTTGTGGATGTAGTAATTTGAAACGAATGGTATTATTGGGATGTATTTTGAATGGTTGATACATTTTGGCTTTAAATTTAAACGAGAATTTAGACCTTTTAGCTATATATCATGGCATTAGCATATAACAGGTGCATTGGTAATGTAGGTGAATCAAAACTTTTTTTTCTCTTTTTTTTTAATCTACAACATTTTAAAAATGTTGTGTAAATGTGCTTAAACGTTGTCTAATATATTGAACTACAACATTTTTTGTTAGAAAATGTTGTGGAATCATACCTTCTACAACGTTTTGAAGCATCTGTTAATTTATGAAAAATAAATCTACAATATTTTTTTCTTAAAAAACGTATAATGTGTAACTACAACGTTTTAAAAACGTTGTGTAAGGGTGTCAAATAGATGACACCCTTAACCACGACGTTTTTTTGATTGAAATCACGTTTTTTCTGCATTATCTATTTACTATTTTGTAGTAGTGATTGCATTTACAACTCATGAGTTTATCACGTACTATTTCATAGCACATTCTCTTGTAACATCAA
This sequence comes from Panax notoginseng, assembly GCA_016801055.1. Lineage (NCBI taxonomy): Eukaryota > Viridiplantae > Streptophyta > Magnoliopsida > Apiales > Araliaceae > Panax > Panax notoginseng. The sequence goes on along the minus strand of CM029015.1, from coordinate 78,872,024 downwards.
GCTATAAAAACATAGTTGTTACAGACTATTTATCATTTCATAGCTCAATCCGATCACGTCGTGATCATCGGTTTATCTTAGGGTTCTTTCTCATTATCAACTAAACTCCATTCGAATCATTCTTATTATCTTTGTCATCTTCATCTCAAACATTATCTTAACATTTGTATTACCAGAGTTAGGAAACTTTTGAATTCTCATTCTTTAGATACTTCAAGATTCTCCTTTGAATCTTCGGTTATATATATTTTAATCTTTATCTTTCTCTCTCTCAGGTTATAGTCTAAGGTACTCTTACCTAAAGTTTATAACATACAACTTTGATATCAACTTGTGACGCCCCCAAATTCGGGTCCCTTAGAACCTCGGATCCGGTCTATCACGATACTACTATCGTCAAACTATTTATATATTTTATTCATAACTTAATGAATATAACTTTGCTTATTACAATTTAGAATATAAATTCTTTCCATTTCTAGGATATGTATAATGACCCCAAACTTTTATAAGTTTCTAATCTTGGTTATTTACCATTCATGTCTTATATCATATTCAATGTTATAAAAATATGCGGAATAATTTTAACTTTTTCAATCTCTTTAAAAAATAAATCTTTTATTGATATCTTAACTTGAATCAATTACATATCTTTGAATCAATTTATGTTATAATTCATTCTATTTGAATTACTGTATAAATTTTTACATCTCGATTCGAATTTCTCTATATATCACATAGTACAACTATACAACTTAACATGTATTACACATAGTAAACTACTATCTTGTACATCTCCTAGAACTTAAACATTGGTCAAGAGCATATATTTAAATAAATCAATCTATCTCCTTCGATGCTATTGAACTTTATCTATCAAGTAGCACGTAATTTTTATCGTGAGTCCTTAACCTGCAAAAGGTGTTATTTGTAAGGGTGAGCTTGACAGCCTAGCAATTCTAATAGTTTTCATGTAGCACATAACATATAATATGGTCAGTTCATGCATTTATAATCAATTAATATTTACTACGCATGTTACTTCTCACATAACAGGCATAAAGATTTTCTTCACAATCATATTATCAAAGGTCAACTTTCAAATTTCATACATATATGCATTTCATATATATACGTCACATCCTCATGGCATAATATAGCTCAACTAACAGTTATCGAATTCATATAATAAATAGGAATTAAAAGGCTTGCCTGATTCGTAGTTATCAACTACGATTTTACTGCTTAAAGCTTATCTGCACTACGTGTATTCCTACACAGTTATATAATCATGGATTTATATCCATCGGTCATACATTTCATATGCTCTTAATATAATAATAAATATTGCATTGTTTCCAAATTAGGTTTGTAAAACTTTTATTTCGCTTTCTCATCATACTCTTAGAATAGCTAGGTATGTATAGGTATACTTAACCATCCATACTTGACATCAACATTCATATACATTTATCACATACTTGACTCGCTATGTGTTCGACACATATTTAAAGTTTATAGATACGTGATCTACATTGTTCATATTCTAACTACTTAGTTCCATAATAATTTATTTCAATCAATAAAGCTTAACAACTTTCTTTAACAAGATTCGATTATATAAGCTTTTAAACCATATATTCGTACTAATAAGCCTCTACTAGTATGCTTCACATAGACATAACATAGTTCATTATTTGAAGACGTATTTTAAACCACACTTGAAAGGTCCAATTTATGCTTAGCTAGATGATGAACATATTTGTCATGTCTAGAGGCATAAGGTGTTCAAGTTCACTTTTAAAAGTCATTCTAGGCCAAGGTAAAGCAACTAGGTGCAACTTTTAATCTTATTTCATAGCAAACTAAACCATGTATGTATTTTATCATGTTTAAAACTTTAAGTACACAAGTTACAGGACCCTCCCCCCCGCCGGGGCGGGCCTTTTTCACATCAAGACCCCCACCGGGGGGGCATAGTTGCTGAATTTTGAAATTTTCATCTCCCTTGTTACGAAATAACAAGCCAAAATCCTTTCTAACCTTCATAATTTGAGTTATACTTATCCAAATTAGTCCGTTTTCGATTATATGGATTCGTAATTCATAGAACTACAACATACTATAATTATAACAATTTACAAAAACCCTAACTAACCTAATTCTTAATTCAAAACTCATGTTCATACTAATTTTCATGTTTTGAAAAGTTTAGCGAATTCATTCACTACGAATTCGTTTCTAAACCAAATTGGTTCGTTTAACTTCTGTTGTTTTCACATTCAACTATTTTAACAATGTCTAGCATCAATTGACACATTCTATCATGCTTCAACCATAAACTTTTTGACTCAAAACATGTATTTTCGTACTTTTCTAAGAATCTTGCAAAACTTGAATTTAAGAACATTGTTAAGAATTATACCTCTTGAAGCTAAATTGACAATCCTTGAATCTTAACTTATGACTTCTCCCAACTTCTCAACCACTTGCTCACTAGAATTCTCAGAATTTCAAAATGTGAAGAATGAAGAAGGGGGTCTCTATTTATAGAAGAGCCATAGATCAAGTTTGGGTTTTGCTCCACGAATCAAACCAAAGAAAGAAAGAAGAAGCTATTGGGTATAGAGGAGTTGGTCACCAACTTCCTCTTCCTCCATCACTCCATTCATCATCACCATGATTGCAAACTTTGTTGCCATTTTCATTTCACTGAGTTTGAGAGTTGAAGAGGTAGGCTAGGCCAATGGCCTATTCACGTGATAAATGAGATGAGACTCACAAAATGGGACAAAAGCTATAACTCAACATTCCATATTATTAATAACATATATGGGTTTATTTGATATTTGTCCCCAAATGAGTACATACACCCACTCATACATTATACATAGAATTTATATAATTCTTGTACATTGGTTTATTTCAAATAATATTTTAATTGAGCTAATTATAAAATAGTTGGATATTCTCAATCCATCATTTTTCATAAAATTTATCATCTCAAATATACCCAATTATTATAATGATAATTAATACCAATTATTTATTAACTTCTCATTTATTTTCCCATTAAATCCCCATTTGATTTTACTTCCCTTGTTATGTCCCACAAGACATAATTATGTGAACTTAGTAATTAATAGCTCACAAGCTTATAATAATATAATCTCACAAAATAACATTATTCTTAACTTTATATCTTATAATATGGTCATGGAAGTGGTCCATTGCACCATGTTACATTTTATTATCTCACTTGCACATAGTGCTAACATATTAGTCTTTATACATGTGTATTCAAATACTTCCTATATTATATAGTTACTATTGAAGTGTCACACTTCATTTCATATCATATAGATGTAGCTACTATATAATATAAAATCATTGCGCATACAAATTAATTCCTTCAATTATTCATTCATTAAATTATTTAATTAATTCTTATTCGATCACTTTGCCACACTAGGCCTATCACACAAGCTTATATTAAGCTTATTACTTATTCATTTCCCACCACATTACTATAATCAAAATTATGTACTTCGCCATAACATAACATAATATGTTTTTATCATGTTTTCTGTAACGCCCGAGAAAATCGAATTTTTATGAGAATTAAATTTTTATTTGATTATGTGAATTAAATGAATTTAATTGATTATTTATATGAGTAAGCTATGTGAAGGTCGTTCTATGACCTAGAATGTGCGGACGTGGTTATTATTCTGGCTATGTGCTAGAATTAATTGTTTTGAATTTTCAAGACGAAAATAAAAGTTTTTCAAGAAATTTCTGTAAAAACACTATTCATCCCTTTTGCTCGGGAATTAAGTTTGAAATTCCGAGAAACGCATAATGATAGAATATGAAAACGAGATGGAATATTTAATAATATTTCATTTATGGCAAACGAAGTTTTCACCTACGGACTTAAAACCTAAGGGTTGAGAAGAATGATTTCTGTGAAGGAAATGAGCTTCGTATAATGAATTACGATAATGATTATGCGTACGTTATATGGGTATGATACTATTTAGTATACGAGTATAATACAAAGATTTAATACAAAATACAATACGAATATCGTATGAGTATTATACGAAGAGAATACGTGAATTATACGTGTAGAATACGATTGGTGTAATGGACTTAGAGTTTAGGACTTAGTATAATCCAATTGGGTTTGGATTATACCAAGCCCAAGTAATTGAGTAATCAAGCCCAAAGAGTTATCTATTTAAGCCCAAGTTAAAGTTCAATGTTAGGATTAATTAAGCTCGATCCAATAAATCGAACCGTGGATCGAACCGATGAGCCACCGAATGGGTAAAATCCATGGGGCAGCCCATGGGGATGACCCATGGGCATGTGGGCCAGCCACTTGGTGGCCAAGTAAAGTGAACTACTTGATCACCAAGTATTTTACTTGGTGATGAAGTAGTGAATAGTAAGGAGGTGGGGGAGAATGACCATAAAGCCCTCCATTTGAGTTTCCTATATATAGAAGGCATGCGTGGTCATTTGGTGGTTTCCAAGAGATCATTCAACTTATATTGAGAGAGAGAGAAAGAGCTAGACATAAGCAAACATCTCACTTTGAAGCTTTTCCTTAGAGATTTTAGCAAGAACATAAAGATCGATAAGGTAATATTTCATTAATAGTAGTTTTCCATCCTTTTGATTTCTTTGATTATAAAGAATCATAGATTGGTGGAGCATGCCTCATATGGAGGAATAAGGATGGCTTGTAATATGTAAAACCTTTATAAGTCATGTGTAAATGAAAATCGTAAGGGTTTACGTAAGTTTAAACTGTAGAAACCATTGAACGTTAAATTGGTTGTTGATGGACAAATTGAACACCATCACTATTAGGATATATGCATCTTGCTTGGTTAGGATGTAGATATGAAATCAATGGAGTGTTCTATTTGATTTGGCATATAGAACACTAGTAACGAAGTTATGTCGAATTTTACAGAATTAGACGTTAAACGTCGAAAACGTAGAAATTCCAGATTAGTTGTCGAAAGTTGCCGTGAGACTTGAAAATGTTGGTTTTCAATGTCAACACGTGAGATAGGGTATTTAAGAGTCGTGGGCTCAAGAATCGTCGGATTCTGACTTAAAATGAAGAAAATGAGCATTGAACGCTCAAAAGCGTTTAACGAACGCTCAATAATGAACTTAGAAGTGAATTTTGAGTTAACGGATTCAAAAATATAAAATTATTCTATGAACACGTAGAGTATGTAATTTATAAGTTGTAGGCTTTTGAACGGTCCAAATCGGACTTATAACGAAGAAGTTATGAAGTCGGGAAGTTCACTAAAAATTTTGTTTGTAAAAATTTTCTGGTGCTGAGGTCTGGCTCCGCGGCGCCAGACAAGGCTTGTTGTGCCGTGCCACAACTCCGTACACAGTGTATTGACCTACTGAAGAGTGGCGCCGCAACGCCATTCACAGGTATGGGTTTCGAGCTGCAGCGCCGGAACCGGGACTTTGCTACTGTAAACTGGCACTGCAGCACCAGTGTTACATAGAAGGGCCACGCCGCGGCACCGAGGCAGGGCATTTGTTAGACAAGTTAGGTTTGAACTCCAATTATTTCAATACCTATATAAGTTAAGTTTATATACTTAATAAGCGTACTAAAACTATTCCTATGTTATATAGGTGATGAACTTAGGAAGTAAACACAAATTATTAGTATGAGAGCGAAGAACACGAAGTGTTTATTAATAAACCGTGAACGGTAACTGACATTGGTACTTCACCAATGATGATCGAGTCCGGTTAATAACATAAGATCGTTAAACAAGCCGGGATAAGGGGTAGTAAGTCGAATTGACTTTATTAATGAAATGAACACTTAAGACATAGAAGAGAAAGAAGTTGGTAGAAACAATGTGATTGATTGTTTGGTACCTAATTACAGCGTGCTATATGAATATATCATGTAGATTTTGTAAAGGCTGAGAACAATCGAATAAATTATTTGAAGACGCTTGAAGGCAAGTTTTCTTAACGCTTGTCTAACCTATTAGTCAAGTTTTCTGTGATTCATTGTAATGAGTTGCATGAATGATTTTAAAGAAAGGGTCGATGCCAATTTTAACTTGGCTAGACTATTCGTAAGAGATAGATTGATTTGTATACATATCTTTCTATATAGAAATGATAACGCTATCCTATGCCAAGTATTTGGTACGGATTCAAAGGTAAGTTTGTCTATGAACAAACAAAAGTATTTTTCATCGATTATTCGATGGGCACACGAGTTTGCCAAAACTTAAACGTAAATACGTTTAATGGATGAATGTTGATCAACATAGAGTACTATAGGCTGATCACCTAGAAGTGCTCGTAAGTAATGCCGGATGTACAGCCTTAGTGCTGTGATGTCCTTTTCAAGTATGAAAACAGAAAGATACTGTTCAAGGTCTTTCGACCGGTTCAGAATTCCTAAACTATTATATACTTTGGGAATTGATGTTATGAATTATTAAGTATTAATGTTTCGTAATACTTCATGACTATGTGTTCAGTTATGAAAGATTTTCATATAATTCACGAAAGTGGTATTGATATTATTCTTTGTTAGACTTGCTGAGCTTGTTATGCTCACTTCTTACGTGAATTATATGATTGCAGTTAACTGAGAATGCTAAGAGAAATAAGGGCAAGGCTAAGATGGATAGTTAACCATCTTGTAATAGATTAGTATGGTTGTATATATTATACTTACAAACAACGAATAAGATAATCGGTTTATGAACCTGGGAAGGGATTTCACTTTGATTGTAATAAGAAGATAGTAATTACATTCATTATGCTGTGTTTTCAATGGAATGATTGTATAGTTATGAGTAACGTGTAGCACCATATGTCGGGTTGGAAGATACCCGAATTTGGGGGCGTCACATTTTCTCTAAATATAGGAACTAATCATAATAAAACGATTTACTTATTTTCTCAAGATATTACTCTTAATATAATATCTATGTATTATTAAAATATTTACATGCACGTCACACGTACACACTATATATAGAAAATAAGTTTATTTCCTATTCTGATAAATTGTCTCCATCAACATATATAGCAAATATGTTTTAATATATTTACCATATTACTTAATCCTACACATTACCTCGTACAAAGCAGTATAAGGTAATATCAAAATAATATTCCCCCTTTTATTAAAATAATTAAATGCTAGAATTTATTTTAATGTCCTTTAGTAGAAATATACTATAATTATTTCTCTTTCCTTTCTATAGATTGTCTCAACATAATTTCTTTAATCTATACATTTAACCATATCTCAATATTAATTAATAAATCTCTAACCAATATTTATCTAAAGATATATCGATTTTCTTCTCCCGTCAACAACGTACATATATACAAGTCTAAATATAGCATACATCGAGTCTTTAATAGTATTCAATATAGTACACTGAGTGGTTTTCCATAAACAACCAATAATTTAGTTTTCATCTCGTCTACACTATTTTCACAGTGAGTTAGATCGGTCACTAATTCGTATATATCTATGCTCTCTGAAGGAATCGTTCAGCCCAGCTCCTAAGCATCCACCATTAAAGGGTACGGTCGCACCGCCTTAGACTTGATACTTACTCGTACATACTCAAGAAATTGGTGATTATCATTTAATGTCACCGACTTACTATGATAAAATAATTTCACATAAATTATTTAATATCGATAGATAGATTTCTATCCATCTTTTTTACTTCAAATAACTCGCCTCTTCAATAAAAAATAAATATATAATAATAATATATTTATTAAACACAGAAATCACTTATTGCATATTTTATATTACCTCATGCAACACCATTCCACATACCTCATAACATATATATTCTTATTCGAACCCTTCTCATGCCTTAAGAATTTTATTTACTAAATTCTTATTTTAATAATATCTGAAAATTTGGGTTCTTACAACCCCAGGGACAACAACGGGGAGGATGGAAAAGAAAGCCACGATCGAAGCCCAGGCATGAACAATCTCTCGGTACTCTGAATGGAGAGTCTGGTACAGAGAATGTATGCTAAATTAGTTCCCTACGTAAAGTCGGGAACCCGCATCAAAGTTAAAATCAATATCAAAACCCTTGCACCCACAAACAGGAAAAGAAAGATCAACACGGCTATTACCTCATTCGCTTGAAGATAGATTGAGGGGTGATGACTCAAATCATCCAGAAGATCTGGAATCATCAAATTTATAGCTGAAAACTCCTTGCGGGGAATGGAAAAAGAAGGAGCAGGATCCACAACCGGTACGTCCTCCTCCTCGTCCTCAACATCTGGTCTCTCAATCCGGATAGGACGAATCACTGACTCGGTCAACCGACGAGGCTGTCGATCTGGGCAAGGCTGAGAAACATCTGAAGCTCTCCTCCTCACACCTAAAGAGGTCCTACGGGAGCTACTCGGCTGGTCTAGAACCATATATCTGGACAAAAGTCTCCAAATCACCTCAAAAGGGTGTGGTAAATTCTAACCTGGAGCTCATTAAATTCAGTTTATAGCTATATTCATAGATGTATTACTTTAACATACATCTGTAGTAGAGTTAAAAATGCATGTTCATGTAATGCCTAGACTCATGAATTTTTTTTGCCAGAGTCTCCTTTGTAAAAAGGACTATCTACATGCACGTAGGCATGACTCGGTGGCCATTCAGTAGCACACCAACTAAAAATAATAAACATCTTATATGCCTGAAAAAACATCAAACTAATATCCATCAGGGTAGCCTAATTACCAGGATTACTTTGCTTCAAAACCTTTGCTTATTTATCATCAAATAGAATGAAAAATAATAATAGAAAAGGGTGCCAATTGACTGTTTCAAAAGCCAATTTTTTTCACATCAATACGTTCAGCATGGTAAAATACTAATATTTAATGCGTTAAATAATTTTTATCAAGTCATGTGAGCATGCATATTCACTACTATGTGTTTTGAAGCATTTTGTATGGTATCTCACTTTCCAATGGTCAAAACTGGAAAAGAAAACATGTAAACGTTACCAGGATAGTGCAGAACAATTGTACGGTGACGAATTCTGCAGAAAATAGTCCAAACTCAGTAGATCTGACAAAGAAATCTCGGATTCTCTATGTGGCTTCAACTTGAAAATAACTTGTGAAAGGGATGGGAGGTGAGATATAACCCACAGGTGGCCGCGGGTCAACCCGCAGATCTACCTATGGCTACCTAGGGTGGTCCCCACCCCCTCCGATTCAATCAAATTTGAGTTACAAGGGAGGACCCATAAGCTGAAAAGTCAAATCAGGAAAAAAAATGCTACGCGATTAAGCGGAAAAGCATGAAATCCTGAATTCAGAAACCAAACTTCGGGTCTACATATCAGTCATTTGTATTCGCCCGAGCATAGGGTTTAGAAAGCTGATGATAAAAACTATTGAGAGCAGCCCTTGACAGTATGTCGTGAAGGTCTGATGCCATCAATCGAGAGTTTTGTCTGTAATCAAAAGCATCCAAACTCATCAAGAGTACAGCTCGTCAAAAATACATCCCCAGCGGAGATTTCAAACATCATAAGCCGTTGAAAGCTAATTCAACAAGGGTCAAGCATCCCTGACACTACAAGCCATTGGCAATAACTCCAGCGAAGCATCGGAAATGATCTGGTGATGTAAGTCATTGAAAGCTACTTCAACGAAGATCAGAGTATCTGATATTGCAAGTTGTTGGCGATAACCCCAATGGAGCGTCAGAAAAGTTTGATGACACAAACCATGGAAAACTATATGCATTGGGGAGGATCGATGATGGAATCTGTTATACAGATCCCCAGATAAGACGCTATCCCCAGAGGAACTATCAACATTGACTTGGTAGAAAGTCAGAACGATGGTGATAATGCCAGCGTAATGGTAAGAAACATCCCATGATGACAACAAGGCCAAGCCATCATCTGGATAAAACATCAACAATCCCCAACAGTCACTAGCAAAAGAGAAGAACATCTTCGATGGAAAGCCCTTCCAAGGATTAAGGACCTTGGTGATAACCCCAATGTCAACATCTTATGGTCTCAATCATTGAGAAACCTCCACTGCAGGGGTTTTAAAGACATCTCTGCGAATTGTCAGCAAATCAGACTCAGATAGCACTGATGGACATTTCAAGCCACTGGCGATTACCTTAGTGTTGCATCATGAGATTCCGGTGATGAGAGCTTTGTAAACTACCGGTCAAGTAGACATCAAAGCGATTCAGTGAAGCCATTGGAAACCATTCCAACAATAAACATTCAGCTAACATTACATCATACTGCATTGCATTTGCATCATCCTAAGCTTGTTGTATGTCAAGTATCTAGCAGTCTTTATCTTATCCATGCCATTGCATTGCATGAATATGATAAAGAGAGGCATCTGTAGACACTCAAAATTTTGCATTCCTGTTACTAACCCTACAAGAGGGCATAATCGTCTTCTTGAGATAACCCTGGAGAAAACCCAGGGAGATCAGTTCCCACCCCGGAGACAACCCCAGGAGACTCAGTTTCAACCCCAGAGATAACCCCGGGAGATCTAGTTTCAATCTCGGACATAACCCTGAGAGATACAGTCCAAGTTCCAGAGATAACCTCAGAAAAGTCAGTTCCAACCTCAAAGATAATCCCGAGGGATCAAGTTTAAATCTCGGAGATAACCCCGGGAGGTAAAGCCAACCTCAGAGATAACCTTGAGGATAGTCAGAGTCAACAGCAGCCCAATCTCAGAGATAACCCTGAGAAATGACTACTACAACTGCGCCAAGCTGGGGATAACCCCGGGAGGGGAAAAATTGTCATTTTGCCACCTCAACATCACATCCATGTCATCTCAGCACAATTCAACTCAATCTGCACACAAGGATGTACCACAAGAACCATAACTCAAATCTCGAGTGACAACTGCACAAGACAGCACAACGGATAGACAACGAAGACTTAGAGATCTGGTCATGGACCCATCTTCCTGGCTTCGAACAATCTCTAATCTCATGTCATTGTGTAGCTCTTGACAATAACTTTTCGAAAAGGTACAACACTCCTCCATCGGATGCCTAAATTAAAAATTATGAAGGCTCGAGCGGACAGTGCATTGCCCGAGTGCATGTACTTTGAGACGACGGGACCCGCAAAGCCCGGGGTAGCCCGGGCAGACGCAGGTAGACCCGCGGTTACCACGGGTTGACCCGCAGCCATCTGGTCTTTAAATATAAGCTACTAGCAGCTCATTTGAAAAAAAAAACGAAGAAAAGAGAGAAAACTTTGTCCATTTCAGCCTGTAACCCCTGCTAGAGTGCCCCAAACTGAGTGATTCTTCTTTATAAACACTTGTAAGCTCGTGTTTTGTAATATACTAAAGTTTAATCGATGGAAACCGAGTTTTCAGGCCCTAAAATCTATCTGAAGTCTTCTTGGCAGCCCACTGTTAGATTTTTAAGCTTTCTACTATATATATATATATATATATATATATATATATATATAAGCGATAAATGTTGTAGACACTCGAAAATTTTTGCATTCCTTTACTAACCTTACAGGAGGGCAAAGTCGTCTTCCAGAGATAACCTCTTGAAGTCAAAGTAGCACAGTCCCGGAGACAACCCCGGGATAGTCAGTTTGTCATCCCGAAGATAACCCCGGGATACTCAGTTTGTCATCCCGGAGACAACCCCGGGATCCTCAGTTTTCCATGTCGGAGACAACCCCAAGATATTCAGTCCAACCTGGAGACAACCCCGGGAATTACAGTTTCAACCTCAGAGATAACCCCGAGGAATTCAGTTCCAGTTTCGGAGACAACCCCGGAATCCTCAGTCCCATCTCGGAGATAACCCCGAGATATTTAGTCCAATCTTAGAGACAACCTCGGGAGATGCAGTTCAAACCTCGAAGACAACCCCGAGGCATGCAGTTACAGTTCTAGAGATAATCTCGAAAATGCTTGTTTCAAACCCCTGCGATAAGCTTCAAAGACTCGGTGATAGCCCTGAGTCACTCAGTTTCAAACTCAGAGATAACCCCGAGAGGACAGGCACACCTCAGGGATAACCCTGAGGACATTCAGCACTTGCAGCAGCCCAATCTCAGAGATAATCCTGAGCAACGACTGCTAAATTAGCCCAGAACCGGAGATAACCCTGGTGAGGGGCAAAATCATCATTTTGCCACCTCGATACCACATTCACATCCTCTCAACATTTCAACATACATGCTATACAGAACTGTCCGGCAAGAACCATAGCTCCACTTCCGAATGACTAATACACAAGGTAGTACACCGGATAGAATTTGAAGCCTAAAGACCTGGGCATGGACCCATCTTCTTGACTTTGTACAACATCTTATCCTATGTCCTTGTCTATCTATCGATAACAACATGCCGTAAAAGGTCTTATACACCTCGATTGGATGCCCAGATTGAAGTTTTGAAGGTTCGAGCGGACAACACATTGCACAACTGCATGTACTTCGAGACGGTAGGGCCTGCGGAGCCCAGGGGCACCCCGGGTAAACGCAGGTACATCTACGGCTACCGCAGGTACACCTGCGGCTCCACCTCTATAAATAGAGGGCTTGGGGTGACCATTTTGAAGAAGGAAAAGTCGAGGAAGCCCTGTCTAATTTGCTCTGTACACACTATAAATTGAGTGCTTTCTCATTTCAAACACTTGTGAGCTTATACTTGGCTACTTTTTATCGGTGGGAACCGAGTGTTCATCCATTTAAAGCTATTGAAGTCTTCTTTGGTAGTCCACTCTAAGCCTTCTTATATTACTTAAAGCCTTTTCCTCACTTCTTTCACACACTATTATTCACGTTGAGAGTCGCGTGTGTGTGTATGCCCGGACCGTCTGTCCGTGGTTTATTGCTTTTATATATATATATATGTAAATACTTATATATATAATATATAATATATATAATATATATATATATATATATATATATATATATCATCAAACTCTGTTTGATTGAGCCTTGATTTACATCCGGTGCGTTTATCACTTTTATATATATACATATATCCTCAAACTCGAACTAACGAATCGATCCTGGATCGATATATCTCTAGTGCATTTCTCGCTTATATATATATATATATATATATATATATATATATATATATATATATATACATTCCTGTCTGGCCTGGAGTTCACTTCGTGGCCATTTATTGCTTTCATTTATATTTCGTCCCACCTGGAGTTTATTTCGAGGTGGTTGATTGTTCATATATGTGACGCCCCCAAATTCAGGTACTTGAAACCCGAATTCAGTGCTTCACGATACCATTTCTTTGAGTGAAAAAAATAAAAATACTGTCATAAATATCCAACTTAATTTACATATCAGAGTTGTCTAAATCCTAGGTACGCGACCTTAAAACATTCATTACATGATAACTAATAAATATTATCATCTTATTTAAGTCTAGCTATTACATATGATAACACAACTTATTCTGACAGCTTTCCTTTCCCTTTATTCCTGGCAGAGCCCTCTAGTTGATCATACTTAACTGAAAACATTTAAATTAAGCAAGGATGAGCATTTGAGTGCCCAACAAATAATAACAATTATAAATATTAGCTGAAAGGATTAAATATTTTCTTTGTACTACCCTTCTACAACGAATCAATAGTTGTGAAGTAATCTGAACCGATAATAATAACATAACCACTCTCTATCAAATTTTTAAAACTACGTACTGACTATAAATAGGGTTAAGGTGACATACTCTGAACATTATTTTTAATTTTCAAATAGGTTTAGCAGAACTTTATCCGCAAACCGTCATAACTTACCCGTTATGCCCTGTATTAATCAATACTACATACCAGAATGATATTCTCGTTCATCATATCCGCCTCAGGCGCACAAAAGTTTTTCCATGTTCAGGATGTTCATAATTAGTCGGGAATCCGAACCAAAGCAATTTGATTGGATACAAAAAGGTTTTATCATATTCGACGATATTTCTAAATCTGTGTCTAGCTGATCAAATAGCTTAGACGACTTTTACTTAATGTATACATACTGGCAATCAATAGGTATATATATATCAACATGTGATTAAATACAATGATTATCCAAGTGAGGACACTTGTATAACCATATATGTAAAAATTAACGAACATAATATATATCTGAAATACAATACAATAACATGTTGATAATCAATGATCAGATATAATATATATAATAACAGGGTTAATAATCTGGTACAATAATAATATAATTATACAACTTTTTTACTTCTGTCCATTGCATAAAGAAAATGCAAAGGTATGATACTTGCTCAATAAAATTAGAGTTCAAGGAACTTGCTCAATAATAATTGGAGTAAGTTTAGGGAGCTTGCCTTAGGCGTAGATTATCCACGTAATTAAATCAACACTTTCGAATCCTATTTATGGCGTATTATAATTACAAGATGCTTATTAGCTAACACATTCGTTAATCAATCTCGACATGAATCAAATATGCACATATGATACATAATCACCTCATAAGTTTATCGTGAAATCAAGTATCTAGTTACTTCATAAGCAAATTAAGAATGCTCAAGTTTAAGGTATTTTCACCCATGAACTTTCATTATCTAAGAGAACACTATCTTATTACTTAGTCCTCACATATACACATACATTAGTATATTTTAAACCATTGCTAGTAGTAAAGACATCATAGAAGTTAACTGTCAAAAATTAGATTGTAAAAACTCAGATTCCAGATTGGCGCAGTTGCGCAATGGCTAGGCCTAGGGCCGGCGCAGCTGCGCATCCATTTGGCCAAGCCAAGACTTAGCTGTTGCCTTGTGGTTTCTGTTCGGCAAGAACACAACATACATACTACCATGGCAAAGGTCATTTCTTGGTTCTTAAGTCAATCTAGGTTTCCCACTTTCATAACATGGTTTTAAGTTTAACATTTTAACAAGTTAAGGCCATTCAAGGTCATGAAACCACAAAGTCTAACATGCTTTCCTTCTAAACATACAACATAGTCATATAACTCATATTAGGCATGCTTGTGAGTATTCATAACACATATGTGTAACTATTCTAGTTATTATTTTGAAAACATACTTTACTTAGTTCTAACTTGATTTCACACTCTTAACTTAGTAGATATATGTATGATACATTTAGCAAGTTTAAAAGTACCGTCAAACATGCTCATAAAAGTCAGATTCTAACTTTTAAAGTAGTATGTTAACATTCTCGTTCAAATTTCATATTTTCATTCTTAACCTTACTAGTAGGTTCTACATGTTATATGGGTCATTTATAGGGATATTATAGACGTAACATGATCTCTTAATTCTTTAGAATCTAAACATTCATGTGATGCAACTATATTTTGAAAATATGTTCAAGTTTGCTTTCGAAACTATTTTAAACTTGAACAATGGAATTTAACACATACTAGACAACTTTAAGGCTCTAATCATTTGAGATCAAGTCATGTTATCATGCTCACAAGGTCAGAATATAGAGTATATAGTAGTCATGCATGTTAGCTCACTATACTAAGTTAAAAAATTTCTTTAGTACAAATCCTAAGTAAAGTGGTCATGAGCGAAGAACTATGAATCATATAAACACAAGTTACGGGTTATACATGCATTTCTAAATCATATCACGTACTTGCAAGGTCAGTCTATAACATGGCATACATACATATCAAGTTCCTTTCTAATATCCTAATTTTCATCTAACTATATATTTTTGATTATCATGTATGCTATCCTAGTAAAACATGCTCACATTAGGGTAATATACTAATATATACATGTTACACATGCTTGCATGTTAGTTTAGGCCATATTAGTTGACTAACATTGATCAGATTTGAAAACAGAAACTCCAACTAAAAATAGAGAGTGGCGCAGCTGCGCTGCGCCTCAGTGTAAATCAGACGTAGCTGCGCCGTGCCTGGTTCGAGCCAGGAATAGTCTACTTCGGCAGAACTTTAGCCCAAACATAAAAATTATTCACAATTTCGATTCTAACCAGTCATGTATCAATTACAATATGCATATATGGTTATATAACAACTAATTAAACATTACCCAACCTCACCATCATCTAATTCCACATAATTGAATTTCAAGAACTCAAGAATTCATTTGACAGAAACTGAAAATGGAAGAATTGATACCTCTGCAATTATGAATTAGCTTGCTCCTAATGATCTCCCAATGTCCTAGAATGCTTGAATGCTCTCAATCTCACACTCAATGGAATTTTCAGCAATGAAAATTGGAGAAAATGGGTGGTATTTATAGAGAATTAAAAACACAGACAATGACATTTCCCCCTAAATCAAACTCATGGATGGAAGGAATACATGATAGGTAAGGAGGAGTTGGTATATAGTAGTTGAAATTCATCATAATCTCCACTCCTCCCATAATCATCTCCTAGAAAGCTTGGAAGGAAGAAAAGGAAATAGGCCGTAGCCTCTATGTGATTCACGTGGTTGAGAAATGAGGAAATGGGACACTAGTTTTGGGACAAGCAATTTAACTCAGCACTCGCAACATTAGACCATATACTTATACACAACTCTTATTCTTATGCTATATTGTATACACATATCAACCATACATTATAACTTAGTGTCACAATCTGATTAATATTTCAAGTCAGTAGATGTAATATGGAAATGTAACATACCTATAGTACATGTATAATTTTTATCACACCGGTATACTTTATAAAAATAATAGCCTATAATATGTTCATGGTATATTATTTTAACATATACCCATATACATTTTGTCATATACACCTTCATGATGTATTTATAACCTATAGTTTTAATATGCATAATCACATTACTTCATATAATATAGTTTCATAGAACTTAATATATAGTCACATAAAAGTCACACTACGCTATATCGTATAGTCATAATACTGCTCACATGCACATAACCGATAATCTAATATTATTATATTAACAACTTATTTATTTATATCAATTAAATAAATTATTCACTTCCTTGACTAATTAACACCAAAATTAATTACTCTAATCATCATCGGTTAATATATTTATGGATCTCCATAATCATTAATTATCTATATAATTCTTATTATATTTATAGATATATTGCAAATAATAGTAATCACTTATTATTAATTAATTACCAAGTAATCAATATTCTACCACAATTAATTAATATTAATTAATGGTTTACTTAATATTTCCTTCGTCAAACATAACGCACTTCATTTCATAGTTTACCAATGTTACACATATAACAAAATGTTCCATTTTCTTTCTAAAGAAGAAAAAATATTAATTTTCTCCAACTGTCTACTGGCGCAGCTGCGCCAGTTTGTACTGTGCGTCGTGCCCTGACAGTGCCAAGACTGGTTTAGCTTAAGCCAGTGCCAATTTTCATTGCTAAACTCATTTTATACGACATGAATAGATGTCCACAAAAGTGATATTACAAAACTAAGAGTGTATTCATTACTTATCCTAAAAATCATATATTCACGGAAAATAAATAATAACTGTTTCTATTACAAAAATTTATTATAAGAATATTACTCTTTAATGATCAATGGTAATAAACAATTTTTATTTATCACATATATACATACACTTTACTTTGCACATAATCTCCCCTTTATAAATATATATATAAAAAATTAACTGCAAAATTATTATTTAATTATATTAAAAATATTGGGTTATTACATCCACCATCCCTTATAAGGATTCCGTCCCCGAAATCACCGCTTAAAAACTTATAAACACTAGGACAAATAGCATACACAATCACTTCAAGTAGATCTCGATCAAATTTGATCAAACTGATCTTTAACTACTTAACATAAAGCTTGTCTATCTGATCATACGGAAATTTGATTTCTAACAGAACTCAAATTTCTCCTTCAAAATTTATTTATAAAATAATTTAATATATATATATATATATATATATATATATATATATATATATGAAAATCATATATAAGAAAATAAAATTGATTCGAATAATACCTGGAGTTCCATCCCTGGCTGCTACGGTTTCCTGAATGGTCATATTGAAGACTCTTGCGGTTGATTTTGTTGAAGTTGGTCCCGTTATCGCCAGTGTTCTGCTACCTTTCCCTGCATTCACGCTTCCTACATCCATTCTCCTTTTCGGACAGTCCTTTACCTTATGATCCGTTGATCCACACAGAAAACACCAATTATTCGTCTTAGGATTGGGGCAGTTAGGAGAGATATGTCCCTCCTACCCACACTTATAGCATACAAACTTACCACTAAAACACTCTCCTGAATGATTCTTTCCACAATTCTTACGCTGCATCGCCTGCTTCCTCACACCTTCCTGTTTGACTTGGACATTTCCAAAATTGTT